>CAUYUJ010017322.1:228070-240197 GCA_963575745.1 Prorocentrum cordatum
TTACGCAGACCAAGTAACATTTCGCCATCCCTGCAGGGCCCGTCGGCCGGGCCATCTCCCATGCCGAACTCTTGATGTCCACGGCCTGCCATGGCCGCGCCATGCATCGCCGTGCCGTTTGAATGTAAAAACATTTCATTTGCTTGAACTGTCTCAACTGTAAACAAACCAACACAACAACCAACTTTCGTCGATTAAAAGGTATCTCCAAGAAAATCTCCATTGACACCAACAGAAATAAGTTAGGTTTGGTTTGTGAGGATGAGGAAACACATGTGAAATTTGTGGCTGCGTTCATACGTGATGCTGTCCAGGGCAACGAACCCAATGTTGATGCGCGACGCTGCCCTGGACTTCCTGGCCCACGGTCCGCCCGCAAACTTGGCGGCAAGCCCTCGAGCGTTTAGTCCCCGCACTGACAAGTGCAAGGGGGAATCGGAGAAGCTTGCGGGCGAGCTTGGCCTGGCTCGCTTCTTGCATTTACTATAAGCATGTGTATTTTGACGAGCGCCTCGGCGACATGGCGCAAGCAACGCTGCATCTTTATCGTACAACCGACAACACAATGCGTCGGTCTCCAGCCGCCACTTTCGTCGTCGTCTGCCCCTTGCCGCCTTCCCTCGGTTGCTGCCGCGCTGGCAATTCGGCCCCATCGCGCGTCTTTTTCCTGCCCGTCGCTCCCGCCCCCCATGTCTTCTTTGAGCCCGGGCCCTCGCTCCTCGTTCTTGTGTTGTTGTCGTGGGTCGTGCCGCGTGAACGAACCTCTACCTTTGCCCTTGTGTTCTGTGGCGCGTAAGGCAGATCGGGGGGCGGCGTAGGAAGCGTCGAAGAAGAGGAGGAGGAGGAGGAGGCGGCGGGGAGTTGACTGGCTTTTCTCGACGCGACGCACATGTCATACTATGCGCGACATTTTACAAATCTGGCCATGAGACCAGACGGGCCGTCGACCGAGTCCCCTCCAAACATTGCGGTATCCTTGGGTCTGGCATGTCCTCCTACAAGCGGATGCTCGAAAAAAAAACAAACAATGATTTCAAACTGTCTCAGAAATAATTCACACATCGTCCCCATTGTTTTCTTCTCACTTTTTAGTCTTCCTCCTGTATAGGGACATGCCCGACTTAAGAATACCGATGGCCAGACAGAATCCGGTTTGTGGTTGCAGCGCCAATGGCATTGCGATTGTTACCCGACAACAAACCCACCCCGACGGCACCGAACAAGCAATGCGAGGCGTCGGACAGGCGTTGCGTCCCCGCGCCGCAACAACAACCGCCGCGGGCATGCCGACGACTAGGCTGCGCCGCATGGTGCGTGTGTTTGCGTGTGTGTGTGCATATGTGTGCGCGAGTGTGTGTATGTGTGTGTTTGTATGTGCGTACGTTTGTATGTGCGTGTGCGTGTGCGTGTGTGTGGATGTGTGTGTGTGTGTGCGTGTGAATGAGTGTGTGCGTGTATGTGTATGTGTATGTGTGTGTGTGATTGTGTGCGTGCGCTGTGTGTATGTGTGTGTGTGTTTGTGTGTGTAAATGGGGATGTTTGTGTTTGTCTGTGTGTGCTTAAAAACCGTCCTGGGGCAAGCGCTGCTGGCGGCGGGGGCAGAAGCCGGGGCAACGGTCGCCGAAACGTCATCGAAATCATCGACGCCGAACGGACGTACAAACCCCTCGGTGGAACACTTCGGCCAGCGACTCAAACCTCGCCGCCGCCTGAGGCCTGCCTGCAATCGCGGACGCCGATGGCGGCGACAATTCCGAGATGGAAAATCTGGGGTTGCAGCTGTTTGGGTTGTTCGGCTGCGACGATGCGTTTTTCGACTTTGCCCCAGCGCAGACGGACCGCGCAAACGAAAAATATAATTACCTGTCCTGGAAAGCCATTGTTGCCGCGACTGGATTTGCCTCCATTTTCCAGTCATGCGCGCCGTGAGTGCAATCCCGGGGAGGCGATCTTCGCATCTTTCCGTCGCCGAAGGCGACCGCATCAACGCGCGCGGCAAGGATTCGGAGATTCTGGAAGCCGTGGCGACGCGCGGCTCCCTCTGCTCACGTGCATCCCCGCTGGAACCTTGACCATGACCGTTCATCTGCATCCTTTGTATGCAACTGTGTCGTCTTGATGACAATGGAACTCTCATTGCTACAGTCAGGGGCCCAGAATGCTCGTAATCGAAAGTACCAAAAACGCCGCCTGAACATAATAACATTACATCCAATGTATGGTCTGTGCATCTTGGCAAGCGAATCGCGTTCAATTCTTCATCGCCCTCGTCATTTTCCTCCTCCGTCTCCCCCCCTTGCCCTTCCAATGCGCACTTGGCGCGTCGGAGCTGTCCCCCCACGCGTTTGGCATGGCTAGTCGCTCTCGCGCGCATTTGGCGCGTTGCTGCTCCGTTTGTTCCCCCGCGCCCGCAACTTCCACATTCCACATGGCATACGCATGCCTTTCTTGTTGGACAACAAACGATGTTCGGCAACGTAGCACCTAAACAATGGTTCTCTAGCAATGTAACGTAGGCAATATATTTGCTACGCGCGTGGTGCAATCTTTGCTGGGCAATCGCCGCGGCGCCTTTTGGGGCCTCTTTAGCACGAAAGAAACGGTTCCGAAAAGAAACGGGTCCATAGAGGTTCGCTTGATGGGAACGGAGCGGAGGACCGCGACGCATCGGCAACGCGTCGGCGACATCGGCGGTGCATCGGCGACGCCTGTGCACCGGGCCGCATCGGCCATGTACCTGTGATGCGGCGCGATTTTCCGACCCCACGAACTCGTGCCCGTCCACCTGGGTCCTGGGCCTCAAAACCACCCCCCGGACGACTTCATCGGGATCGGGGATCTTCGGATCTTCTGACCCGGGTCAATCCAGACCCGGGTCAGCAGGAAACCAAAAACTGCAATACAGGAAAAAAAAACTGCAACGCAGGTCCTCGCAAACCGGGGTCAGCCAATATGCGCGGCCGCCTCGCGGCTCGCTAACCCGGGTCAGCCAGAGGGGGTCTTCGCAAAATCCTGCAAGATCTGGTGCCCTGGCTGACCCCCGTTTGCATTGACCCCCGTCTCTTAGGCTCCGAAGGACCCGTCTCTTCGACAGCCCGGCTCCGCACTGATTCGCCACGCGGTGCGGGCACCGCTTCCTCGGGGCCCCATTGCGCGCTGCCATGCTCTGTCTGCCGGCCCAAGGACCTTGATTACCGACGCCGATGTCTGTAGTTGTTGAAACCAGTGCTCGTGGCTCTTCAAACCAGTGTTCACGCAGTTATTGAAATCAATGTTCGTAGTTATTGAAATCAGGCTTCGTGATTATTGAGACAAGTGTTTGGTTATTGAAGCCAATGTTCGGTTATTGAATTTGTTTTGTTGCTACTGGAAAGAGGCATCCAAAGTGCCTCTAGCCACCACAACCCCTCACTATCTCCAAATGATGCGAAACTCCCCCGTGCAAATCAAGTCAGCTGGGCATCTGTTCGAACTGGCGGGGTACGCGACTTCCACATCATGGTGCTGAAACATTGGGTTTTTGGTTTCCCTCGGACGCGCCGTGTAATCTATTTTTGTCACACGCGGACCACCCCGAATCAACTTATTCATACCCCGGCATTCCTCACTGCGTTGGGTGTGCCTCAACATTCAAGGTCATCAATTATGATATGTTATGCGTTCATTTTCTGCAACTGTTATGTAGAAGGTTTGGGTACGCAGTGCAGCGAGAGAGGCAGCCTTGTTTTTTTGGGGGGCGGCGTTGGACGGTAGAAGTGGAGAATCGGATCGCGAATACTTATGCGAGGGAATTCATAGGGGAGTCGGAGCAAGGAGAGGTATGGGAGAATCCCTTCAATCAATTACAGAAGCTATCGTTTGCGCCGAGCTCGGAAACATGATGGTTCATCAGACATATTGTCACAGGGAGGGCGAACAATCTATTTTTTGGTGTATTACATATAAAATCCCCGAGGGAGGGGAGGATGCGCAACCTTGACGAACAATGGGGGTCCATGTGGGGTGGGCCAGTCCCGCCGTGAACGCGGAACACAGGTAAAATGACACAGACTTGCACCAATGCCAGTGGCTGAGCATCCTTGGAATAAACCAACAGACGCCCACCAATGCCAGACGGAGCATATGCCTGAAGTAAATCAGCAACACTGCCAATGCCAGACGGAGGAAACTATAACAGAGACGCCGCCCATGCCCGAGGCAGGACGTGTTTGAACTATCTCAAGGGACACCCACCAATGCTGGACGGAGCTCTATTCGGAATAACTCAGAGACCCCACCAATGTCAGAAACACAACATGTTTGAACTATCGAGGACGAGGAGGGGAAGGAGGAGGAGGACGCGGGTTTAGATTTGGAAAGTTGGTGCACTGAGGCGCAAAGTCCCTCCACGGCGTAGGTGCGGATGGACATGAATATTGAAATCCAGATGAAGGGGCCTCGGGAGAAGAGGGGGGGACAAGAGGAACGAAAGAGCTATAGCATTGGGAGGACGAAGGATGGAGCAGAAGGGGGACGAGTGAGGACCATAGTGAAAAGATGCCCAAAGGGAGAAATAATAATGAACACGACGAGGGGGAGCATGAGGAGATGGCACGCGGGTTGAGGATGAACGAATATCGAGGAACGAGTTGAACAAGGAGGGGCCTCGACGAGGTGCATGCATGCTACAAATTTACTCTCTCCTCGTCAGAACTTTTCCTTTTATTCCCTTCCTTGCTCCCCCGATCGTCCCTTCCTCACTCCATCTACTCGGTCCTCGAAATTCGCTCCTCCGCATCCTCCACCCCGTTCTCTTCCTCGATTCTCCTTCATCGTCTTCCTCCCCCTCATTATCCTCCTGCTTTTCTACAATTTATCACTCGTCTCCCTCCTCCTCAAATGCCGTCTCGTGTCTTCTTGAGAAAATGCTTTGCGCTAACAACGGTTACGTAGTCGTGGCTTCGGTAGGGTTCGGTTTCGATATCCACCAGTACCGATCCTGTCTCCATTAGCTACGGTTTTTGGTCTACATTGTTGAAACTTTGAGTATCCAATCCCATCGGTTTCGGCATCCACCGCACACTCGTTTGATCACTGCGTGTAGGCTGAACCCACGAAATTTCGAAACATCCGAACTCGCGCGACACTTTCTAGGCCGACGGGCATTTCCACGTCGCACTCGCACCGCAAGCTTGCGCCACTAACAATCAATAACACTGCTCTCGTTTCTTCTCCTAACTCTCGTTTGTCCTCTCTACCCCATCATCTCTGCAACGGACGTGGACGCCAAAGCGGGCAGGTCCAGAGTTAGACTGAACACATCCTGCATTCAATTGCATAGATTTCCCCGCCATCCCTCCCTCCCGCCTCTTCCTCTTCCTTCCTTCCCCCTGGCTCTGTACCCTCCCTTTCTTCCCTCCTCATTCCCGGTCTTCTGCAACATCGACGTGGGGATATGCACGTATATTCATATTCCCCAAATTGTGCTTGCACTGATAACTTCATACTTTGCTGTGTAGAAAATGCCCGGAACTCTGGATCCCTTCCCGAGAATATTTGTCGTCAGTCGCGTAGCTTTAACACGGCCTCCAGAGGCCGAACATGATTAGAAACTTCGGTATGTTTGTTCGAAACGCTGGAGGGTCTAGGGCCTCCTTTCTCATCCAACAGCGTGGTGCGCGAGGCAGCGCATGGTGACGTTGTCCTGTAGCATTCCTCTATCGTCTAAGGCGTGCGCACGGGCTTCGTCCAGTCATCATTGAAACACAGACCAAACTAAGCGTTCCTACGGATCCTCCGAACACGCTTCTAGGAGCAATGATTCTTTCAAGGAGACTGGACGTACAACACACGTGCTACCTAAAGACTCGTTCTTTTTCGTAAGCGAAGATTTGTGCCCGACACCTTCAACCGGTGTTCCTGGAGACAACGGCGAGAGCGGATGGCAAAAGCAATCAAAAGAACGGGTTCATCATGAGGGACAGAGGTAAGAATAGGAATACGTGTGATAAGCCAACGCTATTCACAAAAATGTGCACCCGAACCCAAATCAATAACGCAAACTAGTTGCACCATCGTTGCCGCGGCACGAACACCACTGACACAAAGAAGAAGAAGAAGACAACCATGGATGGAATTAGCCTTCGGTGCCAGAGCTTCTGGGATTTCGCTATCCAGAACTCTCGTATCCAGTGAACTCCAGAACAAAAACAAGTGGTTCGATCGAAGTGTGGAGACTGATCCACTCAAGACAGCGTGCTTCCCCAGCGCTATTTCTATCGAGTGCATCGCGCATTCGAACTCATTGACTGTACATTCCAGAGGGTGACACGGCCAGAACATGGATGCGAGCATCCGTACGAAGACGCCAGCACAGGAAGAGAACAACGGCCGACAACTTTACCAACGCATGCTTATTTCATCGAAAGCCTCCACTAGAAAACAACGGCACATCCATCGTATCGAACGTGCGTGTGAATGATAACGAAAACACGCGAATACAGTACGACACCTGCCACTCATCACTCGCATCGATAACCCATCGCCAAGAAATCGCTCGAACTTCACAAACGGCGAGAACATTGTTGAAGCACGTGGGTGCAACGGGTACTGTACCACAAAACAAGAACACGATGCTGACATGTCTGGTTCAGGCAATGTGGTCCACATACTTATTGGGTTTAGCCAGGCGTCAAAGCAAGAACTGATGCAGACATGCGCAACTACTATCCTAACGCGTAAACTTGCCGACTTGTTCCTGCGACCGCGAAGAACCGCAACAGGACATAGATAACGCACAAAGAACAAACGATACGTGCTCGTGACACAACACAATTTTTCACTGGACTACGCATAGAATCTGTCTAGTGGCAACAACTGGCGGTGAGGAGGGAACGGGTGATAGAAGGCTGACAATCGCGGCACCAAACTCTGGTGCATTGCTAAGTTTCTCAATGTTCGGCATGCCATGCACTGCAACCCGCGTGGCCAAATTTGTGGGAACACATCGCATACATATAGAACAGTCAAAATTTGCGTCACGAGGGCACGGCTGTTCACGCTTGACAAGGACTGGTAGACACCTCGTGCTGGTGGTGATGGTGCCACCGAAGGCACAATGTTTAACGGCAAAGGAGTCAATGACTGCATTTGATGTAATGGGTGGGTGCGTCTGCAATGAGCCCTTCGCCGTGTAGTTGTTGCCTTCAACGAACTCATCGCCGCCTCATGAAGCTTTACCTTCAGAGGGAACGTACTTGCCGTTAATGAACTCAATTGCAACGCTGGCGCCATCCATTGACCGTGAGGCAAGGCGAGCACCAATAAGGAAAGCAAGGTGTGCAATCGTGGAGCTCCTGTCGAATTCCACGGCCTTTGACGCAATTTTGGAGCCATTGGGGTCTCTGGTCATTGTGAGGGGTGCTCTGGGGGCCGCCTGGGCGCTGGGCCTCATGCAGCAATCTGGGGTGAGGGTGACCCTTGGCAACGCCTGACGCTGAGGTTCGGCAACGGCCAATGGGAGCTAACAACCAATTTTGGGCTACCTGGTCCCTGTCTTGGGCTAACTACTGCTGGCAACTGGCACTTGCGCCACCCAGGACTAAGCAATGCTGCTAAACATGCGCCAATGGGGGTTCGTGTTCGGTCGGCAACGGGCGCGGGCACCACCCGTGGGCTCGCGGGATCAAGGACGGGCTCCCGAGGGCTAGCGGCGGCTGCCAGCAAAATCACAACCAGGGGCCACTGGGGCGAGCTGGGGAGAGATTTGTGGGCCAAGGGCGGCAAGTGGTGTTGACGTCCGACAAGGACACACACACACACTTTGATAACGGACTGAATCGGAATCCCGCCAGACGGGCCATGTCAAACCCTCCATCGGGTGGGCCCCCTTTACCCGCACCGTAGACCTTCCGCACCCCTCGAAGACAACCCTCAAACACACCCCACACATGTATCACACTTTTTGGCAAACGTTGCCCAATACGGGACTAGAGGCGGCAACGCGCGCTGGCGCCAACCACGGCCACTGGGTTCGGGCAACGGCTGGCAATGGCTCACAATGGCGGCAACCAGCCAGGGCTAGCAGAGGTAGTGGGTACTACAATGGCGGCAGCAACTGTCGGCACCTTATGGCCACTGGCTTCCGAGACGCAACCTGCGTCGATGCCACGAAAATGATAACACTGGTCAATAATGGCGGCACTATACTGGGACCATCCGAAAATACTTACCGCTAAGCCACGGCTTGTACAACCGTGTGGCGGTAACCGGGACTTGCGCCACACACGGGTTCTTGGGAAACAGGCGCGGGACAACGGGGGCTTGTGGTTGGGGTCACCCGAGGCTGGGTACGGGGTGGCAAGGCGGACGCTGGTAGGGGCGGGCAACCGACGTTGGCGCACCCAGCGCAGAGAGGGCTAAGCTACAAGCGCTAGTAGGCTGGCACCACCCAAGGTAGGCTGGCACCACCCAGGGCTCATGGGGCCAGGCAGCGACTCGCGAGCGCGAACGACGGCGGCAACTACAGATGACGCCACCACGGGCCAGAAAAGAACATTGACAACGCAGGAGGTGGTCGGGTTACTTTGGCTGAGCAGCGGCCAGCGAGGGCTTCTGGTCGTAATCAACGTTGGCGCCGCGCAAAAACAATAGATGCGGGCTCGACGGTGACCAGAGATATCACCTGTCATACGGACATCATTATGAACGTTGGATGAACACACTTACTGCAAATCATGGCTGGGCAAGTCCACACAAACGCACATTCGTGAATACGGCCATAAACATGTAACTGCGAACGCAGCGTGACGCACACACCATGAGGCCGAACTGAATTACACATGCGTGTATAACATCATACCCATCCATTCATACATGCATCCGTACAAACATACTTACATACATGCGCACTTACCTGCATCCATACGTACGGCCATACATACATACTCCAAACATAACATACCCCACACATACGCATACCATATATACATAATACATCCACACATCCATACGGACATACATACATACGTGAATGCACACGTGCAAATCTCTAAACATGCATATTCGCATATTTACAGACATATCTACATACTAGAACCACGCGCGCGCTTCGCGCGCTTAGGTTCTAGCGCAGACGCTGGCGACTGCAATGTCGAATGGTCTCGTCATCGATTCTTTCGTCCCCCTGTCCTTGGCCTCCTCCTCCTCCTCCTCCTCCTCCTCCTCCTCCTTCTCTCTGTGGCAGCGGCAATGCACTCGTTCCCCCCTCCCCCCTCCCCCACTCGCCGGAACGCGCTGGAATGATCACGCGCTGCGGTTTCCCATGCCAACCCATGCCAACGTCCTCGGACGTGGGCGCCCTGCCACGAGCGCGTTCCGGGAAGATGCTCCCGGAACGCGTTGAAAAGATTATGGCCACATCTCGGGGACGCTCCCGGCACCGCTCCCCCAGCTTTTCCGGGGAGCGTCCACAGCGCGCCAGGAGGGCCCAAGACGCCCCCCAGGAGACCCCAGAATGCGAAAGGATGGCCCAAGACGCTCCCGAGCAGCCCAGGTCAGCTTTTCGACGGCTCTCGAGGCTCCCATGTGGCCTCCAAGAGACCCCAAGAAGTCTGATAGGTATCACGGTACGGCCCGAAGAGGCCAAAGTCGTATATGTTCAATGGTCTTTTCAATGTTTTGACTTCCCGCGTTTTCGAGCTTCCAACGGTCCAAGAGCGCCGAAGAACCTCCCAAGACCGGCCCAAGACCACCCAAGAGACCCTCAGGACGGCCCCAAGACGAGCCAAGAAGGCTCCAAGACTGCCGAAGAGGCGCCCAGCACAGCGCCAGACCACCCCAGAACAGGCCCAAGATGGGCCCAAGAGCGGGAGCAGGAGGCTTTCAGAGACCTCCGAGAGGCCTCCGGGACCCTCCAGAGGCCCCCAACTCCCCCCCATCCTTGAGAGGCCCCCAAAGAGACCCCGACGAGGCTCCAAGAACAGCCCAAGAGAGCTGCGAGAGCCGTCCCGAGAGAGCCCAAAGAGGGTAAAATCGTTGATGTTCCATTGTTTTTCCTATGCTTTTCGCCTTCTCATGTTTCCCCGCTTCCAGCCCTCAAAGATCGAAGATTTGGGAAAAAAGAGAGGGAATTCCAAGAATTCCTTTTTTTCATCAAAAGGGAACTCCTACTCGGGGGTCCTACATATCCCCTGACATCTGGCCAGTACCGCGCCTCCCGGCTTCTTAACGTTTTCGCGGAGTCTCCGAAGGCCCCAAGGAATCAGGGAATTGTGAATTTGGGTTAGATTCTCATCCATTCAGGACTCAGGACAGTATGCCCAGGCCCGGGCATACTGTCCAGGCCATCCTGAGCGCGCGCTCAGGTTCTAGCCCAGGCCGGGGGGGCGCTGGACGATCTTGGACATCGCTATCAAGCACAGGCGCGCGACGGCATCTGAGGAGCTTCTGGGGTGTTCCGCATGCTTCGTCAACTGGCTGTTGGAGGCACCTCTTGGGTGCTTCTTGGGGGGGCGTCTGAGGGTCCCTTGGGGGCATCGGTTATGCAATCTGAAGCCGTCATTGGCCGTCTTGGCTGCGTGGAGGCCCAACTTCAGGCCACCTGCGGCCAGATTGAAGCAATCCGGAAGCCTCCCGGGGGCCTCCTGGAAGCAGTTTTGACGCATCGAGGGCCCTCTTGGGCTATTTTAAAGCCTCTTGGACGTCTCCTAGGGGCCTTGTAGGCCCTCGGGAAGCTTTCGGGGTCCTCGTCGGAACACTTGGGGGCCTCTTGCGGCTCCTGTGGGCCTTTTGGGGGGAACGCTCTGCTGTTGGATCGCGTTCCCCTTCTTCGGCCTCTCTTGGGGCTCTTGGGCCCCTCTCGGGCCGTCTTGGGCGCCTCAAGCACCGTCTTGGGGCCCTCGCGGGCCGTCTTGGGGCCCCTTTCCATTATATGGGAACGGTTTTGGAAGCCTCTTGGGCCGTCTTGGAGCATCGGGATGCCAACAGGCCGAAAACATTTAAACCCGTCAAAGCCCAATCGTAAAACAATGAGTTGTACCTCTTGGGGTCACCTTGGGAGATCTCTTGGAACCTCGTCGGCCCTCTTGGGAGCTTCTTGGGGGCCTCTTGGATCCGATTGGGCGCCTCTTGGGACTTCCCGAGAACCTCTCGGGGTAGGAAGCTCGGATTCTCGGTTCGTATTTCCCTTCTTGGGCCTCTCTTGGGGCCGTCTTGGGGCCCTCTCGGGCCGTCTTGGGCGCCTCAGGCACCGCCTTGGGGCCCTCGTGGGCCGCCCAGGGCCTCTTGGAAGCCTCTTCGGCTATCTTGGAGCTGTCTTGGAGGCCTCTTCCTCCTCCTCGTCCCCCTCCTCCTCCTCCTCCTCCTCCGCCTCCTCCTCCTCCACCCCCTGCCAATCCAGCTCTCTCTAACTCCTGAGCTCCTCCTCCTCCTCAGCTGTGTTGCTGGTTAAGGCCCCCGCCGAACATCTGTGCACAAGTGCTTGCACTGCTCCCGCCACCGTGCCCTGGGTGGTGGGTCAGAGGCCTCATGGGTGTTGGTTGGATCTCGTGGTTGGCCTGTCGGGGACGTCGTGAAGGCAGTTTCGCAGCTTCTCGGTCGCCGTTTTGGGACCGTTGTGGGGCCTCCTCGGGGCTGTTTTGTGGCCTCTTTAGGCCTCGTTTGGGCCTCTTCCTCTATATTGGAGCGGTATTGGAAGCCTCTTGGGCCGTCTTGGAGCATCGGGATGCCAACAGGCCGACAAACATTAAAACCCGTCAAAGCCCAATCGTAAAACAATGAGTTGCACCTCTTGGGGCCACCTTGGGAGATCTCTTGGAACCTCGTCGGCCCTCTTGGGAGCTTCTTGGGGGCCTCTTGGATCCGATTGGGCGCCTCTCGGTTCGTATTTCCCTTCTTGGGCCTCTCTTGGGGCCGTCTTGGGGCCCTCTCGGGCCGTCTTGGGCGCCTCAGGCACCGCCTTGGGGCCCTCGTGGGCCGCCCAGGGCCTCTTGGAAGCCTCTTCGGCTATCTTGGAGCTGTCTTGGAGGCCTCTTCCTCCTCCTCGTCCCCCTCCTCCTCCTCCTCCTCCTCCTCCTCCTCCTCCTCCTGCCACTCCAGCTCTCTCTACTCCTGATCTTCCTCCTCCTCCTGCAGCGTGTTCTGGAAGGCT
>CAUYUJ010017323.1:0-35000 GCA_963575745.1 Prorocentrum cordatum
TGATGATGATGTTTATTATGATGATGATGATGATGATGATGATGATGATGATGATGATGATGATGATGATGATGATGATGATGATGATGATGATGATGATGATGATGATGATGATGATGATGATGATGATGATGATGATGATGATGATGATGATGGTGATGGTGGTGGTGGTGGTGGTGGTGGTGGTGGTGATGATGCTGATGATGATGCTGATGATGATGATGCTGCTGATGCTGATGCTGATGCTGATGCTGATGGTGATGCTGATGATGATGATGATGAGGAGGAGGAGGAGGAGGAGGAGTCATGAGGAGAAAGGGTTGTCCCTCCCTCCTCCCTCTCTCCTCATGCACCTTCTCCTTCTCCTCCTCCGCCTCCTGGGTCCTCGCCGACCGCAGACATGGCGGTCCTCGCGGCTCCACGGGGGCCTCTGGCAGCCCAGCCGTCCCTCGGCTCCGTTGCAGTCCCAGGCCAGCCTCCTGTTGAAGCCAGCCCGAGGGGTGTGTCTCGGGCAGAGGCGGGTGGCGCTACGATGCACATGCCACTTCTGCCACCGCTTGCCCGAGCTTGTGCTCCGTCTTCTCCTCCGCCTCCTCTGCCTCCGCCTCCTCCTCCTCATCATCATCAGCAGCAGCATCATCACCATCATTATTCTACTCCTCCCTTCCACTGACCCCCTTAAGTCCCTGGTCTATCCCCCTTAAGTCCCTGGTCTTGACTATCCCCCTTAAGACCCTGGTTTATAATTCCACTCCTCCTCCCTTCCACTAACCTCATGTCCCGGATAATAAACCAAACCATCCCCCCCTTAAGTCCCTGGTCTTGATTACATATCTCCAACCAAGACAGAGTTGGTCGGGGGAGGGGCGGCGAGGCCGAGCTTGCGCTATGTGCTGTCTGTGTGGTGCGTATGCGTGGTGCAGTCTATGTGCTGCACCTGTGGTGCTGTCTACGTGCCATCCGTACATGCGACTCGCCGGGACAAACAGTTTATTATCCCCACGGGACCCCGAACGTTATTATCTCTGGAGGATTCATATCGGGGGCACTCGGTTACAAACCTCTGATCATGGCCGTTCTCGGGCACGTTGATGGATCACTCCGCCTGACCGGTCTGGGTATGCGCTTGGGGGCGATCTTGGGACCAGCCGCAGGCAACGACAGCTGGACGGCCGAGTGATTGCAAAAAAAAAACGAAGGATTGCAAAAAAAACCGAACGAAGGATTGCAAAAAAACCCTTGAACGAAGGATTGCAAAAACGAAGGATTGCAAAAAAACCCTTCGTTCAAGTGGTTTTTTTGTTTGCAATCCTTCGGTTTTTTTGGAGGCCTCCAGCTCTCCATGGTCCTTGCCTTTATGCAGTCGGGGCCCCGAAGAAGGAACCCTCTTCGTGGGGGCAGGGGCTCCGCGTTCTCCCTAAGTGTTTCGCAGCTTGCCTCAGGTTTTCCCTAGGTCTTCGATAGGAAATCGAAGTTTGACTTATGGAAATCGAAGTTTCGATAGGAAATCGAAGTTTCGATAGGTTTTCGATAGGAAATCGAAAATAGGGGCCTCGTTCCTTATTTAGGGTTCCTCAGGTCAAGACCCTCACTGCACCTCTCCTTATCCTCCTCGCCCTCCTTCCCTCTCCTTCTCCTTCTCCTCCCTCTCCCTCTCCTTCTCCCCCATCCGCCGCCTCGAGTGGGAATCCAGCCGTGGCGGCGACAGGCCCCTCCGCAGGCCCGACGAGGACGCCGCCGCCGCCGCTGCCGACGACGACGACGACGACGACGACGACGACGACGACGACGGCGACGCTGCCGACGCTGCCGACGCTGACGACGCTAACGACGCTGACGACGCTGCCGACGACGACGACGACGACGACGACGACGACGACGACGGCGACGCTCACGCTCACGCTCATGCTCATGCTGATTGACGTTGCCGACGACGCCGCCGTCGACGACGACGACGATGCCGACGACGACGACGACGACGACGACCACGCCCACGACCACGACCACGGCCACGACCACGACCACGATCACGACCACGGCCACGACCGCGACGCTGTCAACGTCGCCGACGCCGACGCCGATGCCGACGCCAACACCGACGCCGACGCCGCCGCTGACGCCGACGCCGACGCCGACGACCCTGACGACGCCGACGCCGATGCGACCCCGCCGCCGCCCTCGCCGCCTCCGCCGCCGACGACGACGGCGACGACGACGGCGATGCTGACGACGCTGACGACGACGACGACGACGACGACGACGACGACGACGACGACGACGATGAGGTCGACGACGACGACGGCTACGACGACGACGATGACGGGGACGGCGACGGCTACGGCGACGACGACGACGACGACGACGACGACGACGACGACGACGACGACGACGACGACGACGGTGCCGCCGCCGCCGCCGCCGCCCGCCGCGCGCAGAACCGGGCGCAGCGCGAGCGCATCCTCAGCGAGCCCTACTCGGGCATCCGCGAGTGGGTCCGCCGGCACGCTGGGGGCAGCCAGGACCGCGCGGCCGCCGGCGCGGCCCAGGCGGGGTACGGTAGGTTCGCGTCGTGTTGACCGGCGGCGACCCCGCCGCGGGCGTTCAAGGTTGAACGCCGCCAGTGGCCCAGAATCGGCCTATATGGAACGATCGAGCGATCCACAGTCGCCGATCGTTCAAGGTTGAACGATCCACGCGGAGTCAGAAACCAACGCCGGGGTCGTCACGACACGAACCTGACGTAGTTGGACTCTGGTAGTTGAGACAGCGGTAGTTGAGACAACGCCAGGGCGAGTTGAGACAATGCTAGTTGGCCTTCAGGGGGCTCCCTCGTCGCCACGGGCGGACGCAGCTAGGAAAACTGACGCGTTGAGGCCCCAGGACCGACTTTGAGCTGTCATCGTCTCGACTCGCCTTGCTCCGAATAGTGGTGGCGCCGCCGACGGCCCCGCAGACGTCCCCCGATGCCGCGGCCGCCGCCGAGGCCGCCGCCGCGGGCGCCGCCCCCGAGGTCCGAGCGTTGCAACTTCTTCACGCCGGGCGTTTTGGCCCGGGCTTCGGGCCCCTGGTCTCTCAGAGGTGGATCCGCGCGAAAAATACCACAGAAAGGTCGGGGTCTACCCTGACTCCGGATCCGCCCTACTTTGGGGAAATTCGTAAGTGGGGCTTGGAATTTCCGCCTTAATTTTCAAGCCCCGCTGATGCCAATTTCCGCCCTACTTTTCTGTTGCTGTTTCTGTGGATTCCCGCCCTACTTTATGTTGGGTGCAGCAGTTTCCGCCCTACTTTTTCGGCCTCTCATAGGTGGATTTCCGACGCAATTTTAAGTGGGGAAAAAGCCAAAGTAGGGCGGATCCGGAGTCAGGGTAGGGCTCTGACTGTGATTTTCTGCGGTGCCGTAAGTGCTTGCGACGTCGGATCTCAGGGGCCGCGGACGCCGACGCCGCCCACGCCGACGACGCCGTCGACGACGACGCCGACGCCGATGCGGACACCCGTGCTGGCGACGACGCCCGCGCCGACGACGACGCAGACCCCCTCGAGTTATGAAAAATTCACGACGGGAGGTTTTTCACTATTTTTGGCCTCTGGGGGCCCTTGCCGGCCCTCGGGACCGTCAGAAAACGACTCAGAACGAAAAACCGGCCCCGGGGAATGGGTCGAGACCTCGGGGGGTCGACGTCATGAAAAAATCATGACGTCGGGGGTCTGGGGACACCAGCGACGGCGAGCTGGGCCGAAGAGGCTTTCTCCTCCCTGTGGCGACGGCGACGTGGCCACCGCCCCGGCCACGGCGACGACTTCGTCGGCCTCCCTGACTCCGGATCCGCCCTTCTTTGGGGAGATTCGTAACTGGTGCTTGGAATTTCCGCCTTACTTTTCAAGCCCCGCTGATGCCCATTTCCGCCCTACTTTTCTGTTGCTGTTTCTGTGGATTTCCGGCCCAGTCTATGTTGGGTGCAGCAATTTCCGCCCTACTTTTTCGGCCTCTTCTAGGTGGATTTCCGACGCAATCTTAAGTTGGAAAAAAAGCCAAAGTAGGGCGGATCCGGAGTCAGGGCTCATCGTTCAGGAGGTTTCCTGGGGAGGGGAGGGGGCCGTGTCTGGATGCTCTCGTCGTCGCCGCGGCGCGGCTTGAGGCCCAGAGCGCCGGCCGGGGTGCGGCCTAGGGTGGGCCCCCAGGAGGTGTTCCGGGGGATGGACTCTGAGCGGATTTGGGTGGGACGCCGATGGCGCCGATGACGACGACACCGACGCAGATGGCGGCTGCGGAAACTGCAACGATTCCGCCGCCGCCGCCGACGCCGACGCCGACGCCGACGACGATGACGGCGACGCCGACGGCGACGACGACGGCGACGACGACGGCGACGACGACGACGGTGGCGACGACGACGATGGCGACGGCGACGGCGACGAGGGAGGATGGATGAGTTTGGAAGAGGGAGGAGCGTGGAGAGAGGACGAGGACAGAGGATGATGGAGGAGAAGTAAGAGGGAGGAGCAGTAGCAGGGAGGAGTGAGGAGTTAGGAGGAGGACGAGGAGGAGGAGGAGCAGCAGCAGCAGGAGGAGGTGTGAGGCGCAGCAGGAGGAGGGAGGAGGTGGGGCCGCACCTGCTGCTCCAGCCTGCTGGTCCTCCTCCTCCTCCTCCTCCTCCTCGTCCCTCGTTCCTCCTCCTTCCTCCCTCCTCCTCCTCCTCCTCCTCCTCCTCCTCCTCCTCCTCATCCTCCTCCTCTCCTCCTCCTCCTCATCCTACTCCTCCTCCTCCTCCTCCTCCTCCTCCTCCTCCTCCTCCTCCTCCTCCTCCTCCTCCTCCTCCCCCCCCCGGGGTGCGCAGCAGCTCCCGCGGCCCGCGCCAGGACCTGAGCGCGTCCCCGGCGCTCTCGCTGATCGAGGCCCCTCCCGGGCGCGCACCGCTCCCCGGACGACGCACCCACCGCCGCCCGATCGGCGCGGCCCCGCCGCCCGTTCGGCAGGAGATCCTGGGAGCCTGGAGTCGAGGAGCGAACAAAAAACATGTACATACATATGTATATATATATATATACAGTCGAGGAGCGAACACAAAACACACATACATATATATATATATATACACATATATATACATATACATATACACACATATATATATATGTATATATATATATATATACAAGACTGCAGCGGCGCTTCGCGCCATGCACCTTGGTCCTTGAACTTTGGTTTGCAGGCGAAATGGCAGGAAGGTCAAGCCGGCAATTTAGCGATAACTCCTGGTTGCCTTTTAGCGGCATCGCCGCTATAATGATGTTTTTCGTTATCCTTCCTCCATGCTTATTGTTCCTTATTTTCGCCATACCCTGCGCATTCTCCACTTCCTCCTCTGCTCTTTTTCGCGGAAGCTCCTCCTTGGAGAGCCTCTAGGGGCCTCCCAAAAGTTGTTTCGGGCTTTCTTAAGGCCTTCTGGAGGCCTCCTGGGCGTATTCTGTGGGGGCCTCCGGAGGCCTCCTCGGGCCACCCTGCCTCCAACCGCCGTCTCCCTGAACGACCGAATCACGATTTGGAATTCTTCGGAGGGTGTCTTTGGGCCATCTTGGGCCGCCATGGGGCTCTCTGAGGGCCATCTTGGACCCGTGTTGTGCCGTTTTGGGGCTCTCTTGGACTGCCTGGAAGCCCTTTCGGATGGTTGTGGGGCGATTTGGGAGCCTCCCAGGCGGCTTCGGACGCCCAGAAGACCGCCGTGTTGGAGCGTCGGGAAGCCGAAAAGAGGAGAACCCCAAAATTCACCAAAAACCATCAGAAAATCAATGATTTTTGCCTCGGGGGGCCTTCTTGGGAGTGCTCTTGGAGGCCTCTTGGGGGCCGTCCTGGAGGCCTCTTGGGCCATCTTGAGGTCACGTCGGTCACTCTTGGAGCGCTCTTGTGCTGTCTTGGGGGTCTCTGGGACGTCTCCGATGACCCCACTGATCGCCCTAAGTGTGCTGGGAAGGCTTGGCAAAACGCCTTGCGAGGCCCGGTGGCCGCTTCGAGGCCCGTCTGGAGGGCCCCAAAGCCCCAGGTCCTGGGAATCCGGTTTTGGGGGGGTGGGTGATGGGTTTTCCCCCCGCCCGGGCTTATAAAAATATAGGAAGAGGAATACCAGGTTTAGCGATAACTCCTGGTTGCCTTTTCCCGCATCGCCGCTATAATGATGTTATTCGTTATCCTTCCTCCATGCTTATTGTTCCTCATTTTCGCCATACCCTGCGCATTCTCCACATCCTCCTCTGCTCTTTTTTGCGGAAGCTCCTCCTTGGAGAGCCTCTAGGGGCCTCACAAAAGTTGTTTCGGGCTTTCTTAAGGCCTTCTGGAGGCCTCCTGGGCGTATTCTGGGGGCCTCTGGGGGCTTCCTCGGGCCACCCTGCCTCCAACCGCCGTCTCCCTGAACGACCGAAACACGATTTGGAATGCTTCGGAGGGTGTCTTTGGGCCATCTTGGGCCGCCATGGGGCTGTCTGAGGGCCATCTTGGACTTGTGTTGTGCCGTTTTGGGGCTCTCTTGGACTGCCTGGAAGCCCTTCTTTAACTCTTGTTCTTCTTTTTTCACTTTACCTTTGTTATTTTTTTTTTCTTTGTTTCGGATGGTTCGTGGGGCGATTTGGGAGCTCACAGTCCGAGGATCGGACGCCCAGAAGACCGGCCGTGTTGGAGCGTCGGGAAGCCGAAAAGAGGAGAACCCCAAAATCACCAAAGAAAACATTAGAAAAATCAATGATTTGTGCCGCGGGGGCCTTCTTGGAGTGCTCTTGGAGCCTCTGGGGGCCGGTCTTGAGGCCTTCTTGGGCCATCTTGATGGCCACGTCGGTCACTCTTGGAAGCGCTCTTGGCTGTCTGGGGGTCTCTGGGACGTCTCCGATGACCCCCCTGATCGCCCTAAGTGTGCTGGGAAGGCTTGGCAAAACGCCTTGCGAGGCCCGGTGGCCGCTTCGAGGCCCGTCCGCAGGGCCCCAAAGCCCCAGGTCCTGGGAATCCGGTTTTGGGGGGGGTGATGGGTTTTCCCCCCGACCGGGCTTATAAAAATATAGGAAGAGGAATACAAGACTGCAGTGGCGCTTCGCGCCATGCACCTTGGTCTTTGAAGTTTGGTTTGCAGGCGGAATGGCAGGAAGATCAAGCCGACAATTTAGCGATAACTCCTGGTTGCCTTTTCTGGCATCGCCGCTATAATGATGTTATTCGTTATCCTTCCTCCATGCTTGTTGTTCCTTATTTTCGCCATACCCTGCGCATTCTCCACATCCTCCTCTGCTCTTTTTTGCGGAAGCTCCTCCTTGGAGAGCCTCTAGGGGCCTCACAAAAGTTGTTTCGGGCTTTCTTAAGGCCTTCTGGAGGCCTCCTGGGCGTATTCTGGGGGGCCTCTGGGGGCTTCCTCGGGCCACCCTGCCTCCAACCGCCGTCTCCCTTCCCCCTCCCCCCGGAACGGACCGAATCACGCGATTTGGAATTTTCGAGGGTGTCTTTGGGCCATCACTTGGGCCGCCATGGGGCTCTCTGAGTGCCATTACTTGGACGTGTGTGCGATTAGGGGGCTCTCTTATGGACTGCTGGAAAGCCTTCGGATGGTTGTGGGGCGATTTATGGGGCCTTCACAGGCGGCCTCTTGGGCCGTCACTTGAGGGCCTCTTTGGCCATCTTGAGGTCACGTCGGTCACTCTTGGAGCGCTCTTGTGCTGTCTTGGGGGTCTTTGGGACGTCTCCGATGACCCCCCTGATCGCCCTAAGTGTGGTGGGAAGGCTTGGCAAAACGCCTTGCGAGGCCCGGTGGCCGCTTCGAGGCCCGTCCGGAGGGCCCCAAAGCCCCAGGTCCCGGGAGTCCGGTTTTGGGGGGAGGGGGATGGATTTTCTTCCCGCCCGGGCTTATAAAAATATAGGACGAGGAATATATATATATATATATATATATACATACATACATACATACATACATACATACAATGTCAGAACTCCGCGCGGACCTCCAGCAGTTTATGTTTTAAGCCGGTGCTTCTTCTTCTATTGTGCGGTTGGCGTTGCAAAGAGGAAGGAAAGCGTGCGACGTGGCGCCGTCGGCCCGCGTACTCTGCACGGTATCCCGCACCCCAGGGAAAGGGCGCATCAAGGAAGCCCTGGCAGGGTGATGGCGTGCACCGACGGGGCCCTCGCGGGGGGGACAGCGTGCGCAGAAGGGGCCCTGGGGGGATCGCCTCGCAGGGATAGCGTGCCTTTCGGAGCTCCATGTTGCACGCTCTCTTTGCGACGCCATCCGCATGTCCTCGAAGTTCCGTCTTTAGAGCGCACCGGCGTGCGCCAGCGATTGGCCATCGACGAGAAAGCGCCGATCTAGCGTCGATCAGCGCCGGTTTTGCGATGCTACGCGTCGAGGCAGCGCCGACTACGCGTCGATTAGCGTCGGCAAGCGCCAATTCGCAGGAGACAGCAGGATGTCAGAGCCCCGAATCATCAGGGGTAACTCGGGTCAGGGCTAACTCGGGCTCCTTTTTCGGGAACCCAAACCCGACTTACCCCGGACCCGACTTACCCCGGATAGCTCGGGCGTCCAGAGCCCCGAATCATCAGGGGTAACTCGGGTCAGGGCTAACTTAGGGCTCCTTTTCGGGGAACCCAAAACCCGACTTACCCGGGACCCGACCTTACCAGGATAGTTTCGGGCGATTCCAGAAGCCCCAATTCATCAGGGGGTAACTCGGGGTCAGGGCTAAACTCGGGTTCGTTTTTCGGGAATCCAAACCCGAGTTACCCCGGACCCGAGTTACCCCGGATAACTCGGGCGTCCAGAGCCCCGAATCATCAGGGGTAACTCGGGTCAGGGCTAACTCGGGCTCCTTTTTCGGGAACCCAAACCCGACTTACCCCGGACCCGACTTACCCCGGATAGCTCGGGCGTCCAGAGCCCCGAATCATCAGGGGTAACTCGGGTCAGGGCTAACTCGGGTTCCTTTTTCGGGAATCCAAAAAGTCGACTTAACCCACGGACCGACTTACACCCCGGATAACTCGGGCGTCCAGAGCCCCGAATCATCAGGGGTAACTCGGGTCAGGGCTAACTCGGGCTCCTTTTTCGGGAACCCAAACCCGACTTACCCCGGACCCGACTTACCCCGGATAGCTCGGGCGTCCAGAGCCCCGAATCATCAGGGGTAACTCGGGTCAGGGCTAACTCGGGTTCCTTTTTCGGGAATCCAAACCCGAGTTACCCCGGACCCGAGTTACCCCGGTTAACTCGGGCGCCCAAGCAGGATGAGGAGGAGGAGTAGGAGGATGAGGAGGAGGAGGAGGAGGAGGAGGAGGAGGGAGGAGGAGGGAGGAGGAGGGAGGAGGAGGAGGGAGGAGGAGGGAGGACCCCACGAGTTGCCACAGCGCGCTCGCTCTGGTCCGTCGCGCCGCCCCGCGAGGCACAGGCTCCCCCAGCGAAGCCCTCCGCGGGCGGGGCAAGGATCCGAGAGGCCTCGTCTCAAAGAAGAAGAAGAAGCAGAAGAAACATGTTTTTATATATAGTTTTTTTTGACAATTTTCGGACCTCGGGGGCGCAAATATTGCGTAAATCACGATGGTTTATGGCCTCGGGGGCGCAAGAAGAAGAAGAATAAGCATTTTTGTTTGTGTTTTGTTGTTTTGCAATTTTCGGCCCTCGGGGGCGCACATATTGCATAGATCACGATGGTTTATGGCCTCGGGGGCGCAACTATGGCGTAACTCACGAGGGCGATGGCCTCGGGGACGCGAACGTGGTATAACTTGCAATGCGGGGGCGCAAGCATGGTGTAACTTACAGTCGGGGCCCTGAAGAAGGAACCCTTTTCGTTGGGAAGGGGCTCGGTGTTCCTTGATTGTTTTGCAGTTTGTCTGACTTGGGTTCTCTTTAGGTTTTCAGTGGTAAATCGAAGTTTAACGTATGGAAAAAAAGGGGTCTCGTTCCTTATTTAGGGTTCCTTAGGTCAACGCCCCGACTGTACGAGTGTGTATGACCGTCAACGAAAGACCCGGGGCGAAAAGCTTGTCCCGAGGGAGTGGCCCCGAGCTCCAGGGACCCCGCATGGAAAGAAGCCAGGCAGCGCATGTCTCGGGTTTTCTCTCCCCCACCCGGTCCGTCCGCGGCCACAAATATCAGAGGGTAGGATTAAGTCTAGTCTGGGGACTATTTTTGGCAATGTTTGGGCATTTGGGGGGTAATTTTTGAATATTGTTTCAATTCGTTCCCAAAAAATTCCCCTGTAGGGGGACACGCCCGATTGAAGGGTAGGACTTTTGTTTCAGTCCCGGCGTCTTTCCTCGATGCCGACTTTTGGTCGAGGAGTCGAGGAGCAAAAAAGAAGCACAAGCATGACTTGGGAGGTCCGCGCTGATTTCTGGGATCGGCGCGAGGACCCCCCTTCCTGGCGCGCCCCGCGCGCGAGGGGCGGCGCCTGAGGCGCCGCCGGGGGACTCCAGCGCCGCTCTGAGAGATCCGCGCGGACCTCCACAAGCTTACGCTACATGCAGATGTTTTTCCCCGATCTGTGGCACGCAATCGGACCCCGAGGCCATCATCAGGGGATCTGGGACGAAACGCTGCGCCCAGGGAGTGTCAGGAGGGGAAAAAACACACAGACACAATTAATCGTCGACTCCCAGAAAATATGGGAAAATATGGGAAGTGGGGGGAAAGACAGAAACCCAGAAAACATGGGAAAATATGGGGGATATGTTTATTTGTGTGTATTTATTTGTGTGTCCCAGGGCCCCTTCAGAGTGGGTCGGGGGCGGCCTGGGCCCCGCCCAGGACCTTGAGACCCGGGGCGATGCAACTGTTCCATGGGTGTTCTGCCTTCCTCGTCCTCTTCTTTCTCGTGCTCGCCCTTCCCCACCGTCCCTGGGCCCTCCAAATCCAACATCCCTAATTGGGTGACCTGGGAGCCCCTCTGTGACAAAAGGGTTTTGGGGGAGCCCATGACGAGCCCCTCTGCGACAGAAGGGCTCGCTATTCCAGTCGATGTCTTCCTCAAGCATCTTTCGCGCTCAGCATTTTCTCGTTTGTGGTCATTGTCATTGTGCTTCTGACAGTTTGTTCTAACTTTTCCAATATACTTTCTTTGTTGCCGTCCGGCCTCGCCATCTACCTCTTCACTCCCTGTGCTCCTGCGTTTCCTCATTATCTTCAGCCTGTTTCCCCCCTTCTGCTTCGTTTCCCCGTTTTCCCTCCACTTCGCTACTATTATGCCCGCTCCGTTGCCTTCAGTTTGTTTGCCGTCCCATCACCTCGCGTCGTCCGTCGCCACTATGCTCAAACATTCCCGCGCCCGCAGGACGGCCCGCGAGCAACGGCGCAATCGGGCGCCAGCGACAGCGCGATCGCCCCGCCATGAGCGGCGCAGGCTGAAGCAAATGGGGCGTCGCGGCAGGACTGTGGTCTAGTAGCCAAAATTGGGGTGACAATGATTGGTGCGCGTGGTGGTGGCGAGATTGGTCACAGGACGGGCGCGACGAATGGCGCGACGGCGCCGCCGCCCCAGCAGCGGCTGCACGCCAATCTCCCTCTGCCACGCTTGGCGTCGTGAGCTCCCGCGCCCCAGGTGCCGGAATGCTCGAGTTTGATAATGTCGTGAGGGCTGCCATGAGAACTTGTGCGCGAGGGTTACATTTCCAGAGGTTCGAGCTGGGAGTCGACGCCGCGCGTGCGTCGCAGGGGCTTGCCGCAGCAGCGGCAGCGGTCAAACACCAGGAGCGCGAACAGTTTGACGTCGAGCATTTCTGCGCTTCTCGGAGAGTCTGGGCAAGTCGTATCGGCAGCGCAACCAAGCGTTGAAGTGGCGGCGCAATCAGCAGGAAAACTACTACTCGCCTTTCGACTCGCTCGCCAGCTAAGTGGTTTGACGACGCGGAGCCTACCGCGGTCGCTGTTTGCCGATTGCGGCGCGGGATCGAACTTCGAGTTCATGAGAGACGAGCAAGTTCACCGGCGGTGGCAAGAGATGGCGGCGACGCCCAGGGATGAATATATTGGGGAGGTCATGGAGGGGCCCCGCGGCGTCGGGGCTCTGATCGGCTTCTCCTTGGAAGCGCGGCCGAACAGCTACGACCGCGAACGCCAGGCCAGCGCGATCTTGCCACATCTCGCGGGGCAGCGGGTGATAGGAAATTGTCGACGCGGGATTTCGCGCTGCGTCGCGACGACGGGTCGTCCGTCCGATTGCACCCGCGCTGGGGCGACAGGAAGGCGGGGGCCTTGGTTTTCTCGCCCTGCGCGGGCGCGGTGAAGGCGCCGGCCGCGGGCTTGGGCCAGAGCGACGGGCCAGGGGCGATTCGCTATGGCGCCGAACTTGGTGTAGAGCGTAAGTTTCGGTTCGACGCCTCCGAAGAGCAGGGGGTTCGACGCCTTCTGCGAGGCCCTGCGGCAGCGGGACGTCGGCGCCCGGCGCCGGACTCTCGGCGCCCGCGGCGGCGCAGCGCAACGGCTCTCTCGGCAAGGCCGTGCGAAACGACGTCGAGGGCCCCGCGGAAGCGGCTTCGACAGCAGCGGGTGGCTCGCCAACCACAGGCTGCGCAGCGGGCGGCGCCGCAGCCAGTGGCTCGGCAGCAGCGGGGCCCCCGCGTGAGTCCGCTTCGCAAGGATGCGTCGCAGCTGCGAGGGTGGGGCGCGGGGCGCGGGCGCGGGCGCGGGCGCCGTTGTGCGCTGTTCCTATTGAAATCCCCCCTTCTCCTCCTCCTCCTCCTCCTCTTCTTCTTCCTCCTCCCTTTCCTCCTCCTCTCCTCCTCCTCCTTCCTCCTCCTCCTCCTCCCTCCTCCTCCTCCTCCTCCTCCTCCTCCTCCTCTTCTTCTTCTTCCTATTCCTCCTCCTCCTCTTCCACATATCTGCTTCCTCCTTCCTCCTCCCTCCCCCCTCCTCCCTCGTCCGCCTCCTTCGCCTCGTTCGCCTGCTCGTTATGATCATCCCTCCGTCTTCCTCGTCATCTGCCTCCTTCCTCCTTCTCTCCTGCCCCCCCTTCCTCCTCCTCTTGTCTCCTCCTCCTGCTCGTCATCTCTCTCTCTCTCTCTCTGTCTCTTTTTTTTTTCTCTCTCTCTCTCTCTATATATATATGTATATGTACATATATTTTTCTCTCACTCTCTGTCTCTCTCTCTCTCTCTCGCTCTCTCTCTCTCTCGCTCTCTCTCTCTCTCTCTCTCTCTCTCTCTCTCTCTTTCTCTTTCTCTTTCTCTGTCGCTGCCTCTGTCTCTGTCTCTGTCTCTCTCTCTCTCTCTCTCTCTCTCTCTTTCCTTTTTTATGTTTCTCTCTCTCTCTCTCTTTCTTTCTCTGCCCCTCTTTCTCTTTTTCCATCTATATGTATGCCGCTCTCTCTCTCTCTCTCTCTCTCTCTCTCTTTCTCTCCTATTTTTTTCAGTTTTTTCTTTTTTTGTTGCTTTCTCTCTCTCTCTATTTCTCCCTCTCTCTCTATATATATATATACATATATATCGGAGGTGAGGGGGTGAGATCGAAGTGGAACGGAGATCCCCCTTACCGGGAAATCGATTTCGGTTTCGTGTTCGTGCGTGCCGTGCGTGCGGGCGAGGCGAAGCTGCGTGGGCGGGCGAGAAAAAGTCTCCTGTGGCTGAGGCACGGCCGGACCACAAGAACCTTGACCGGGCGGCCGGTGCCGCACGGTGCCCCGCCGGTGTCCCGCGAAAGTCCCGTGTGGCTGAGGCGCGGCCGGGCCAAAAGAACCTTGACCAGGCGGCCGGTGCCGCGCGGTGTCCCGCCGGTGTCCCGCGGTGTCCCGCGGTGTCGCGCGGTGCCCCGCGGTGCCCCGCTGGTCTCCCGCGGTGTCCCGCGATGAAGATGATGATGATGATGATGATGATGATGATGATGATGATGATGTTGATGATGATGACGATGATGATGATGGTGATGCTGATGATGATGCTGATGGTGATGATGATGACGAGGATGATGATGGTGATGCTGATGATGATGATGCTGATGATGATGAGGACAATGATGATGATGATATGATGATGACGGTGTCCCGATGATGATGATGATGATGATGATGATGTCGATGATGATGATGACGATGATGATGATGCTGATGGTGTCCCGATGATGAGGATGATGATGATTATCATGATGATTATGTTGATGATCATAAAGATGACGATGATGGTGTCCCGATGATGATGAGTATGATGATGTTGATGTTGATGATGCTGATTATGATTGTGTCCCGATGATGATGTTCATGATGATGAGGTTGATGATGATTCTGGCGTCCCGATGATGATGATTTTTCGGATGGTGGTGATGATGATGTTGTTGATGATGATGGCGTCCCGATGGTGATGCTGATGATGATGTTGATGCTGATGTTTGTAATGATGATGATGGTGCCCCGATGATGACGATGATGATGATGCTGATGGTGATGATGATGATGATGTCGATGATGAAGATGAGATGATGATGATGATGGTGTCCCGATGATGATGATCATGCTGCTGATGATAACGATGGTGATCATGATGGTGTCCCGATGATGATGTTGCTGCTGATGATGATTTCGTCGATGACACTGTCCCGATGCTGCTGATGATGATGTTGATGATGCTGATGATTGTGATGGTGATGATGATGGTGGTGTCCCGATGATGTTGATGACCGTTATGATCATGATGTTGGTGTTGATGTTGAGGACTGTGTCCCGATTATGATGATGTTGGTGATGATGATGTTGATGTTGTTGTTGTTGATGATGATGACGTTGATTGTGAGAGCGGTTGTGATATCGATCGTGAGATCGATAGGGATACCGAATGTGATATCGATTGTGAGATCGATTGTGAGATCGGTTGTGTTATCGATAGTCAGATCACTTGTGAAATGGACCGAGTGGGATCGATTGTGAGATCGATCGAGGGATATCGATCGAGCGAGACCGATACTGAGATCGATAGTGAGATCGATAGTGAGACCGATCGGGTGAGACGTTGGTTCCTCCCCCCCCCCCGAACCTCTTTAGCATCCGAAGAGTGGTCGTATAGGTATTCATATATACATATATACATATATACATATATACATATATATTTCTCTCTCTCTCTCGCTCTCTCTCTCTCCTTCTCGCTCGCTCGCTCGCTCTCTCTCTCTCTCTTTTATATCTCTCTCTCTCTCTCTTTTTTTTCTCTCTCTCTCTCTCTCGCTCTCTCTCTCTCTCTCTCTTTCTCTCTCTCTCTCTCTCTCTCTCTTTCTCGCAGCGCCAGTTCCCCGCCCCCTCGCGGGGCGAAGGCGAGGGGCAAGGGGCGAGGGCGGGGGCGCTGACCACTCAGTTCAAATAGCCGCGGCCCCCGGCGCGCCCGGCCGCCCGGGGCGGGCGCGCAAGGGGCCGCGGGCGACAGTGGCAAATCCACGCCCGCGCGCGGGCCTCCGCCAGGGCCCCCGCAGCAGCGAAGGCAGTCGCGAGAGGCCTCGGCGGCGCCTTCGCAGGCCATGGCAGGGCCCGCGCGCCCTTCGAGGGCAGGGGGCGCGCGCCCTTCGAGGGCCCTTTCGCAACTTTCCGAGCCCTCGGCGCGCCGCCCGCGGCGCCGCCGAGGCCCGCGGGGGCAGCGGCGGCCTCCGCGGCAGCGGGGGGCCAGGCAGCGAGCGGCGGCGGCCCGGGCGCTGCGAGGGCGGGCCAAGTCAGAGTCACAGGCTCCGCTTCGGTCCCCCTGCGGGAGGCTCAGAGACGGAGGGGCTCCGCTTGGGTTCCCCTGCGGGAGGCTCGGAGATGGATGGGCTCCGTTTCGGTTCCCCTGCAGGAGGCTAAGAGATGGATGGGCTCCGCTTCGATTCCCCTGCAGGAGGCTCAGAGATGGATGGGTTCCGCTTCGGTTCCCCTGCAGGAGGCTCAGAGATGGATGGGCTCCGTTTCGGTTCCCCTGCAGGAGGCTCGGAGATGGATGGATGGATGGATGGATGGAGCAAGGCCTCGCGCATCAGTGGATGGAAAGCTGCAGCGCAGCACTGGCCAAAGCCGCCGCCGTCGCAGCGGGACAGGGATCGGGGCGAGCGCCCGCGACGCCGCCAGCCGTCGGCGCGCCAGCGGAGATCGCGCCGGGGGGCAACGGCGGCCCCGCCCGGGATCCGAGACCGAGGCCGCGCTCGGAGAGAGAAGAAGAAGAAGAAAAAGAAGAAAAATAAGAAGAACAATGATACTAATACGAATAAGAATACGACTAATAATACCACTACTACGAATAATGACATTACTAATCATGATAATACTAATAATAATACTAATAATACTAATAATAATAATAAAAATAATCATACTAATAATAATAATACTAATAATACTAATAATAACGATGATGATAATAATCATATTAATAATAATGGTAATACTAACAATAATAATAATAATAATAATAATAATAATAGTAATAATAATACTAGGAAGAAGAAGAATAAGGACGAAACGAACCGCCGCCGCGAACAACCGGACGAAGAGGGGCCGCCCTTCCAACGCAGGCGCTGGGGGGGGCTCGCCACTGCGCGCGCGAGAGAGCACCCCCGCGGCAGCGGGGGTCCGTGCGAAGGCGCAGCGCGGGCTGACTCCCATCTCGACGGCGGCGGTGACTCTTGAACGCGCGAGCGCCCCCGCGGCGTCGGCGAGGACCCCGGGGGTCGCCGAGGGCTAGGCCGAGGGGTAGGGCCGCGCGGTGTTCCCAGAAGATAGCTTCGGCCCGAGCACTTCCAGGCCCCTCGTGGAATTTCTACGCGACTCGCGAGACCAACTGCAGCAGGGACAGGCCGAGGCGGGAGTGAGCCTAGGCTTTGCTTCGGTCGCCCTCGGGATGGGGCCCCCGGTGGAATGGTGGGTCAAGATGGCCAGGGGCAGGCAGGGAGGGGGCGCTCGTGGTCTCCTCCGAGCCGGGCGCGGAATTGCCCCTCAGGCTCGCAAGGGCTTCCTCGACGAGCTGATCAGCAAATGCGGGTTCCACGGCGCGGTCGCGCGCGAGCGCGTCGTGGCTGTCTCCTGGAGCCCCGACCGCGCGGCGCGCTGTGGCCGCTTTGTCGCGCGCGCGGAAAGTTCCTCTGTCGGGGCTGGGGGGCCCTCCTGGCAGAAGGTGGCTATAACCCCCGCGCGAAGGGCGGACAGCTCTCCATTGCATTGCAGTAGGGGGCGGGTTCCTCTGGAATCAAACGCGCCAAGTTGGCGGCGCGTGGCCCGAGCCTGTCCGCAACTTGCCGCGCGACGCGGCGCCGCCCCGCCGCGCGCGCGCCCCCGCAGGGATTTTCGACGCAGACGCGCGCGATCCGTCAAACCTCCTCCGCAGCAGCGACGCAACTTGGGGCGCGCTGGCGTTGGCCCTCTGGTCGGATCAGCAGGGCGAGCAGGGCGCTTTCGTCGCTCGCCCGCGCTGCATCGCGATTTCTGGCCCCGCTGACGTTCGCGAGACCACATCCAGGCAACCAGCCCGATCTGCCCGAGCGGCGAGACCTGTCGCAGAGGCCCCCGGCCCCCGAAGCATCGGGGGCCCGCGACCGGGCCCCGCCACTGCGAGTTGAAGTATGAGGGTCGCTCTCAGCGGGGCAGGGTCACGGGACCAGAGCGCCAGGAGCTGCGCGTGGATTCGTGGCCCCACTTGCACAAGGTGGTCTTCAAGCCTCAGACGACGAACCGCCTCGCGGAACACTGCCGAGCTCTCTTCGTTTCCGCGGGGGCGGGAGAGGAAAAGGCAGGAGAAAAGGCAGAGACGGCCGTGTAAAAGGCAAGGGGGAAGACAGAGGCAGCCGCTTCGACAGGGGGGGGCCTTCTTCGGAGACTCGCCCGCGCATGGGGTCCGAAGAGGAGGCAGAGGCAGCCGCCCGAGCCCCCTCCGCAGCGGCGGGGGCGCGCGGGGCCCCGGGGGAACTGGGGAACGAGGCGCGCGATTCTAAGTCGCTGGACTTGTCGCCCAACGAGGCGGCGGGGAAAGCGGCGGGCGCAGACGACGAGCTGGGCGGCGAGAAGAGCCGCGGGGGCTCAGCTGACTCGACCGGCGCGAGACAGAGGAGGAATAAGACAAAGATGAAGAGGCGCACGCGGGGGCAGAGCGGCGACAGGAAGAGAAATAGGGCGAAGGGGGAGAAGGAGGAGCAGGGGGGCGAAGACAGAAAGGGACGCGAGCCTTCGCAGCAGCGGGGGCGCAGCCCTTCTGCTGGCAATGGGCCGCGGGAGAACGGCCGCGGAGGAAGGCGCGGCTCGCGCCCGGGAGGGCGGCTGCCGGAGGAGAGCCGCAGGAGAGCGAAACGGCAAGGGCTGTCGCAGAGCGCTGCAAGAGGGGCCAGTCAGACGAGAGCAGCCGAACCATCGCGGCAGCGGGGGCCCATGCCTCCGCTGTAGCGGGGGCCCCCGCTGCAAGCCCAGGCGCGGCGCGCGCGCGCGCGAGGCGCTCGGCGTTCGCGCCGGGCGTCGCAGAGGCTCGCGGACCTTTTTTCTCTTCGTCGTCGTCGTCGTCGTCGTCGCCGGCGTCGCCGGCGTCGCCAGTCGCCGCGAGCTGGGGGAGGGGGGGGGGAGAGGGGGAGGGTTTAAAAGATGGGGAAGGGGGGGAGGGGGGGGTCTGGAGGTTATGTTTTTTTTGGGGTTAAAATGGGGAAGGAGTAGGAGGCCCACCGCGTCGACCCACCCACCTCGGTGACCCGCCCACCCTCGCGGCCCGCGCTCCTCGGTGACCCGCCCACGTCGGTGGCCCGCCCGCTTCCCTGATCCGCCCGTTGTTTACGTCTCCATATAATCCGCTTTATCCGATCGCCTCTTCTCTTCAGAGAATGACTACGCGCATTGATTTTTCACCTTGGGGTTTTCGATTCAACGTCGCCGTCTTCGCGTAGAAACGCACGCGCCATCGCGCGCGCGAGCGCCGTGGTGCGCGCGCGCCCGCGCGTTCCACCGCGCCATCGCGCGCGCGAGCGCCGTGGTGCATGGGGCTCCGCATATTCCACGTTGATATGGTCGCCTCTCCTTCTCCGAAAAAATTGCATTGTTTTCGCCGCCGGGCTACCGAATTCACATCGCACTCTTCGCGTGGGAACGCGTGCACCATCGCGCGCGCGCCATGGCGCATGCGTTTCCGCATTTTCCGCATTGATACGATCGCCTCTTCCGCTCGGATAATCAAAATTTTACATTGGATTTGCACCGTTGGGCTTTCGATTCAACGTCGCCGTCTCTGCGTGGAAATGCATGCGCCAGCGCGCGCGCCACGATGCGCGAGTTCCCGCATCTTCCGCAGTGAACAAGATCGCCCTGTCTGTTCGGAGACTGAACATTTACTCTGAGTGTCCACCATTGCGTTTTCGATTGCACGTTGCCGTCTCTGCAAAGAAACGGATGCGCCATCGCGCGCGCGCCATGGTGCATGCGTTTCCGCGTATTCCATATTAATATGATCGCCTCTTCGGCTCATGGAATGACAATTCACGCGAGGAGAGAGGGGCGGGGTGGGCCAGGGGGGGGCTGGGGGTTTGGGGGGCAGAGGGGGAGACCAGAGAAAGGCAACACTGGCAGCGGGGCGGCTCGGGGGCGGCGGCGGCGACCCGCCGCCCAGAAAGAAAGGCGCCGCGCGGTGAAGCCGCGATTGCTATTGCCCCCCCTTTCATCTCCGTTCTCCTTGTCCCTGACTCAGTCGGCCCGCCCTACGGCAGCGCGGGCCATTACGCCCCCACCCCCCCCCCCCCCCCCCCGCCCCCCCCCCCCTTGCCACCTTTATCTTTCTCCTCCGCATCCCCCTCCTCCTTCCCTCCTCATTCTCCTCAGCCTCTCTCTCCTTCTTCCACCTCCTCCTCCTCCTCCTCCTCCTCCTCCTCTCCTCCTCCTCCTCCTTCCTCATCCTCTCCTCGCTTCGCCCTCCTCCTCCTCCTCCTCCTCCTCCTCCTCCTCCTCCTCCTCCTCCCCCCCCATCAACCGTTCGCCCTCCTCCTCCACTGCGCCTTCTCCTCCTCGCCCCATTGCTGTCTCGGCCCCAGGAGGTCCGTTCGCGCGGGCGCCCCCCCTCCACGGCGGGCGCGGCGCGCGACGGCGACGCCGCCCCCGACGAAAGAACCGCGCGGCCCTGCAGAAGCGGGGGCCCTTAAACGACAAACAGTGAAATTCGCTGCCAAAGACGGGGGGGTCCGGCAACGCGTCGGCAAGGGCGCAGACCCCCGGCAGGGCGAGTGGACTGCAGTGCCCAGCGGCGCCCTCGCAGCAGCGAGTGCCGCGCCGTCCGGCGTTTCAAGCGCCTTGGGCGAGGAGGTTCGCTCGGCGGCGCCCGCCTGGAACGCTCGCCCAGGCGATTCGATTCTCGACGCTGGCGACGGAGGGCCTTAGGGGAGAAGCCCCGACTGCGGGGGCGGCGCGCCGCGAGCGGCGCCGCGCGGTAGTCCGTGACGCCGCCCCGCCTCAGCTCTACTGCGAGCGAAGGGCGGGGTTGGTGGGTTAGCCGCGAAATGACAGCGCGGGCGACCTGTCCGCCCCGTTCGCGAACTGGGGCCCCGTGCCGAGCGAAGTCAAACGCGCGGGCCCCTGCCAGAGAGTGGAGCTGCAGCTGCGGCGCAGCCCTGCGCTCATCGCTTGCCCAGCGGAATGCGTGGACAGCACGGGGCCGCCCTGCGGCGGCCCGGCGAACCTCCGCCGCGGGGGGCGGGCGCCTCCGCGGCAGCGGGGGCGGCGGCAACGGGGGGGCCCAGCAGCAGCAGCAGCGCCGGCGCTGCTGCGGCCGCCGCAGGAGCGGGGGCGAAGACAGCTCCGCTGGCGACTGCGAGCAGCCGCAGTGCCGCGCGCAGCTTGAGCGCCTCGCCTTGCGCGGGCGCGAGGATGAGTCCTTGCGCATCGCCGCGCGCGCCGACGCGCGCCATCGCATTGACCTGCCCCGCCGGGGGCGGCGCGTCGATGGCCTCCGCGAGACCGACGCGGGCCGCGCGGCCCGCGCTGTCGAAGGGGCCACGGTGGCGAGAGCGTCTTTTGACGGCATCTGCGCCACCTGCGCTTCGCAGGTGAAGGCGCGCGCGGTGCATCTGCGCCGCGACGCCGCCCAAGGCGCAGGGCGCCGCGAGGCCGCGGCAAAAGCGCGGCGGGCATGGTTGGCGGCCGTTCTTCAAGAGTGCCACGTGGGCGTCCCCGTGTGCGATCTCAGCGCGGCGCTCACGCAGTCCGCGCCGCGCCCGCGCGATCTGGGCCTGCAGCTGGAAGCGGCCGCATTGCGCCGCTGGCGCGGGTTGGGCGGCGCCTCGTGCCTGGACAGCTACGGGGTCTTAAAGCTCAACCTGCCTGGCGCCAACTGGCCGCGGCGCCGCGGCGGCGGCGCCCGCGGCGGCTGCCGCGCCCGAGCGGCGCGGGCGAGGGCGCCGGGCACCGGGGCAGCGCCGCCGAGCGTCGCGCCCCCCAAGGTGCCCAGACAACGACGAGCACGGCGAGTAGCCTGCGGCAGGCGATGGGCGGTCGCGGCGGCGGGGCGGGCAATGAATTTAAAGGGGGCGGCGGGGGGCGGCGGAGAGACTCGGAGGAAGGGCGGGGGGAGAAGTAGGGAGAGGAGAGAGAGAGAGAGAAGAGAAAAAACAATAGAGAAAGAGAGAATGAGAGAAAGAGAGAAAGAGAAAAAGAGAGAGAGGGAGAGAGAGAGAGAGAGAGAAGAGAGAGAGAGAGAGAGAGAGAGAGAAAGAGAGAGAGAGAGAGAGGGGGAAGAAGTGGGAAAGTGGAAAGAGATGATGAGTGGCGAGGAGAGAGAGAAAGAAAGAGAGAGAGAGAGAGAGAGAAAGAGAGAAAGAGAGAAAGAGAGAGAGAGAGAGAAATAAAGAGAGATAAAAAACAAAGAGAGAGAGAGAGAGAAAGAGAGAAAGAGAGAAAGAGAGAAAGAGAGAAAGAGAGAGAGAGAGAGAGACAGAGAGAGACAGAGAGAGAAAGAGAGGGAGAGAGAGAGAGAACACACAAACTTATATATACATATATATTATCCCGGCAAAGCAACCTAACAGCGATGTGTAGAAGCATATCTGAAAGCATTCCCCTTAAGATTCAGATGAAAATCCAGTTGTAGAATTCTGCTGTTCTCGCAGTCGTAGTCGCATTCGCGATGACAGTCGCAGCGGCAACGGCAGTCGCAGTCACAGCCTCAACCTCAGCCTGCCTCCGCCTCAGCCTCAGCCTGCCTCAGCCTCAGCCTGCCTCAGCCTCAGCCTCAGCCTGCTTCAGCCTCAGCCTCAGTCTGCCTTCAGCCTCGGCCTCAGCCTCAGCCTGCCTTCAGCCTCAGCCTGCATCAGCCTCAGCCTCAGCCTCAGCCTGCCTCAGCATCAGCCTGCCTCAGCCTCAGCCTCAGCCTGCCTCAGCCTCAGCCTCAGCCTGCTTCAGCCTCAGCCTCAGTCTGCCTTTAGCCTCGGCCTCAGCCTCAGCCTGCCTCAGCCTCAGCCTGCCTCAGCCTCAGCATCAGCCTGCCTCAGCATTCAAAATGTGGCCCGGGAATGGAGTTCTGGGAACTCGAAGAACACGAAGTGGCCTACAGTTGGTTCCGGGCATTCAAAATCATGCCCAGGAATGGAGTTCTGGGAACTCGAAGACCACGAAGTGGCCTACAGTTGGCTCCGGGCATCCAAAATGTGGCCCGGGAATGGAGTTCTGGGAAGTCGAAGAGCACGAAGTGCCTACAGTTGGCTCCGGGCATCCAAAATGTGGACCGGGAATGGAGTTCTGGGAAGTCGAAGAGCACGAAGTGGCCTACAGTTGGCTCCGGGCATTCAGAATGTGGCCCGGGAATGGAGTTCTGGGAGGTCGAAGAGCACGAAATGTGTGACTGTTTGCGAAAAACGAATGCGGCGGCAGCCGCGGCGGCAGCCTGTCCGGGTCCCGCCCAGACCCCCCTGAGGAGTCATGATGCTTTCTTTTGAAACCACTAGAAACCTATCAGCAAGAGCTGTTAGGTAAATATCCCGGCAAAGCAACCTAACAGCGATGTGTAGAAGCATATATGAAAGCATTCCCCTTAAGATTCAGATGAAAATCCAGTTGTAGAATTCTGCTGTTCTCGCAGTCGTAGTCGCCATTCGCGATAACAGTCGCAGCGGCACGCAGTGCAAACGGCAGTCGCAGTCAAGCCTCAGCCTCAATCAGCCTGCCTCAGCCTCAGCCTCAGCCTGCCTCAGGCCTCAGCCTGCTCAGCTAACCTCAGCTGCTTCAGCTCAGCCTCAGTCTGCCGTCGGCCTCGGCCTCAGCCTCAGCCTGCCTCAGCCTCAGCCTGCATCAGCCTCAGCCTCAGCCTCAGCCTGCCTCAGCATCAGCTGCCTCAGCCTCAGCCTCAGCCTCAGCCTGCCTCAGCCTCAGCCTCAGCCTGCTTCAGCCTCAGCCTCAGTCTGCCTTCAGCCTCGGCCTCAGCCTCAGCCTGCCTCATCCTCAGCCTGCCTCAGCCTCAGCATCAGCCTGCCTCAGCATTCAAAATGTGTCCCGGGAATGGAGTTCTGGGAACTCGAAGAACACGAAGTGGCCTACAGTTGGCTCCGGGCATTCAAAATTGTGCCCAGGAATGGAGTTCTGGGAACTCGAAGAACACGAAGTGGCCTACAGTTGGCTCCGGGCATTCAAAATGTGGCCCGGGAATGGAGTTCTGGGCACTCGAAGAGCACGAAGTGGCCTACAGTTGGCTCCGGGCATTCAAAATGTGGCCCGGGAATGGAGTTCTGGGAAGTCGAAGAGCACGAAGTGGCCTACAGTTGGCTCCGGGCATTCAAAATGTTGCCCGGGAATGGAGTTCTGGGAAGTCGAAGAGCACGAAGTGGCCTACAGTTGGCTCCGGGCATTCAGAATGTGGCCCGGGAATGGAGTTCTGGGAGGTCGAAGAGCACGAAGTGTGTGACTGTTTGCTTAAAACGACTTCTGCGGCAACCTGTCCGGCACCCGCCCAGACCCCCCTGTGGAGTCATCTGCTGCTCTCTTTTAAGACTATTAGAAGCCTATCAGTCTTCGCTGTTAGGTAATGAAAATCCAGTTGTAGAATTCTGCTGTTCTCGCAGTCGTAGTCGCATTCGCGATGACAGTCGCAGCGGCAACGGCAGTCGCAGTCACAGCCTCAGCCTGCCTCAGCCTCAGCCTCAGCCTGCCTCAGCCTCAGCCTGCCTCAGCCTCAGCCTCGGCCTGCTTCTGCCTCAGCCTCAGTCTGCCTTCAGCCTCGGCCTCAGCCTCAGCCTGCCTCAGCCTCAGCCTGCATCAGCCTCAGCCTCAGTCTCAGCCTGCCTCAGCATCAGCCTGCTTCAGCCTCATCCTCAGCCTGCCTCAGCCTCAGCCTCAGTCTGCTTCAGCCTCAGCCTCAGTCTGCCTTCAGCCTCGGCCTCAGCCTCAGCCTGCCTCAGCCACAGCCTGCCTCGACCGCAGCATCAGCCTGCGTCAGCATTCAAAATGTGGCCCAGGAATGGAGTTCTGGGAAGTCGAAGAGCACGAAATGGCCTACAGTTGGCTACGGGCATTCAAAATGTGGCCAGGAATGGAGTTCTGGGAACTCGAAGAGCACGAAATGGCCTACAGTTGGCTCCGGGCATTCAAAATGTGGCCCGGGAATAGAGTGCTGGGAACTCGAAGAGCACGAAGTGGCCTACAGTTGGCTCCGGGCATTCAAAATGTGGCCCGGGAATGGAGTTCTGGGAACTCGAAGACCACGAAGTGGCCTACAGTTGGCTCCAGACATTCAAAATGTGGCCCGGGAATGGAGTTCTGGGAACTCGAAGACCAAGAAGTGGCCTACAGTTGGCTCCGGGCATCCAAAATGTACGCCGGGAATGGAGTTCTGGGAACTCGAAGACCACGAAGTGGCCTACAGTTGGCTCCGGGCATTCAGAATGTGGCCCGGGAATGGAGTTCTGGGAGGTCGAAGAGCACGAAGTGTGTGACTGTTTGCTTAAAACGACTTCTGCGGCACCCTGTCCGGCAACCGCCCAGACCCCCCTGTGGAGTCATCTGCTGCTTTTTTTTTTTACCCTATTAGAAACCTATCAGAACAAGCTGTTAGGTAAATAATATCCCGGCAAAGCAACCTAACAGCGATGTGTAGGAGCATATCTGGAAGCATTCCCCTTAAGATTCAGATGAGAATCAAGTTGTAGAATTCTGCTGTTCTCGCAGTCGTAGTCGCATTCGCGAGGACAGTCGCAGTGGCAACGGCAGTCACAGTCACAGCCTCAGCCTCAGCCTCAGCCTCAGCCTGCCTCAGCCTCAGCCTGCCTCAGCCTCAGCCTCAGCCTGCTTCAGCCTCAGCCTCAGTCTGCCTTCAGCCTCGGCGTCAGCCTCAGCCTGCCTCAGCCTCAGCCTGCATCAGCCTCAGCCTCACCCTCAGCCTGCCTCAGCATCAGCCTGCCTCAGCCTCAGCCTCAGCCTGCCTCAGCCTCAGCCTCAGCCTGCTTCAGCCTCAGCCTCAGTCTGCCTGCAGCCTCGGCCTCGGCCTCAGCCTGCCTCAGCCTCAGCCTGCCTCAGCCTCAGCATCAGCCAGCCTCAGCATTCAAAATGTGGCCCGGGAATGCAGTTCTGGGAACTCGAAAAACACGAAGTGGCCTACAGTTGGCTCCGGGCATTCAGAATCATGCCCAGGAATGGAGTTCTGGGAACTCGAAGACCACGAAGTGGCCTACAGTTGGCTCCGGGCATCCAAAATGTGGCCCGGGAATGGAGTTCTGGGAACTCGAAGACCACGAAGTGGCCAACAGTTGGCTCCGGGCATCCAAAATGTACGCCGGGAATGGAGTTCTGGGCTCCTGAAAGAGCACGATGTGGGCCGAACAGTGGTCTCCAGGGCATTCAATAATGTGGGAGGGGACTTGGAGTTCTGGAGCGCAAGAGACGATTTTCCGAGGATGTCCAAGGCCGATTTCGGCTTCGGCGGTAGCCCGCCCGGGGTCCCGCTCCCGTCCCACTGTGGAGAGTCATCTGCTTGCTCCTTTTGAGTCCACTAGAAAACCTATCAGCAAAAGCTGTTTAGTAAAATTAGTCCCGGCAAAGCAACCTAACAGCGATGTATAGAAGCATATCTGAAAGCATTCCCCTTAAGATTCAGATGAAAATCCAGTTGTCGAATTCTGCTGTTCTCGCAGTCGTAGTCGCATTCGCGATGACAGTCGCAGCGGCAACGGCAGTCGCAGTCACAGCCTCAGCCTCAGCCTGCCTCAGCCTCAGCCTCAGCCTGCCTCAGCCTCAGCCTGCCTCAGCCTCAGCCTCAGCCTGCTTCAGCCTCAGCCTCAGTCTGCCTTCTGCCTCGGCGTCAGCCTCAGACTGCCTCAGCCTCAGCCTGCATCGGCCTCGGCCTCAGCCTCAGCCTGCCTCAGCATCAGCCTGCCTCAGCCTCAGCCTCAGCCTGCCTCAGCCTCAGCCACAGTCTGCTTCAGCATCAGCCTCAGTCTGCCTTCAGCCTCGGCCTCAGCCTCAGCCTGCCTCAGCCTCAGCCTGCCTCGGCCGCAGCATCAGCCTGCCTCAGCATTCAAAATGTGGCCCAGGAGTGGAGTTCTGGGAACTTGAAGAACACGAAGTGGCCTACAGTTGGCTCCGGGCATCCAAAATGTGGCCCGGGAATGGAGTTCTGGGAAGTCGAAGAGCACGAAGTGGCCTACAGTTGGCTCCGGGCATCCAAAATGTGGCCCGGGAATGGAGTTCTGGGAAGTCGAAGAGCACGAAGTGGCCTACAGTTGGCTCCGGGCATCCTAAATGTGGCCCGGGAATGGAGTTCTGGGAAGTCGTAGAGCACGAAGTGGCCTACAGTTGGCTCCGGGCATCCAAACTGTGGCCAGGGAATGGAGTTCTGGGAGCACCAAGAGCGATTTTGCGAGGATGTCCTAAGCGATTTCGGCTTCGGCGGCAGCCTCCCCGGGTCCCGCCCAGACCCCGCTGAGGAGTCATGATGCTCTCTTTTGAGACCACTAGAAACCTATCAGCAAGAGCTGTTAGGTAAAAAGAGAGAGAGAGAGAGGAAATAAAGAAAGAGAGGCAGAGAGAAAGAGAGAAAGAGAGAGAGGAGAGAGAGAGTGGACGAGAGGAGCACAAGAGAGAGAGAGAGAGAGAGGAGAGAGTGAGAGAGAGGAAAACACAAAAAACATTAATCTATATATTGTGAGAGATGGACGAGATGAGGAGAGAGAGAAATGAGGAGAGAGATGAGAGAGGAGAGATGGAGAGAGAGGAGAGGGAGGGGGATATATATATAGATGTAGAGAGAGAGAGACGAGATGAAACAAAAAAAAAAAAAGAGAGAGAGTGAGAGAGAAAAAAGAGGAGAAGAGAAGAGGGAGAGTAGAGAGAAGAGTTGGAGAGAAAAAAGAGAGAGAGAGAGAGAGAAAAGAGAGAGAGAGAGAGAACAGAAACAACAATATATATATATATATATAGAGAGAGAAAACAAAACAAGAGAGAGAGAGAGAGAGAAAGAGAGAGAGAGAGAGAGCGAGAGAGAGAGAGAGAAAGAGAGAGATATAGAGAGAGGGGAAAACAAAGAGAGAGAGAGAGAGAAAGAGAGACAGAGAGAGAGAGAGAGACAGAGAGAGAGAGAGAGAGAAAAACAAGAAACAGAGAGGGAGAAAGAGAGAGAGAGAGAGGATAGGGACGGGGGCGAGGACGGCCATGGCGACGAAGAACAAGAACCGCAAGACGAGGGGCGACATGGGGAAACTGGCGGCGGGAAGGATGCGAGCGTTGGATGAGGAAAGTATATTGAAGCAGCTAGCGACCCCACGGCGTCGGCGGACGTCGCGGCGGCCGCCTCCAGGGCAGGGGCCGCCGCGGCAGCAGCGGGCGCCGCGGCCTTCGCCGGCCTTCGCCGCGGCGGAGGCCGCGGCGGCAGCGGCGAGGGCGGGAGGGGCAGCTCGTGGAATTGGGCGGACTGCTCATGGAACTGGCGGGGCGGAGGGCGGGGCGAGGAGCGCGAGTGGCCGCGGCCGCGCGGCGCCCCTGCCGCAGCGCCCCCCGCCAAAGCACCCCCTGCTAAAGCGCCCCCTCTCCAGCGCCGCCCCCCCGGGGCTGCGCTGCCGCAGCAGCTGGCGACATCGGGGGGAGTCGCGTTCCCCCTGATCAGGTGCTTCCGCCGCCGCGGGAGCTCCGGGGAGCTCTTCGGTGAATGGCGCGCGGGGCCGCGCGGAGCTGGGCCGACGACCCAGAGAACTAAGATTCCTGGGCGAGAACTTCACTGAACCGCGGCACACGGGCCGCCCCTCCGCAGCAGCGGGGGGAGGCCTCATGGGCCGAACAACGCCCCTCCGCAGCAGCGTGGGGCGTGCCGCATAACCGCGGGCGGCGGCGGATCGCGCGCGCCTTCCTGCTCGGCGATCGTTGCCCGAACGGGGCGAGATGAACGCCTCTCCTGATTCGCTTGCTTCTCTTCTTCTTCTGCTTTGTTTCTTCCCTCTTCTGCTCCCCATCCCCCTCGCGCCATCATATGTTTCCTCTGTTCTGTCGTCGTCAGTCGCAGCGCATGCCGCAGAACGCGCAGAACGACCCTGCTGTGACAGAGGGGCTCTTTTGCCGAGCCCCTCTGTCATAGAAGGGGAGTCAAACAACCAACGGTCGCTTAATTACGGATGTTCGATTGCGCTGCTGCTGCTGCTCCTCGTCCTTCCTGATGCGCAATATTGGTTTTCCAGCCATCCTGTGTTGTCGGGCCCTCGCCTTGAAGAGGCAGCGCCCCGCGTCGCTCGCTCAATTATTCGGGCCCTCTCACTTGTGCATCCTTCTGCCCTTGCCCTCCGCATGTTCAGTTCGGCCCGCCCCTCGCGCGCTTCGTGGCCCCTTAATGCAGAGCTTTACCGATCGCCCCAGTGGCCAAGTCCGCATGGCGGCACTGCCCCAATCCGGCTTAGGCCTGACACGCTTCGTGGTCCCATAGAGGGTCCACGAGGCCTTCGTGGCAAAGTCCAGACGGCGGCACCGCCCCATTTTGGCGCAGCCCTGGCACGCTTCGTGGTCCAAGAAGGAACTCCACCGAAGGCCTTCGTGGCAAATTCCGCATGCCGGCACCGCCTCATCTCGGCGCACCACCCGCGCGTTCCGTGGACCTACAGAAGGGCCCCCGTCGAAGGCCCCGAGCCGCCCCAACTCGGCCCACCCCGCACACGTTTCGTGGCCTCCCGGGGGCCCCCACCGAAGGCCCAGCGGTAAAGCTCGCATGGAACCACCGCCCCATTTTCGGCGCACCCCTCGAGCGCTTCGTGGCTGCATAGGGACGGCGGCGCCGCGCCCATTTCGGCACCAACATCGCGCGCTTTGCGGCCCGAGAGGGAGCCCCACCGAAGGCCCAGCGGCAAAGTCCGCACTGCCCTGCCCCATTTCGGCGCGCCCGCCGCCTGCTTCGTGGCCCCATCGGCACCGCGCCCATTTCGGAACTAACCTCGCGCGTTTTGTGGCCCCACAGGGAGCCCCACCGAAGGCTCCACCAGCAAAGTCCGCCTGGCGCCCCCGCCCCATTTCGGCGCACCCCTCGCGCGCTTCGTGGCCCCAGAGGGAGCTCTACCAAAGGCCTCAGCGGCAAAGCCCGCACGTCCGCACGCCGCCACCTCGCCGTCGTGGCACACTCTTCACACGAGTTGTTCCCATCCTTCGTATCAGTTCCTTTACGGTACTCGCAGCCGCAAGTGTTTGGGCCCTTCGCCAAGATGTTTTGTTCACCACGGGGCCCCGGAGCTCTTGACCACTTCGTGGGTGCCAGGCTTACGTCTTGAATCGGTTTTGGACGGTCCAGGGGCCCTGCGAAGGCCCCGACATCCTTCAAATCACGAAAGGCGTCCGTCTTGATGTGGTTCCAAGTGTTGGAGGTCTGGGGGGTCACCCAGGGGGGTACAGGGAAGTTGGATGCGCATGTTGTGGCTGGCCTGAGCGAAAGCTGGATACACATGTGGCCAGAGGTCTTTCCAGCGCTGTGCCCTGCAGGCTCGGCTTCCGCATGGGCGTGCAGCAAGGAGCCTCCGTATATTCATGTGGATCCAGCCATCCGAGGCCCGAAAACCATCACTTCACTAATTTTGGGCCCCAGGGCCCACTGAGGCCCCAGGGGCTCCAGATTAGTGAAGTGATGTTTTTTTTTCCCACGTAAGGACCCCGAAATTCCCTACCTAGGCTCTGCCTAGAAGGGTTCTTACTTTGTGTGCTAAAGGGGGCGGGCAGTGTAACCCACCCCGGGCGGTTCCCCCAGTTGCGCCCCCCTGGTTCCCCCAGTTGCGCCCCCTGGGTTCCCCTAGCTTAGCTTAGCTTAACTTACCCTGAGCTTAGCTTAGCTTAGCTTAGCTTAGCTTAGCATAGCATAGCTTATCTCATCTTAGCTTAGCTTAGCATAGCCTAGATTAGCTTAGTTTAGCTTACCTTACCTTAGCTGACCTTAGCTTAGCTTCGTCCAGCTTATCTTAGCTAAATTAGCTTTAGCTTAGCTTAGCTTAGCTTAGCTTAGCTTAGCTTAGCTTAGCTTAGCTTAGCTTAGCTTAGCTTAGCTTAGCTTAGCTTAGCTTAGCTTACTTTGCTTAGCTTAGCTTTGCCTATTCCTAGCCTACTTTTGCTTAGCTTAGCTTTAGCTCAGCTAGCTTAGCTTAGCTTAGCTTTGCCTAAGCTTAGCTTAGCTTAGCTTAACTTACCCTGAGCTTAGCTTCGCTTAGCTTTAGCTTTGCTTAGCTTAGCTTAGCTTAGCTTAGCTTAGCTTAGCTTAGCTTAGCTTAGCTTAGCTTAGCTTAGCTTAGCTTAGCTTAGCTTAGCTTAGCTTAGCTTAGCTTAGCTTTGCCTAGCCTAGCCTAGCCTAGCTTAGCTTAGCTTAGCTCAGCTCAGCTTAGCTTAGCTTAGCTTTGCCTAGCCCAGCTTAGCTTAGCTTAGCTTAGCTTAGCTTCGCTTCGCTTCGCTTAGCTTAGCTTAGCTTCGCTTCGCTTCGCTTAGCTTAGCTTAGCTTAGCTTAGCTTAGCTTAGCTTACCCCATCGTAGCTTAGCTTAGCTTAGCTTAGCTGTTGCTTTCCTGAATGCTCCAACTCCTAGGTAGGGTCGCACTGGGATAATATTCATCACTTCACTAAACCGAACCCAGGACGAAAGCCAGGGGCCGAATTGCTGCTGTGATGCCACATCGGCCTCGTAAGCCATGCGTGCTTCCAGCTTCCTGGTAAGGACCACCGCTCCCCCAGCCACGGTTTGCCTGCGAGGCGGGCGCCACCCGCCTCCTCGATGCCTCCAGCACTCGGCCGCGCGCACGAGCCCAGGCCTCGAGGTTGGAGGGCTCGAGGTTGGAGGTTGGAGGGCTCGAGGATTGGAGGGCTCGAGGATTGGAGGCCTCGCCACCGGCGGGGTCGAGGTTAGAGGGCTCGAGGATTGGAGGGCTACAGGGCTCGAGGCTCGAGGGTCCGAAGAGTCGAGGCTCGAGGGCTCGAAGGCTTCGAGGCTTCGAGGCTCGAGGGCTCGAGGGTCGAGGTTCGAGGGGTCTCGGCTCGAGGCTTCCAGGGGTTCGAGGGGTCCGAGCGTTCGAGGGCTCGAGGCTCGAGGGCTCGAGGGTCGAGGGTTCGGGGGCCTCGAGGGCTCGATGGGCTCGAGGGCCTGGGGGCCGAGCTTCGCGGCCGAGGCCCAGGGGCCGGAGGCCACCCTCGGCTCAGAGCCGGCCCGACTGGAGCGGCGCGCAGGAGGCCCGCCGCAGCCCGCCCGCCCGACCCGAGCGGGGGCAGCGCCGCCCCGCCAGCCGAGCCATGCCGGCCGCCAGCGGCGCCGCGCTGGCGCTGCTCGCGGCGCTCGCCGCGCCCGCGCGCGCGGCCTTCTCGTCGTGGTCGCCCGAGGGCATGGACTCGGTGCTGGAGTGCAAGCGGAAGGATGCTGGGGTCGAGGGGGGAGGAGGAGGAGGAGGAGGAGGAGGCGGCGGAGGAGGCGGAGGAGGAGGAGGAGGAGGCGGCGGAGGAGGCGGAGGAGGAGGAGGAGGAGGGGGAGGAGGTCCGTAGCCCTTTTGGCTCAAGGCAGGAGTGCCAGCCAGTTCTTCTCCCAGCTGAACAGTTTCTGTACATCCTGTCTTACGTGAGCCGCGATGCCAGCAGCTGCCAACGAGGCCACCCACGAGAGCGTCGCCCAATTCCCAACGGCTCGAGGGAGGTCTGTCTTTGGAGTCGCTCAATTACTACGTCGACCACACCAAAGATGAGATGCCCGCCACCATCAAAGCAGCTGAGGACCAGCAGTGCAAGATGGTCAAGGCCACCTCCACATTGTCTACCACTGTCACATCGTCGTTCGACGGGATGGCCAAGAGAGTTCAGACTTGCCTGGCTTCCGTGGAGGCTGGAGTGGCTGCCCAGGAGAAGCGCGTGTCCAAGCTGGGGGAGCAGATCAAGCAGCTGGTCTCGTGCCTCGGGGAGACCAAAGAGGACAAGCCGTGCAAGCCCGTGGGCTCGATGTCGCTAGTTTTCGAGCGCAGCGTGGACCCCTCCATCACCGCTATCCGATCCAAGGGCCTCATCTCCAATGCCAACATCAAGTTGTCGCTCAGAGAGTGGATCCAACGGTGCAACCTGGGGGATGATGAATATTTCATGCAAGGTGAGCCCGTCGCGAAGCGATTCATTATGCAGATCAGACGGAACATGGCGTAGGCGTCGAGGAAGACTGCCTAGACCCTCGGCGCCCTTCGACGTCATGACAGCAACTGGGAAAGGTTCCAGGCCGAAGCAGTGGATGGAGTATCTCATGAAGTGTTAATTTCTGGGGACAAAAACCCCTTCCAGATCAAGCGTGAGCTGGCCCTCAAGCAGATCAAGCGTGAGTTGGTCAAATTGGCGCCGTCTCATAAGTTCTTCATTGACCGAAAAATGGAGATCAGCTCGTCGTGGAAGCCGTTGGTGTCTGTGGCCCCACACCCGGGTGACTGCCCGCCCGAGATCCGCTGCAGCATCGCCAACCTCGTCGACCTTGGTGTTCAGAAGGCGGCGCTGGAAGCAGTTCCGGGGTAGGTGTTCAAGCCTGCTTCGGAGGTCGAGTGGGGTCTTTGATATGATCTTGGTGGCCTGGAAGACCCCCACCCTGGCCAGCGGTGGCCTTCGCAGTTGCTGTTTTGGAACGCGCGTGCCCTCTTTCGCCATAGGGAATATGAAGTCGAGGAAGCTTTCGTACTTGATGTTATCGCAAGGTGGGGTTCGGGAACGGACCCAGCTGGATGCTCACATTCTCTTCTTACAGAAGCCGTTTTGGGCGATTTTCCTATATCCCCACCTCTGCTCCTACCCCACCTTCACGCCCCCCCCGAGCCCAGACCCCCGACGTCATGATTTTTTCATGACGTCGACCCCCCGAGATCTCGACCCATTCCCCGGGACCGGTTTTTCGTCCTGAGTCGTTTTGTTGACGGTCCCGAGGGCCAGTAAGGGCCCCCAAAGGCCAAAAATAATGGAAAACCTCCCGTCGTGATTTTCTCATAACTCGAGGGGGTCTGGGAATACAGGATTTTCTCCTCCCTCTCGTGCCCGTGCCGAGGACAGCGACGAGTGCCGAGCCCGGGCGGGCGCCACCGGCCGCAGATCTCTCGCGGGCGCGGCCGGGGCGGAGCGGCGCGGGCTCCCGGAGCCGCCGCTGGCGGGCCGGGGGGGTTATCATCGGCCACGCTCAGATTCATTTCAGGAGGGGAAAAAACACACAGACACAATTAATCGTCGATTCCCAGAAAATATGGAAAAATATGGGAAGTGGGGTGGAAGACAAAAACTCAGAAAATCTGGGAAAATGTGGGGAATCCGGTCAAGCGTGTGTATTTATTTGTGTGTCCCAGGACCCCTTCATCATTAGCGGGCGAAGAACGGTAGAAAATAATTGTTTCCGCTGGTGGGGACGTCTCCTCCCCGGTGGGCAGGCGTCCCCGACGGCGGAATTGTTCTTCGCCCACTATGATTCGAGCCAATGGGTCCTTTGCAACGGGGGTTTCAAACATTAGTTTGCGCAATCGTTCGTGCTAGATCGTGCTGGGTGCGGGCATAACGCGTCGCATTTGGCATCGTTGGTCCTTGAGAGAGGCCACATATCATGAGCCACAAGATGAACTATTGCACTGCTTTTGTGCGACTCCATTACAGAAGACCCCCTGCCCAGAACCACTTCTAGAACACGCTCCGATCGCCACGGTCGAGCTTTGTTGGCGCCCACGAGGGGGGAAACGCAGGGGCAACGTTAGGCGGAAATGAGCTCTAGGCCTCCCAGATGGGGTTAGAGAAGATGGTGTCGGAGAATCGCGCCGCATCGCCGATGCATCGGCGATGCGGCTCGATGTGGAGCTCGATTTTCTCCACGCCGACATCGCCGATGCATCGGCGATGCACTGGCGATGCGGCGCGATCCTCCGACCCCATCTTCTCGGACCCAATCTAGGAGGCCTCTGTGGGCTCAGGGAGGGATGCATGGACCACCAATCGCCCATTCATCGCCAAATGGGTCCCCATGGCCCCAACCTCCCCAGGAGTGTGCGGATTCGCTGTCGAGGGCCGATCGCCGATCTATCGGCGATGTATCGCCGATTCCAGGTCGACATTTCCCCCCCTGATCTGGTCCCCCCACTTGTCGTTGCTGCTCGGAAACGTCAGACTCGAGTTTGCCGGAGCTCGGGTTCTCTGGCGCTTTTTTGAAGGGCCCGTCCTGGATTTTGACGGTCCAGTTTTCGTGTAACGTCTACAGCAGGAGCTCGCGTCAAATTTCAGATGGGGTCTCGCCATTTTCCTGACGGTCAGGCCAACCCGAGTCCCCCTAACCCGAGTCTTACGTCTCCCCGACCCGAGGGGGAGAGGACGACCTCCTACCTTGAGATCCAGGCGCCGTTTTTTGTCCTGGGTTTCTTTTTGCCCAGTTTCGGGCCCCAGACCATGACAGATCGATCCGGCTCGAAGAGTGCCGCAGAAAGATCAGTTTTAGGGCTCTGGCCGTGAGTTTTCGCGACGTCGTTTTTGCTGCAGCATCGGGCCTCAGAGCTCTAAGAAGGCGGAGGGGCTTCGTGGAAGGCAGGGGCCTTCTCTGGAGGGCTTCTTAGAAGCTGGGCGGGCCTCCGAGAGGCCCCCCCATGCCTTCTCAGCAGCCCCGCCGCCTTCTCA
>CAUYUJ010017323.1:40000-47500 GCA_963575745.1 Prorocentrum cordatum
TCGGCGACGTCCTCGTCGTCGTCGACGGCGTCGTCGTCGTAGCCGTCGCCGCTGCCATCCACGTCGCCGTCGCCGTCGCCGTGCCCGCTGCCGCCGTCGCCGCCGTCGTCGTCGTCGCAGTCGGTGCCGCAGTCGCCGCCGCCGCCGCCGTCGTCGCCGTCGCCGCCACCATCGTCGCCCTCGCTGCCGTCGTCGCCGCCCGCCGCCGCTGCCGCCGCCGCCGTCGTCGCCGCCGCCGTCGCCGCCGTCGCCTTCGTCGTCGCCGCCGTCGCCTTCGTCGTCGCCGCCGCCGTCGTCGCCGCCGCCCCCGCACCCCGCCCGCCGCCGCCTTTCCCGCCGCCGCCAGGGCCTGCGGGCCCCAGCCTCAAAATGGGTCCCCGGACCCTTTCGGGGTCCATGTGCAAAAGTTTTTCGAGCCGCGTCCGACCGCGGCGACGAGGGGGGGCCCAGGGCCAGGAAGCCTCGAACCTCGATCCGCGAGAGTCGAACTTCGAACCGCGGCGTGCATCCCGTTTTCAAAATCAACGAAATCCGCGCAAAATCGGTCCCCAGAACCTCCCTGGGGTGCCTCCGACGCAGTGTTTTGGTCCCGGATCGATTTTGCGACCGTCCCAGGGCCGAAAGCTTCCTCGAACCTCGATGCCCGCTGTCTTCCCCGCCCGTTGGCTCGCGGCGCCCCGGCGCCGCATTGCCCCCGCGGCAACCCTCCGTGCGGGCCGAGCGCCCGAGCGTCGTGTCGCCCTCTGGGGGTGGCACGACGCTCGGGCGTCGTCGTCGTCATCGTCGTCGTCGTCGTCGTCGTCGTCGTCGCCGCCGCCGTCGTCGTCGTCGTCGTCGTCGTCGTCGTCGCGTCGAGCGGGCCAGCGGGGCGACGAGGCCTCGTCGCACCGCGAACAAGAGGTTCGGCCGTTTTCGGCCTCCGGGGGCCCTCAGAGGGCCCCAGGGCCGTGACCCAAAAACGACTTGGAAGGAAGAGCACCTCGCCGCGCCGCGAACGAAAATCATGACGGGAGGTTTTCAGCCGCTTTCGGATTCCGAAGGCTCCTTGCAGGGCCTTGGGGCCGTCAGCAGAACCGGCTGGGACGGAAACCCCCTCCCCCGCGGGCTCCTGGGAGGGGGTGGCCGGGGGTGGCGGCAACGCGACCCCTGAGGATCCGAGTCGGCCCGCGAGAACCCCAAAGTGGCTCGGGCTCGGGAATGGATGCTCAGGACGGACGAGGAGGGAAGCGGGGCGGAGGATAAGGAGGACAAGAGGGGAGGAAGGAGCAGAAGGTGGAGGAAGAGAAGGAGCGGGAGATTGAAGAAAGCGGGGAGGAAAGGGAGGATGAGGAGGAGCAGGGATCTTCTTCGAGGGGGCGGCGTCGAGCAGGAGGAGGAGGAGGAGGAGGAGGGAGGGAGGAGGACGGGAATATATAGAACGGTTAAGAGGAGGAGGAGGAGGAGGACGAGGAGGAGGAGGAGGACAAAGACGACGACTACGAGGGGGGACCCAAAGCTGACGGTTGATGATGATGATGATGGTGGCGATGCGGACGATGATGACGATGACGACGGCGACGACGACGATGATGATGATGGTGATGATGATGTCCACGTGCCCAGCTAAATTTAAAGCGGGTGCAAAGTGCGCGTACTTCTGACATATCTTCAAAAACTGATGTATAATAGGCTCCGGCTTACATGTGTACATATACACACACATGTACAAACGTATTTCTATGCATGTACACACATACATATACGTACGTAAAAACGTGGGCAGACCCGTCCGTTCAAGTACACACATACACATACATGCACTGCCATGGACAAAGTCTGCCAACCCGCGCGCGCACGCACACATATGTGTAACCATACCACAACACTCATACAGTAGGTTCGCGTCGTGTCGACCGGCGGCGACCCCGCCGCCGGCGTTCAACGTTGAGCGCCGCCGGCAGCCCAGAAACGCTCGACGTTGAACGATCTGTCGTTGGGGGAACCGCCGATCGTTCAAGGTTGAACGATCCACGCGGTGTCGGCAACCAACGCCGGGGTCGACACGACGCGGACATGACGGATACATCTAAGTGTGTGCGCACACACATTCGCACATTCATTCACGCATACATTCGAAAACACATATTCATTCACATGCATCCACATGCGCTTACACGCATACAACTATGCATACTTGTATGTATATGCGAGTGTAGGCATTCACACAAACACACGCTTGCACACATAAACCAAACAGAGTCTTATATACTTCCGTATCCATAAGTGCCGCACGGCCGAGAAGGCTCAGCATGTTTTACATAGGCGAGTGGGCGAACCCACTCCCATATGTGAAACATATCAGAAATCCAGCCGCGGAGGCTTTCTGTACTGCTCACATAGGCGAGTGGGCCGGCCTACTCCCCTATGTGAACCATACCAGGAATCCTCCTGCGGAGGCTGTCTGTACTGGTCACATAAGCGAGCGGGCCAGCCCACTCCCCCATGTGAGCCATGCCGGAAATCCGGCCGCGGAGGTTTTCCGGTTCTGGTTACATTGGCGAGTGGGCCGGCCCCCCCCTATGTGAACCATGCCAGAAATCCGGCCGCGCAGGCTTTCTGTTTTTGTCACATAGGCTGGTGGGCCGGCCCACTCCCTTATGTGATCCGTACCAGAGCTCCGTGCACGAAAGGTGTGCGCGTGCGAGGATGAACGATCGCGCGCGAGCTGCAGCTCGGCGGTCGCACCTCCTCCTCCTCCTCCTTCCCCGTTTCTCCCCCTCCTCCCCCTCATCATCTTTCCGCCCTCTCCTCCTTCTCATCAGCACCCCCACTCACCCCCTCGTCATTTTAGGAAACGCCAACCAAGAAACTACAAATAACGCATAATCTAAATAAGAAAACGTGCAATCAGAAGGAAATCTGGTCATCAAATTACAACGTTGCTCAAAAGAACAAGCCATTCTCAAAACAACATTCCGTGCACCGTTGTGCAAGCAAACCACAAAAATGCAACCACATGCATGTATGAAACAAAACGTTGATCATGAAACCGCAACGTGGTGCAAAACAACAACATAAAAGTAACATCTGATCATGCATTTAAAACTTGGTGCAAAAAACTCAAAAACAATATTATATCATGAATATACAACGTGGTGCAAAAAAAAAAAAAAAAAAACAAACAAAACAACAATATGTTCATGCATATACAACGCGGCGCAACAAACTCACAAAAACAAAGTCCCGATCATGAAAGCATAACGTGGCGCAACATCTACAATGAAAACGCATGTTTCTAATTCATATTAACCAGTGTTAACGCAAATTCAACATTCAGCATACTGTAGTAAGTGTCTATGTTAAATCAACTTAAACCAAGGTAAATTTTAACTTGGGCGAGGTGTTTCGCATAACGTGAGCTTAACTTGAATTAGCCAAGCAAGACAAACTTATATCACAAGCCATAAACGTGTACAAGCAAGGTAATTCGTGTTAAACAAATGTTATAAGCTGTATGTGATGCTATACGTGTTTAGGTCGATGTTGCAAGTGTAACTGTTTGTCGCTGTTATTAAGATGTTATAAGAGGTGATGTGCGGCTTATACATGATTGTGTAGAGGTTACAACTATGTATATCTAGCTAACTCCAGTTTAAACCAAAGTTCATCTAAGTACGCGAACCATACCAGAAAGCTAGCCGCGGCAAGATTTCTGATATGGTTTACATTCTTTCTTTATTATATTTCATTTTTGTTCTCTTTTATATTGATATTAACATATTATTTCTTAATATTTATAATTCCATTCATCATTTAAACATAACAATTTAATTTTCATTATTATGATTAACATGTTTATAACATAGATATGTTATATTCATTTGTTATTATATATTTATTTATGGGAGTGGGCCGGCCCAATCCCCTATGTAAAACATACAAGAACGCTAACCGCGGCAAGATTTCTGGTATGGTTTACATAGGGGAGGTGGGCCGGCCACTCCCCTATGTAAAACCATGAAGCGCGCACGCCGTTGTAACGTTCTCGCACAATGTAAACGGGGAGTGCGCGCTCATTTTACTTAATGGTGGGAGTGGGCCGCCTCCCGTCCCCTATGTAAACCTGAGCGCGCAACCCCCACCTTACATAATTCGAGGAAAGCATGGTGGTTGATGTAAAGTGGGTGTGCGCGCTCAGGTTTACATAGGGGAGGGGCCGGCCCACTCCCCTATGTAAACCATGAGCGCGCACTCCCAGTTTACATTGTGCGAGAATCGTACAACGGGCGTGCGCGCTCATGGTTTACATAGGGGAGTGGGCCAGCCCACTCCCCTATGTAAACCATGCCAGAAATCTTGCCGCGGCAAGCTTTCTGGTATGGTTTACATAGGGGAGTGGGCTGGCCCACTCCCCTATGTAAACCATACCAAATATTTTGCCGCGGCAAGATTTCTAGTATGGTTTACATAGGGGAGTGGGGGCCGGCACAATCGCTCACGAGGCGTAAACCATATCAGAAATTTTGCCGCGTCAAGATTGCTGGTATGGTTTACACAGGGGAGTGGGCCGGCCCACTCCCGTATGTAAGCCATATCAGCAATCTTGACGCGGCAAGCTTCCTGACATGGTTCACATACTTAGATGAATTTTGGTTTAAACTTGAGTTAGCTAGATATACATAATCATAACCTCTACACAAACATGTATAAGCCGCACATCCACTCTTATAACATCTTAATAACAGCGACTACCAAATATAACGTAGACCCAATCACTTGCAACATCAACATAAGCACGTATAACATCACACAAAGTTTTGATTTGTTTAGCATGGCTTACCGTGCTTGTAAACGTTTATGGCTTGTGATATAAGTTTATCTTGCTTTGTCAATTCAAGTTAAGCTCATGTTAAGCGAAAAACCTCGCTCGAGTTAAACTTTACCTTGGTTTACTTTGTTTTAACATAAACCTTTACTAGAGTATGCTAAATGTTGAATTTGCGCTAACATTGGTTAACATGAATTAGAAAACATGTGTTTTCATTGTGGATGCTGCACCACGTTACTTTTTCATGATCGGGATTTTGTTTTTGTGAGTTTCGTTTGCGCAGCGTTGTATATGCATGAACATTTTTTGTTGTTTTGTTTTTTGCACCACGTTGTATATTCATGATCTGATTTTTTGAGTTTTTTGCACCAAGTTATACATGCATGATCAGATGTTGTTTTTTTTTATGTTGTTGCTTTGCACCACGTTGCGGCTTCGCGACCAGAGTTTTGTTTCATACATGCATGTGGTTGCATTTTGGTTGTTTGTTTGCACAACGTTGTACGGTATGTTGTTTTTGAGAATGGCTTGGTTTTTTTTTGAGCAGCGTTGTAGTTTCATGACCAGGGTTTCTTTCGGATTGCAGGTTTTCTTATTTCGATTATGTGTTATTTGTAGTTTCTTGGTTGGCGCTTCCTAAAATGACGAGGGGGTGAGTGGGGGTGCTGATGAGAAGGAGGAAGGGCGGAAAGATGATTAGGTGGAAGAGGAGGGGGAGAAACGGGGAAGGAGGAGGAGGAGGAGGAGGAGGAGGTGCGACCGCCGAGCTGCAGCTCGCGCGCGATCGTTCATCCTCGCACGCGCACCCCTTTCGTGCACGGAGCTCTGGTATGGATCACATTGTGGAGTGGGCCGGCCCACTCGCCTATATGACAAATACAGAAAGCCTCCGCGGCCGGATTTCTGGTATGGTTCACATAGGGGGGGCCAGCCCACACGCCAATGTAACCAGAACAGGAAAACCTCCGCGGCCGGATTTCCGGTATGGCTCACATGGGGGAGTGGGCTGGCCCGCTCGCTTATGTGACCAGTACAGACAGCCTCCGCAGGAGGATTCCTGGTATGGTTCACACAGGGGAGTGGGCCGGCCCACTCGCCTATGTGAGCGGTACAGAAAGCCTCCGCGGCTGGATTTCTGATATGTTTCACATGTGGGAGTGGTTTCGCCCACTCGCCTATGTAGAACACATGCTGAACCTTCTCGGCCGTGCGGTACTTATGGATACGGATGTATCTAAGCCTCTGTTCGGTTTATGTGTGAAAGCGGGTGTTTGTGTGAATGCCTACACTCGCATATACATACAAGTATGCATAGTTGTATGCGTGTAAGCGCATGTGGATGCATGTGAATGAATATGTATTTTCGAGTGTATGTGTGAATGAATGTGCGAATGTGTGCGCGCACACACTTAGATGTAGAAGGCAGGTCCGCGTCGCGTCGACCCCGGCGTTGGTTGCCGACACCGCGTGGATCGTTCAACCTTGAACGATCGGCGGTTCCCCCAACGACAGAACTTTCGACGTCGAGCGATTCTGGGCCGCCGCCGGCGCTCAACGTTGAACGCCGGCGGCGGGGTCGCCGCCGGTCGACACGACGCGAACCTACCGTATGAGTGTTGTGGTATGCTTACACATATGTGTGCATATGATTGTGCGCGCGCGGATTGGCAGACTTTGTCCTTGGCAGTGCATGTATATGTATGCGTGTACTTGAACGGACGGGCCTGCCCACGTTTTACGTACGTATATGTGTGTATACATGCATAGAAATACGTTTGTACATATGTGTATATGTACACATGTAAGCCGGAGCCTAGTATACATCAACTTTTGAAGATATGTCAGCAATACGTGCACTTTGCACCCGCTATAAATTTAGCTGGGCACGCGGACATCATCACCATCATCATCATCGTCGTCGTCGCCGTCGTCATCGTCATCATCGTCCGCATCGTCACCATCATCATCATCATCATCATCATCATCCCTCCCTCCTCCTCCTCCTCCTCCTCCTGCTCGACGCCACCTCCTCGAAGAAGATCCCTGCTCCTCCTCATCCTCCCTTTCCTCCCCGCTTCAATCTCCCGCTCCTTCTCTTCCTCCACCTTCTCCTCCCTCCCCTCTTGTCCTCCTCATCCTCCGCCGCGCTTCCCTCGTCCGTCCTGAGCATCCATTCCCGAGCCCGAGCCACTTTGGGGTTCTCGTGGGCCGTCTCGGATCCTCAGGGGTCGCGTTGCCGCCGCCCCCGGCCACCCCCTCCCAGGAGCCCGCGGGGGAGGGGGTTTCCGTCCCAGCCGGTTCTGCTGACGGTCCCAAGGCCCTGTAAGGAGCCTTCGGAATCCGAAAGCGGCTGAAAACCTCCCGTCCTGATTTTCGTTCGCGGCGCGGCGAGGTGCTCTTCCTTCCAAGTCGTTTTTGGGTCACGGCCCTGGGGCCCTCTGAGGGCCCCCGGAGGCCGAAAACGGCCGAACCGCTTGTTCGCGGTGCGACGAGGCCTCGTCGCCCCGCTGGCCCGCTCGACGCGACGACGACGACGACGACGGCGGCGGCGGCGACGACGACGACGACGACCACGACGACGACGACGACGACGTTGACGACGACGACGACGACGACGACGCCCGAGCGTCGTGCCACCCCCGGAGGGCGACGCGACGCTCGGGCGCTCGGCCCGCATGGAGGGTTGCCGCGGG
>CAUYUJ010017323.1:50000-52500 GCA_963575745.1 Prorocentrum cordatum
GACTTCTTATGAAGAACCGACCGCTGAGAAACAACAAAACAGAACTGTCATTTATCAAAAGGGGGAAGCGGACTTCTCCTCACCCCAAGACTCGCAAAAAGCCTCGTGACCACGTTGCGTGCATCATCACCGCCATGAGTTCCACCCACAGAGTAGCACTTCCAAATAATTTTCGATGCACGTGCGCGTACGCGGTCGATTTACACCGGGTCACAATTGAGGGGGCCATCGAGGTTTCGCAGCGTCGCCGCAAGATGCCGCCTTGATGCCGCCCACTTGAGGGACCTGTCAAGGCGTCGCCGCTTCGCCGCCCGGTGTCGCCTCGATGCCTCCCATTTGGATGTGCCACTGGGTCCGTCGAGATTGCGCCGCGTCACCGCTCGTTACGGCTTCACTGCCGCCGACTTGGATGGGCCCGTCGAGGTTGCGCCACGTCGCCGCCCATTGCCGCCTCGTTGCCGCCATCTCGGGGGTCCGTCGAGGTGTCCACGAGTCGCCGTTCGTTACCGCCTCGAGGCCGCCCCTCGTTGCCGCCAAGTTGGGGGGTCCGTCGAGGTTTCGCCACATCGCCGCCCGTTGCCGCCTCGTTGCCTCCAACTTGGGGCCACGTCGAGGTTTCACCACTTTTCCGCCCGCTGCCGCCTCAATACCGCCCACTTGGATGAGTCCATCGAAATTTCCCCGCGTCGCTGCCCGTTGCCGCCTCGGTGTCGCCTCGTTGCCGGCCACTTGGATGGGTCCGTCGAGGTTTCGCCGCGTCGCCGCCAGCTGCCGCATCGTTGCCGCTCCCTTGGGGAATCCATCGAGGTTTCGCAGCGTCGCCGCCAACTTCCGCCTCGATGCCGCCACGGGCTGGTGCGTTAAAGCTGTGCCGGGTCGCCCCCTGTTGCCACCTCATTGCCGCCGACTTGGTGGGTCCGTCAAGGTTTCAACGCGTCGCCGCCCGTTGCCACCCACCACGCTTGGTGGGTCCTTCGAGGTTGCAGCACATAGCTTGCACCACACAGTGTGCACCACATAGCTCGCACACCATAACTAGCACGTGCATCACATAGCTTGCACATCCGTAGTGCAACAACTTAATATTCGGGGTGCACGCTGGCTAGCATGGACATCATGTCGACATATGTCAAGACTGGGACCGGCTCCGATCGGATGACAGTCGTAAGGCGTCGGGCAACTTTGCACGTGCGCTGACGCCTGGCTGAGGGGCAACGTTCCGGCCCAGGGGGGGAAACATCAACGTGGAATCGGTGATACATCGAAGATAGATCAGCGATGTGCCCCCCACAGCGGAACCGCAACGGGCTATGGGACCCTTATCGGCAATGAATGCGCGACGCGGAGATCTATCAATATTTGTATCGGATCTTCTTGGACAAACCGTCACTGCCTCCACCGTTCGATCTGTTTCTGTGGAGCGCGCTAAAAAAAAAAAAAGATGAAACAAAAAAAAGGAAGAAAAAACAAAAAAAACAGAAAGAAAAAAAAAAAGAAAAAAAAAAAAAAAAAAAAAAAAAAAAGAAAAGTAAAAAAAAGAAAATAAAAAAAAAAGAAAAAAAAAAAAAAAAAACAAGAAAAGGAAATAAGCGCGCCGCCACTAAATCCACCGCCGCCGGATCTCTCTGCAGCAGATTTGCTGTTATTTGGCGGCGCGCACAAGGGGGTGGAGGGAGGGGGGAGGGCTTCTTAGAAGGAGGCTGCTTCTTAGAAGGCGCCGGCCTTACGTCTTTAGATAAGGCCCGCGCCTTCTATAAAGCAGGGGTGCTTCTAAGAAGCCCTCCCCCCTCCCCCCACCTCCCTCTGCGCGCGGCTGAGTTATTGGATTTGCTACTCATTTGAATACTTTCCTGGTTCATGTCTGAACTTGGCTTTCCCTTTGTTTGATCCGCACTAGCTTTCTCAACTTCGAGAGCTTCGCCCGCCCTGCCGCCCGGGGCCACTCCGTGGGCCCTGCGTGCCCGCCTGACATTCCCCCGGTGGGGGGGGGGGCCCGTGGTCTGGACGCCCGGAATGGGTACAGTACAGTTGGGGCGTTGACCCAAGGAACCCCAAATAAGGAACGAGGCTCCTTTTCCCAACTCAGATTTCCCATGGAAAACCTCAGGAGTACTGCAAAACAACTAAGGAACACGGAGCCCCTCCCAAACGAAAAGGGTTCCTTCTTCAGCGCCCCGACTGCAAGGGCTCGACCACAAGGGACCTTCCACAGGAAACCCAGCCCTGAGACCCCAGGACGTCCGTTGACTTTTGGTGTGGGCCCGTCACGCTCTCCATCGCAAAACTAGCGAAACCCAAGAGGGGGCACCCTGGAAGCATGCCGGGTGGTGTTTCTGGACGTGGGCCCCCGCAGCACGGGAAACAGGGCACACTGCCCCACAACGGCTGCTGTCCAAGCCGACAGCGGCCGCTGGTGGGCACGCGCTCGCTCGTCTTCTAGAGAAGAACGCCCGCGGCGGCGCGGACAGCGAGTCCTGCTCAAAATGAACAGGAACTGCGG
>CAUYUJ010017323.1:57500-67286 GCA_963575745.1 Prorocentrum cordatum
TAACAACAATAACAACAACGGCAGCAGCAGCAACAACAACGTAACAAGCAGACTCCTCACCACGGATTCTCACTTCAGCCACGCACCCAGGGACAATGAATAACCGTTCGGCCCCCTCCCTCTGATTACATCGTGACAACTGTCCACTGGAGCCCCAAATCCTATCTTTCTGCGGCGTGCCTCGAGCTGGATCGATTCGTGGTGGACCGGGGCGAGATCGTTGGGTGCCTCGGGTCCAGATAAACTGGGCCTTAGAGCTAGAGATCGAGGAAACGCTCACGGATTGGAGAAATCAGGCTCTCGGAGGTTTGGGATCGCAAGGTTCCCCCGCTGTGAGCTGCCGACCCGCCTTTGGAGGCCAGGGAGGGCTCCTCTCCACCTCTGCACAGTGCGCTGCGGCTCGGCGGCAAAAGCTGCCGCGCACCAGAGGAACTGGAAAAATCCCCCGAACCGCCCGGGCACCGGGCTCCCGGGGCGGCGCCGAGGGCGCACGGGGCCACCGAGGGAGGGCCCCCCAAACGCCGAACGCTTCGCCGGCGACGCATGGGGGGCCCAAAAAAAACAAAAAAACAAAAAACAACACACACAAAACAAAAAAAAAAAGCAACAACAAACAAGTAAACAAAAAAAAAACAACAAATAACCAAAACCCAAAAAACCAAAAAACCACAACACAACTAAAAAAAAAACACAACAGAGAAAACAAAAACAAAAAAAAAAAAAAACAAAAACATCAAACAAAAAAAAAAAAAACCATAAACAAACAAAAGGGCTCCTGAGAGAAAAAAAGAAAAAGAAAGACAGAAAAAAAAACAAAAAAAAAACAAAAAAAAAAGGAAAAAAGAAAAAGCGATGGCGGACTTGTCCCGTACGCTTCCTGGCGCCGTCTTGAGCGGTGAGGGCGCGAAGCGCCTGACCACGGGCGCGCCGAGCTTCGTCGTCGCTGTTCCTGTCTCCCGCCTGCTCCCCCCCCCTCCTCCTACCCTCCTACCCCTCCTCCCCCTCCTCCTGCTTTTCCACACCCCCCCCCTCTGCCTCCCCCTCCTCCTCCTCCCCCCCCTCATCCTCCTCCTGCCCCTTCCGCTTTCCCCCCCCTCCTCCTCGCGGCTACCCGCTCCTCCCCTCCCTCCTGCGGTCCTCCTCCGCCTCGTCCTCGGTAGGCCGGTCTGACCGTGACGGGGCCGAAGCCTAGCTACAGAAGAAAAGGCAGAGAGCAGAAGGGGAGACGCATAGCAGCAGCAGCAGCGGCAGAAACCCTCCCGCCTCCTCCAGCGCTCGCGGGCGCGTGCTCACGGCGCCCAGCAGAGGGTTCTCTCCTCCTTGTGCTTCCCCTCCTCCTCCTCCTCCTCCTCCTCCTCCTCCTCCTCTGCGACCTCCTCTCATAGGGTGATGTGGCAGCGTGAGGCGCACGTCGAGTTTATTCTTCTCGGGCTGGCGTGGCGGCATGGCGCATGTCGTGCGTGTGTTTCGTCGCGGAGACTGTATCACTCTGTCTTCCCATGCTGCCGGTGGTTTATATAAGTTGTCCGCCACAGCGTATGTCCTTTCAAATGGGTATTTGCTGTGCTTTGTTGTTTCTTGGGTCGGCTTAGCGTCGTCACGCCTCTCATGCCTGCTCAATCGTGGAATGGTTCACCTTGTCGCGTTATGCTGCGCATCGTGTTCTCATGTTGTATGCCGTGGCGCCTGCCCTTCCTAAACGGTCGCTGCAAACTGTGATACATCTGTATATATGGTCGGCGTTATGTCGTGAAACTTCGTTATCCGATTAGCCGTGGGATGTTTCGACTACATTGCCATGCCAAACTGCATGTCGTGTTCTGAACGGCCGTGGCTACACTTCGTGTTTGTCGGGCCAACGTGAAGTCGCGGCGCCGGCCGTGTCTGCTGTGCGCTGTATTCTCGCGAATCCGTATGCATGATACCCATACGTGTTGTAGTTTTACGCGTGCATGTGATTTGCAGGCGTATTGTCAAGATGCCAGGGCGTCAGGCTTATCATTGCTGCACGTTGCTGGCGAACTCGCTCGTGGCAACGTCTGGTTTCTCCGGCCAATGGAACGTAGTGATGTCTGTCGTGCCCGCGCAGATCGTTGAATGCTCGTGCCATGCTGTCGAGCTCTGCTGTCGCGCTGCCTGCCGTGGCGCAGCATCGTTTCTGAGACGATCGCTGCTGCGTCAGGTCCCCCAACCACCTTTTCCTGCAACGCATATTATGCGCGAGCACTCGTTTATCAAAAACAATAAGTTTGCAATAATCCTGCGCACAAGAAAAAAACACCACGGTATACATGCGAGCTCGTCGGCGCGCGCATGCCGAAATTATTCAAGGAGTGAAGACTTCGTAATAATGCCAACATCCAATGTCGAAAACACATGTTGAAACACAGGGTTTCGCAACGCGGATGTTCAAAAACAACTTGTGCACGCGCTGTGGACACTTCTTGAGAAAACAAATAGGTTCTCCAACGTTGTGATAAAATGCTGCCGAGCGGGTTCGCGCGCGCACGTCGAAATCGCCCGACCGCCCCTGCGCGCGTGCTGTCGCGAGAATCGTTGTAGGACAAAAAATGGGACGAAGTGCGCGCGCGCGCGTAATCGCGCCCACGTGCCGACATCAATCAATACAAAAACCTTAGGTTTCGAAAACATGTGAAAGACGAGCGTCGCGAAATCGTATACAGACATATGGCTTCGCAACAACAGTGTTCAAACAAACTTGCGCTCGCGCTCTTGCGTTTTCTTGGAAAAACCAGCAACTGTTTAGCATAATCATAGTTGTTTCTGCCAAGCGGGCCTCCCGCGCCGCATGCCGAAATCATTCGAACGCCCTTGAGCGCGCTCTGGGGGGGGAGGCGCGACCCGAGTCAAATAACACCATTCCGGCCACTTTCGCGCGCCGGCCGTGCGCGCATGTCGAGCTCCTCCCAAAACCTTCATCGCCGACGACGGGGCGCCGTCAGCGTTGCCGGCGGGCGTGATCAGCATCGGCGCCGTCCTTGCCTTTGCCGTCGTCATCGCCACCATCGTCACCTTCGCCGCTCTCATAAAGAATCGTCTCTACCGCTGTCGGCGTTGCCATGATTCCGCGCCCGCCCAAATCACCGACTCGCACTGGAGTGCCCGCTTGGAACTGCCTAAAGGTCAACGCCACCGCGGCCGCGTCGGTCGCGCCAAACTAGCTGTCCGCTGCGCGCGCAAGCAAGCGCGGGCCAGCGCGGCCGCAGAGATGCACCAGCCAACGCCAAGCATTCATCGCAATCGCCACCGCATGGATTTTGCAAACAATGTTGCGGGTGGGTGGGTGGGATGTTTGCCAGAGCATGGATTTGGTCAACTCGTTGCAAAAATCAGTTGCGCCGCGTAGGTTGCATCACCCAGATCGCACAATGTAAATTGCACAACGTAAATTGCACCACGTAGATTGCGCAACATCGATTGTCAGAAACACATGGTTTAAGGCCTGGGCTGGTTAACATCTTCGAAACTGGCAACCTCAACTCGCCGGGGCGGGGACTGTCGAGCTCGTTAATCAATCACAATGTGATATTGTGTTGTGCCTGACCCCGTCGGTCCAAATTCCATGTGGATAAATATATATATATACATATATATATATGTGTATTTATATGTATGTATGTATGTATGTATATATATATATATATATATATATCACAGTGCCCCCTGGTATGCATAGTGGAGCGAAACACTACGAATTTGTCAAGCCATGTTTACAAATAGGAAGCCCCCTTCCCCAAACACCATCTTCCAGCCGTGTGCACCACCACCACTGCGGAGGCTCAACCAACGTCTCGACGCCTCCTCAGCGATCTCCGGGGCCACCGCGGATGCTGCGGAAGACTTTCGACGGTAATATTGGGGATGCGTCCTCACAAGCGCAAGAATTCTGTAACATGGGCACAACGATAAAGATTGAATTCGTGGAGCAGGGAAACGTTGCAGGCTGGTAGAAGAAGGCCACCAAGACGGCTAAACACTACCGCGAACAATCCCAACAAACCTAGACACCTACACAAGAAGACGCCCCTGAAGACTTCAAGCACCGAAAAACTGTGAGGGCTTCACAGGTGTCTGATTGGTCTCTGCCTGTTCCCTAGTCTCGTCCCGAGAGGTTTCTCCAGTTGGGTGGTTTATTTCCAACAAAGGGCATGGGTTACTGGTGTTTGGGCCGTGGGTCGCTTCACCCGTTGTCTGAAACGACGGCAGCGACATCCCCGCTGGGGCCGCGCGCGCACACGAACGGAGGAGCTCGCCCTTGGCATCGACCATGGGAACCCACCTGTCTTGTAGGCGTGAGCTGCTGGAACCGTTGTTTCTCTTTGTTTGTTTCTTTTTCAACAAAAAAGAAGAAGCTGGAACCGCCTCTATTCGTAGAAAACGAAGTGCTGGAACCCATCTATCTTGTAGGCAGGAGCTGCTGGAACTACTGCCCCTCGTAAACATTAGGTGCTGGAGCCGACGCCGTGGGCTGCTGGAGCCGCCGCCCGTCGTAAGAATTTGATGCTGGAGACGATGTGTCTTGCAAGCGTGGGTTGCTGGAGCCACTTTCCCTTATGATGATTGCGCGCTGGAGTCATACCCCATTTTCGGCTGTGGACAAACCTCCCTTTAGTAAACCTTCCCTTAATGAAACGGCCCGGGACCGAAACCGACGGGCCTGGACCCGCAAAAATGACGGGCTCGACGCCCTCTCGCGAACCGAAAACGGCCAATTCCTTAATCGACGTGTCAAGGTAGAGGGGGGGGGGACAGGCCCGAGGGCGGGGGCCCTAGCACTGTAGTCACGCCTCGCCCCCGCATGGAGGCAGTCAGTGCGCGCTCGTGCGCGTGCGGTCGGTCGGTCGGTCGGTCGGTCAGGTCGTCGGCGTCGGTCGGATGGTCGGTGGGTCGGTCGCCGTCGGTCGTCGTAGTCTTCGTCGGTCGGTCGGTCAGTCGGTCGTCGTCGGTCGTCGTCTCGGTCGGTCGGACGGACGGTCGTCGTCGGTCGGTCGGACGGACAGACGTTCGTTCGGTCCGGTCGTCGGTGGCCGGTCGGTCGTCGTCGTCGGTCGTCGTCGTCTCGGTTGGTCGGTCGGTCGCTCCGGTCGTCGGTCGGGGGTCGGTCGGTCGGTCGGTCGGTCGGTCGGTCGTCGGCCGTCGTCGTCTCGGTCGGTCGGTCGGTCGGTCCGTCGGTCGGTCTGTCGTCGTCGGTCGTCGTCGTCTCGGTCGGTCGGTCGATCGGTCGTTCGGTCAGTCGTCGGCCATCGTCGTCGTCGTTGCCGTGGCTCCCTCATGGCTCCCTCGTGGCTCCCTAAAGGCTCCCTCACGGCTACCTCACGGATCACTCATGGCTCTCTCATGGCTCCCTCATGGCTCCCTCTGTCTCCGTCAAGGCTCCCTCATGTCTCCGTCAAGGCTCCGTCAAGGCTCCCTCATGGCTCCCTCAGGGCTCCCTCATGGCTCTCTCGTGGCTCCCTCATGGTTCCCTCACGGCTCTCTCGTGGCTCTCTCGTGGCTCCCTCACGGCTTCCTCATGGCTCCCTCATGTTCGTCGGATCCCTCTTGGTTCCCTCATGGATCCCTTCTGGCTCCCATGCGATTTCCTCTTAGCTCATTTGTGGCCCCCTTTTGGCATGAGGACGGTGAGTGGTGAGGATGAGGCTGTGGAGGACGAGGACGATGGAGGATGTGAACGATGAGCATGAGGATGAGGATGAGGAGAATGAGGACGATGCAGAGCACGATGATGATGATGATGATGATGATGATGATGACGAAACTTATGAGTATGATGAAGATGATGATGAGGCTCTTGATACGAGATGCTGATGCTGATGCTGATGCTGCTGATGATGATGCTGATTGAGATGAAGATGAATATGAAGATGATGATGATACGAGATGATGATGAAGATGCTGATGCTGCTGATGATGATGATGCTGATGATGACGATGAGTAGGATGATGATGCTGATGAGTGGGATGACGAGTGGGAGGACGAGGATGAGGAAGGCCAAGAGGATAGTGAGGGTGAGACCGACGATCAAAACATGACGCACGTCTCAAAACGCCCCCAGATACGTGCACATGCGCTCTAAAATGTCACTACCAACATGATTCACCTGACTGTAGGAAACATACTTCTTCATATTCCAACAAATATGTTGCTTGCATGGATGGGGAGGAGCGTGGTGAGGTCCCAAGAATAATCTGGACTTCACGCCAGTCGGGAACTTCTGGTAAGCCTCTTTCGGCCCAGACATGTTTGGAAAGGCGGCGAAAAGGGGGCAGGGGTGCGTGGGTGGTGGGGGGGGGCGGGGGGGGGGCGAAAATCCATGCAAGTAGACTAGCAACTTGAAACACAGACGCTTTACAGGCCCCGCGAGGACAGTGCCAGCCCAAAAGGCAACCCAAAAATCAAAAGATGGCTCCAAGACGGCCCAAGACCAGCCCAACTCCTCGGATGTCTTCGTCAGAACGATTGAGGGCTGTTCAGTCCGATGTAAGGCCATTGAACTGGAGTAGACCTTGTGAACCCCGCAACATTGAACGGGATCAGCTAAAGTGGGACTGAACGAACAGAGATCCCGACGTAGATCCGCCACCCCAATTGAGATGGGCGCTCTGGGATATGGGGGAATAGAAATGTCAACTGCTGTGGTTCTGTGTGCCCGAAAGAAGATAGCTATCACGTGATACGTACGGCCTTCTCGAGCCTGCAGACGATCGCGTCACGCGGCTGTCCTCTGGAACCCAAGGCGAGACCTGCGACATGTGACGGCCGTCGGGGCGGTCCTGGAAGGGTCCCGCACAGGAGTGATGCGCTGGCGAAGAGGGGGAACCTGCCACAGGCACCTGGATATCTGGATATGGCAACATGTGATGTGTGTTGTTCGCTTGAGTTTTGCGAGCGCGATTGCAAGTATGGCGAGGCATACGAAGACACAGCCATCATGCACGGGCAAGCAACCACACAAAAACGCCCTCTGCAACCCTACTCGGGGAACTGAACAGTTCAAGATTGCATCGCGGCTCGCTGGGTCAACACGAGGAACAATTGCACCGTCTACCGCTACAAGACGAGCGCACAACCACCCGGTTCTGGATAACAACGCCTATGCTGGAACATCCGTCAAAGCAGCGACGGAGGAGCATGGCCTGACTCATGTGTATCGGTGTGCAATGCCGGTTGTTGCACCATGGGGGGCAACATGCTAACCAGGCAGAAACGGCATCATTCACTGAAGCTAAAAAAACGTCGACTTGTGACGTGCACTAGCATGCAGCAAATGAGGATGCCTCAAAAAGTGACTCCGTCCCAGCCGTGTTGGAGGCGTCAGTGCTAGCCTGACTCACGGATTTGGTGGTTCACCTTGCGTCGAAAACGTTCGAAGTAGCTAGTCGCGCCTTACGCCGCATTGCCAACGACTTCCTGCCTTACTTCTGCCACGATGATAGTAGTGCCAATGACTGCCGCCTGCTCCGTTGGAGTGCTGGTGTCGTTTGAACCCGGGGGCCCTGCAATGCCACCGCCGGACGCCGCATCCCTCCACAGGCCTCGAAGCAGGACGGCAAACTGGAAGACCACGCAGAGGACCACAACCGTTGCAATGGCACTGGCAGCGTATGCCAAGATCTGCGTGCCTGCCTTCCCCAGCAGCGGGTCAAACTCGTGGGACCGCACCATGGCCGTGGCAAAAATCACCGTCGGGAACGTAAATGCGGCGGAGCCTGGCGCGCGCACGGCACGGTGGCTCCACAGGAGGGGCGCGTAGGCCAGGAAGACGAGGTACAGGACGATCGACATGACGTACAGGAACTGGAACAGCGAGTGGACAAATGCAGAGACAACTTCGCTCTCCGCCTCCTCCTTTGCGTAGGCATTGCGGACGCACCAGAGGGCCGCTGTGCACAGCGCGAACGGCGCGCAGATGATGGCGGTCCGAGCCTGGCTAACCTCCAGGCCCTTCGCTCCCACAGCATGAACCAGCACCATAACCAACACAGGCATTGCCCAACATACTCCCACTACAAATGAAAACGCCGCAATCTCTCGAGTCTCGATCCCTGTCGAGCAGGATGCTAGGGCAGCTATGCCGACTGTGGGTGGGAAAGCTGCGGGGGTCCACGCAGACCCGTCTTGGGTAGTTGGCAGTTTTCCTGGAAGACTAGTATTCGACTGGCGGGAACTTGTCCAGTCGCTAGTAGTGCGTATAATTTGTCCTGAATTCTGTGACTCTGGCATTGCTTCCTCTGGACGACTCCCATTGGACTGCCGGGAGCTTGTCCAATCGCTAATAGTGCGCATAACTTGACCTGACTCCTTTGGCTCCAGCTGTGCTTCCCCACGACACTTCTCCAAGACACTCCGGATGTAGAACACACCGCACACCAAATGCAAGGTAAGGGCAACAAACCACAATATGCAAGCGATAAGTGGAAACACGCGCATAGTGCTCGTACACACGGTGGCTAAAGCCATGGGGCCCGTAGCCAAAGTAGCACATTTTGGAGATGACCACAACTCTGCAAGAAATATATTCCAGTGAACGGCAGCCTTGGTTGCATATGCGACGAGAGAAATTGCAACGATTGAGTGGCAGAGATACGCAAAAGCATGAGAAGCGAATCCAAACCAGTTCGTCGGAGAATTCCATGTGTCATCATACTCGTAAATTGTAGTGATGTCTCGCCAGAGAATGCCGAGCCCCCCAACGCCCAAGGAAACGCCCAGTACTTGAGGTGGCAACTTTGCCAAAAAACACGCGGCCCTACTGAAGCAGTCCGGGAAGCAGTCGGGCGATCTCTGATCAGGATCTAAGCCATACGTACTTTTTTTCTCTCCCATTGCGGTTTCCATCTGGTCCATGACCGTCATGACGTCGTAGCGTACAGAACCCCCAAATTGAACACCCCGATCGGTCTGTTCTACCATGATGTGCAACGTGAGCCAGACTGGCTACGGTGGCAAGATGGGTCGGAAACAACTAAATCTGCCGACCAACAGATTTATGAAGGGGTGTTTCGTTGGTCTTCGGCCTCACCCGAAGGCCAGGGGGACACACCCTCAAAGCTTCATAAAGATACACACAAACCGCCACTCACCCCACCATGATGGCCCAAGATGGCTTCCATTGGAACTAAGTTAGCCTACCGCCAGAAGGGACGGAGGAGGACGGAGGAGAGTTGAGGATGAATGGAAGAGCGATGGGGGGATGGGGGGATGGGGGAGGGGCGGGAACAAAAACAAACAAAAACGACTGGCTTCCAGGTCCCAGCTCGCCTCCCCGGCGGCCGCTCGGGAAGATCCCTGGGCACCTCCGGAACGCTCTCGGGGCGAGACGCGGCGGCTGGACAGCGCCCCGAGACCCGAAACCTTCCGGCGATCCCCGCCGCGGCCGCCGCCGTTGGCGCCGCCGCCGCCGCCGCCGCCCGAAAGGCCGCGCGGGCAGCAATCTTTGGCCGCTCGTCACGGGGGTCCCGCGCGGCCGGCGCCGGGCGGCGGGCCGAGAGCGCTCTGGAGCAGGGCCTCCGAGGCCAGCCCGAGCAGGGACCCGAGCAGTATCCCCAGCACGAGGAAGAAGGGATGGGCTTGTTTCCCACCGCCACCACCATACGTTGGAGGGGAGGGGGTCCTCCTCCTCCTCCTCCTCCTCCTCCTCCTTCTCCTCCTCCTCCTCCTCCACAAGTACTGAATATGAATACTACTCTGCCTCTTCCCTTGATGGCGTGCTGGGAATATTCGACCCCCCCCCGTATTGTTTTTTACACACAGGATTCCCGGGA
>CAUYUJ010017323.1:67386-128803 GCA_963575745.1 Prorocentrum cordatum
GGAGGAGGAGGAGGAGGAGGGGGGAGGAGGAGGGGGGGGAGGAGGGAGGAGGAGGAGGAGGAGGAGGAGGAGGAGGAGGAGAAGGAGGAGGAGAAGGAGGAGGAGGAAGGCGAGGAGGAGGAGGGGACCGCAGGGCTGCGTTCCAGCAGCTGCGCCTCGCCGGGAGCGTCCGGGGGGGGTGCCCGTGGCCCGAGAGCCGACCGTGGCTCTTCGCCAGAGCGGTGGCCTCTGGTGCCGTTGGTACGTGGGGCCTCGGGGGATACAGGCACATGACACACTCCGTTCCTCTTCGCCAGAGCGTGGGGCCTCTGGTGCCGTGGGGCCTCTTCGCCGAGCGGTGGCCTCTGGTGCCGGGGGATGCAAGCCTGGTTGGATAATATAGGGGGGGCCTCCCATGCATCCCCCTGCCCGGAGGCCGAAACATCGCTTTTTGTGGCCATGCTGGACGCTCTTGGGGCGCTCTTGGGTTTTTTGGGCTGCCCCTGAGCCCTTCTCGACCTCTCTTGGGGCTCTCTCCGAGCGGTGGCCTCTGGTGCCGTTGGTACGTGGGGCCTCGGGGGATACAGGCACGTGACACACCCCGTTCCTCTGTTTTGTTAACAATCTCAGGGTGTAAGCGTCCAGCTGGCAGGGCTGGGATGATGTAAGATACTTCGCAGCGGCTGCAAGTGAGGAGTACAACGCCTCTCAAATGCAACCGGTTTTTTCCACCAGTGCTTAAGGGACAAAAAAAAAGAGTGGCCTCTGGTGCACGGCATTCCCGGAGCGCGGTGGGGCCAGTCCAAAGCACGCAGGCCGCTGCTGTCACGTCGCACGCAGCGGTCGACGAGCCGCGCACCACTGGTCTTGAGTCGGGCATGTCCCTCTACAGGAGGAGTGCTCAGAAATAGTCAAAGAGTAGTCTGGGGACGAATTTTTTGACTATCTTCGAACATGTTTTGGGCATTTTTTGGATCATGTTTTATCTGTCGAAGATCCCCCTGTAGGGGGACAGGCCCGACGTAACGCTGGTCGCTCCTGCCCGGGAGAGGGGTAAGAGGAGGAGGAAGAGGAGGAGGACGAGGAGGAGAAGGATGGGGAGGAAGAGGAAGAGGAGGACAAGAGCGAGGAAGAGGAGGGCGAGGAGGATTAGGAGGAGTAGGATGGGAGGAGGAAGAGGAGGAAGGAGGAGGGGAGGAGGAGGAGGAGGAGGAGGAGGGAGGAGGAGGAGAGGAGGAGGAGGAGGAGGGGAGGAGGAGAAAGAGGAGGAGCAAGGAGAAAAGAGGCACCCCTGCGTGCCCCCGAGAGGCTCGAGGATCGAGCTCCTGGGGCCTGTTCGCCGGGCCTCTGGGGAGGCCTCTCGTCGCCGCGGCGGGGCTCCCTCGACGCGCCCCTGGACACGCTCCTCCTCCTCCTCCTCCTCCTACCTCATCCCTCCTCCTCCTCCTCCTCCTCCTCCTCCTCCCGCTCCTCCTCCTCCTCCTCCTCCTCCTCCTCTTCCGCTTCCTCCCCCCACTCCTAGCCCTTTCGATCAGGGGAGCGTTCCCTTCGGAGCCGCGAGGAAGAGAAGGGTTCCGGAGGAGAGTACACCCACGGCGCTCAATGAGAAAGTTGGTTTTTCCGTTCAGCGGCTCCCCTCGACGCGCCCCTGGACACGGGAGCGTTCCGTTCGGAGCCGCGAGGAAGAGAAGGGTTCCGGAGGAGAGCAGGGAAAAAAACAGTGATTTGAACTGTGCTTTGACGGTGGGCCCTGGGAGGGCCCCGGGAGCCAGAAGATATAGAAACACCTCCAGGACCCCTCTCTAGGGGAACAAAAAGTGACATAAACATAAAAGTTCGGAGGTCCGCTCGCAGTTTTCTCGGATCGGCGCCGGGAACGTTCCCTTCGGAGCCGCGAGGAAGAGAAGGGTTCCGGAGGAGAGTACACCCACGGCGCTCAATAAGAAAATCGGTTTTTCAGTTCAGCCCCTGTATTCGAGATGCCTGCGAATGCGAATCCGGTATTCAAGATGCCGGCGCGCCAACACGTGCCCCGGTATGCAAGATGTCTGCGAGTGCGGGAGGAAAGGTCTCGGGGAACAGAGAGTGACGTAAGCATAAAAACTCGGAGGTCCGCGCGCCTTTCTCGGATCAGCGCTGGGGCCCCGCGGCGGCGCCTCTGGCGCCACCCCCGGGCGCGCTCCCCGCGCCAGGGAGGGGGATCCAGCGCCGACCCGAGAAATCCGCGCGGACCTCCGAGTTTTTACGTTTACGTCATTTTTTGTTCCCCTAGAGAGGGGTCCTGGAGGTGTTCCTGTATTTTCTGGCTCCCGGGGCCCTCCCAGGACCCACCGTCAAATCACAGTTCGAAACACGGGCTGGTTCTGGGGAAAGCCCAGTGGTCCCGGACCCGTTCTCCTGATTTTGTCAGGCCAGTGCGCCAACCGGAGCGGCAGCTGCTGCGACTGGACGTGCCAGGACGTGCCACTGGAGTCCTCGGAGCAGGACCTTCAGACTTGGGCATCGCAAGACTACTGTGACGGCTGATTTTCACGTTTGTCCAGCCCAGCCCCAGGACCGTCAAACAAAAATTCAGGATGGAAAGTCGGACTCCAGGATTGGACGTCGAGAACTGCGGAGTCGGGCCAGAGGCCGCAGTACTTTGGGCGAGTTCGCAACTATGGCGGAAATCCCCGCGCTACGTTTCAAGGTCCTTGGATGCCGATTTCCGCCCTACTTTGCCGTTGCTGTTTCGGCAACGCATTTGCGGAAATATTCGCCTTGCGCTGGAATGTCCGCTTGTTTGTCCGCAGTATTTTGGATGCATGTCTGGCATACTTCTGTGTTTGGAAATCAACCGAAGTATTTCGGATCCGGAGTCAGGGCATAGACACAGAGAGTCGAACATATCCGTTATGGGAAGTAGTCGAATCTGTATGTCGGCTGGCAAAGCTTCCAGTACGCAGAGAAGACGCTCCCACAATGGAGGTCGAACCTCCAATTTGAATGTTCTTGATCTTCTGCAGGGGTCTGGGGAGCGGCGGTATCGCCCGATCCAGTGCCACCCACGATCCGATTCGATGCGATTCGATTTGACGGCTTGGGCTGCGATTCCGATTCGATTCAATTTTGTCCTCACCGCCACCATGGGCTGGGGCCAGCCGCAGCTTGGCGCCGCGATCCGGGTCCGATTCGACTCGGGACGATTCGCTGGCGACGAGACCCGTTTTCGACCCTGTGCCATTTTTCGCGACTCGATCCAGCTCTAGTTTGCCTACCTTTCGGTTCTACCGAACGCCCCTGAGAGGGGGCAAACACCGCCGCCCAATATTGGGTAGTGAAGGCGGACCCGGGGAGCCCAAACAGCGGAGGCAGCGACAGGGCTTCAATCTGGCAAAAGAGGGGGCTCCTCAGTATCGAGACAGTTACCCAAGGAGGCCCCGCCGCACAGGCCACCCGGATGTCACAGCAAAGGGAGGCTCGGCGAAAGAAGGGAGCCATGCCTGCCCACCTTTTGATCCCATCGCTGCGCTCAACACTGCATGTAGTGCTTCGTGGCCGTCGGCCAGACAGGATCGTGGACAAGAGAGGCCCTGTGGAGGCTTGTTTTTGGGGGGCCCCTGTCTTGGGAGGCCTCCTCGGGGGCCTCCTGGCGGCACTTCTGGGCCCCGCGGCTCTGCTGCTGCCCCCCCCCAGGAGCTGTCACCTTGCAGCGCGGAGAGCGCTTAGCACCGAGGCCACATCCCATCACAGCAGAGTGGTGGGCCGCGCATAACAGCAAAAACGTCCACGTCTTGAGCCAGTTACTGCACCTCATTCGGGGGCCTCCTGGCGGCCTCCTGGCGGCATTTCTGGGCCCCGTGCGAGAAGGAGAGAGAGAGAGAGAAGAGAGAGAGAGAGAGAGAGAAGAGAGAGAGAGAGAGAGGGAGAGAAAAAAGAGAGAGAGAGAGAGAAGAGAGAGAGAGAGAGAGAGAAAAAGGGAGAGAGAGAGAGAGAGAGAGAGAGGGGGAGAGAGAGAGAGAGAGAGAGAGAGAGAGAGAGACAGGGAGGAAGAGAGAGAGAGAGGGCTCTGCTTGCTGCCCCCCCCAGGAGCTGCCGCGGCCGTGGGCAGGCGGGGACACGTGCGACGGCGCCGCGGCGACCTGCGAGGATCGGCGGTCCGCGCCCGCGGCGGTGTGCGCGCAGCGGGGTCGGCCCTCCGAGGAGGCGGGGGGAGGCAGGAGGAGGAGGAGGAGGAGGCAGGAGGAGGCAGGAGGAGGAGGCAGGAGGAGGAGGCAGGAGGAGAGAGGAGGAGGAGGAGGAGGAGGCAGAGGAGGAGGAGGAGGAGGAGGGGAGGAGAGAGGCAGGAGGAGGAGGAGGAGGAGGCAGGAGGAGGAGGAGGAGGAGGAGTAGGAGGAAGGAGGAGGAGGAGGAGGAGGCAGGAGGAGGAGGAGGAGGAGGATAGGAGGCTGGAGGAGAGGGAGGAGGGGAGGAGGAGGAGGAGGAGGAGGCAGGAGAGAGGAGAGGAGGAGGAGGAGGAAGGGAGGAGGAGGAGGAGGAGGAGGAGGAGGAGGAGGAGGAGGAGGAGGAGGAGGAGAGGGAGGAGGGAGGAGGAGGAGGAGGAGGCAGGAGGAGCCAGGAGAGGAGGAGGAGGAGGAGAGGAGGAGGAGGAGGGAGGGTGAGGAGCAGAAGGAGGAGGAGGAGGAGGAGGAGGAGGAGGAGGAGGAGGAGGAGGAGGAGGGGAGGCGGAGGAGGAGGGAGGTCAGGAGGAGGAGGAGAGGCAGGAGGAGGCAGGAGGACGGCAGGAGGCAGGAGGAGGAGAAGGAGGAGGGAGGAGGAGAGAGGATGAGGAGGAGGAGGAGGAGAGGAGGAGGAGAGGAGGAGGAGGAGGAGGAGGGAGGAGGAGGAGGAGGCAGGAGGAGGAGGGGAGGCATGAGGAGGAGGAGGAGGAGGAGGAGGAGGGAGGAGGAGGAGGAGAGGGAGGAGGGAGGAGGGAGATGGAGGGGGAGGAGGAGGAGGAGGAGAGGAGGGAGGTGGGAGGAGGGAGGAGGAAGGGGAGAGGGGTCGGCCCTCCGAGGAGGCGGGGGGGGGCCCTTTTCGGGGGATGGACGGACCTCCTGTCCTGACACGTCGATTGGCGTCGCCTCCTCCTCCTCCTCCTCCTCCTTCTCCTCCTCCTTCTCCTCCTCCTCCTCCTCCTCCTCCTCCTGGATTGGCCGTGTTCCGTTCGCGAGAGGGCGTCGCGGCCGTCATTTTTGCGGGTCCAGGTCCGTCGGCTTCGGTCCCAGGCCGTTTTCACAGAGGGGAGGTTTACTAAAGGGAGGTTTGTCCACCGCCGACTCTTAGAAGGCAGGGGCGCCCTTTTGGAAGGCCTCGTACCCAGACCTCCAGCGTCCCGAGAAACTCGAGACCGAGGTTACTCCTTCTTTTTCGGCCTCTGGGGGCCCTCGCAGGGCTTAGGGTTACCATCAAACAACGGCTCATGATACAAAGCCGCCGGCCCCAGGAAAAGGTCCAGACCTCCGGGGACCCCGCATTGAGAGACTCAAGACATCGGATGTCTGGAGAGTCGCCCAAGAGCATGGCTCTCCCCCGAGATCTGGGCGCTGCAGTTTTTTCAGCACCTGGCGTCGCGTTCGCCCCGAAGCCCATCGGGGTTGCACTTTTCGCAACGCCGGATTTTTTGATTTGCGCGCGGGTGATCGTCTGCCAATCACTCCTGCCCGAAGTCGACGACAACGAGCGAGGGGCCCGAGAGGGACCGAAAGGGGGAACGAGGGACGGACCCAGGAACCCAGACACAGGACGAGCGAAGGGACCCGACCGAAGAAACAAGGGACACGAAACCTCGAGGGCCTCGAGCAGTGCACCATTCAAAAAACGTCCAGGGACGGAGGCGTCAACACAGGACGCTTGGCCTCAGAAGCCGGGAGGAGGGCTGGCTTCTGCGAGGCCTGCACATTCCTCCTCAGAGGCCCCGCCGCCTTCTCAGGACTCCGCCGCGCGAGGGCAAGCCCCTTGCCCTTGGGCGGTCAACACAGCAGGGATGAGCAACTGTGGTTTTTCTCATTTTTTCTCGCTTCTTTCTCCCTTGTTCCCTCCCTGGCGCTCTCTCCTCCTCGCTCCTTCCGCTCGTTTCCCGTGCGGTACGCGCGCTCATCCTGCGGGCCACGGTTCAGTGCATGTGTTTGCCTATCGCGGATCGGCTCGTGTGGTGATTCCCAGTTTGCCTGGCGACCTTTTGATTCGCACAGCGGTCAAGGCCGAATCGGGTGAAGCTGTGTGGTCGCGCTCTTCTTTCCTCCCCCACAATCACCTGGTGACGTACCCAACCCTTGCTTACACGGGGTAGCTCTATTAGATTAAGCACCGCTCAATACAACAAAATAATGAAATTCGCGCACTTCGCAGCCTCCCAGGGAGCCGCAAGGTCTAGGCTGGGTCCGCGTGGACCTCCACTCCGCGGTACCTCCCAGGAGACCACGAAATTGGCGACAGTGCACCTGTTCGCAGCCCCCCTGGGGGCCGCGAGGTCTCGGCAGATCTGCGTGCACCTCCACTCCGCTGGACCTCCCAGGAGCCCGCGAAAATGGCGACAGTTGCGCGGTTCGCAAAGCCGCAGGGAGCCGCGAGGTCTCGGCAGATCCGCGTGGACCTCCACTCCGCTGGACCTCCCAGGAGCCCACGAAAATGGCGACAGTTGCGCGGTTCGCAACCCCGTAGGGAGCCGCGAGGTCTCGGCAGATCCGCGTGGACCTCCTCTCTGCTGGACCTCCCAGGAGCCCACGAAAATGGCGACGGTTGGATACAGTTGCGCGGTTCGCAACCCCGCAGGGAGCCGCGAGGTCTTGGCAGATTTGTGTGGACCTCCACTCAACTGGACCTCCCAGGAGCTCGCGAAATTTGCGACAGTTGGGTACAGTTGCGCAGTCCGCTGGACCTCCCAGGAGCCCACGAAAGTGGCGACAATTGCGTGATGCTCAACCCCAAGGGTCGCAGCCCCCCTGGGAGCCGCGAGGTCTCGGCAGATCTGCGTAGACCTCCACTCCGCTGGATCTCCCAGGAGCCCACGAAAATGGCGACAGTTGCGCAGTTCGCAGGGCCCGCGAGGTCTCGACGAGAGAGGGGACGACTCAACAGGAAAGAGAGGGGGTGGGGCGGTGACTGGACGAGGGGGAGGCGGGGAGGAGGGAGGAGGGAGGCGGGAGAAAGGAAGGAGGAGGAGGTGGGTGGGGCCCACACTGCTCTATTCAAAGCGAGAACCCAACCAAGGGAGGGTTGGGAAAAAAAAAGATGAGCAACTTTCCAAGGTTACCCTTGCATCCTTGCCTCTTCGGCCCATTCTTGCATCCTCAGGCCCAGCCTTGCCCCTTCGGTCCAACCTAGCCCTGGTCGAAAGAAACGCCAGCATTGCCGTCTGAGGCCCCTTAGCACACCTCGCATCCTCGTTATGCGTTTTGACTGCAGCGAGGAGTGCCTGGGGAGCGGCTGCCACGGCTGGATGGCCGGGGGCGGGTGCTGCGCGGCCAAGGCTGACTGCCTCCTGGTGGCGGCGGGGGACAGACACTTCTACACGTCGTGCGAGGCTCAGGGGCAACGTTCGGGGGGGCATGAAACCCTCCACTCGAGACGAAGACCCGACACTGGAAGAGGAAGAGGAGGAGGAGGAGGAGGAGGAGGAGGAGGAGGAGGAGGAGGAGGAGGAGGAGGAGGAGGAGGAGGAGGAGGAGGAGGGGGCGTCTCTGGTCCGAAACTTGTGCTTATCGGAGGAGGACGGGTCGAGACAGCGGCGGCCCCCCCTGACGTGTCTGCTTCTCCTTGGACCTCCTGGAGGCTTCACGTCGCCACGGCTGGATCCGCTTGGGTACTCCAGATTTCGTCATAAAAGGGAGGGGGTCTGGACCCTCCAAGACGAGCCATTTCAGACCTCCCCCGTGGGAGAACCCTCCCAAACATCGTCCCCAGACCCCCCAGGCCCTCCAAGATAGCCTGGAAGGGACCCCCCCCGAAATGAGACCCCCCTCCCTTTATTACGAAATCTGGAGTAAGCGGGCAAGGACGGACCCCAGGGGTGGGGTCCGGGGACGGATTGCGAGAGGATCTGTGTCAGGCGCGACGCGCCTGCCAGTGCCCAATCCCCGAGCGTCCGCGTCCCGGGCCTTGCCCGGCCGCCCCGCGGAGCGGCTCGGCGCGGCACCCGCCCTTGCGAGGCACAGCGTGCCATTGGGGCCGCCTCCGCGACATGCTAAGCAAAAGTTCCTGACCCTACAAGCCTCGTCAAAAATAATCAGAAACGCAGTTGGAAATCACGACGATCGATCTTCTCGGGCACTTGTTAGAAACTGCGTTCTTCAATGCTGCAGAGGGGTCGTCGGATTCTTGAAGCCCTTGCGTCCACGTCAGATACCTAGCGTCAGCATTGGAGCAGCGCTGACCAGACAATTACCGAAAACAGAACCTTCAGTTCATTTTTGACGAGGGTGGTAGGCTCAGGGGGGGGGGGGAACGCATCGACCCCTTCTCGCCCACTCATCGCCGATAGGGGCCCAGTGGCCCAGTCCGCCCAGGACCGTGCGGAGTTCGCCGACCTGGTGGCGGTGCACCGCCGATGCCAGGTCGACGTGCCCGCCCCCGAGCTGGCCTTCCTCCTCCTCCTCCTCCTCCTCCTCCTCCGTAGCCATTTTGGCTCAAGAGTCCATGTCAGGAGGGGGGCCCCGCGCACGCGCTCCCAGCTCTCTTGCATGTCGATGGTGGCGTCTCTGGCCCCTGCTGGTGGGGTGGAGCCTATGCAGTGATATGGTGCACACGCGGAGCGCCCGTGCCCGCGAGGCTCGTCTTCTTCGAGCCGTGCGACTTAAATACGTTCGCCCTCGCCCCTTTCAACGTCGGTATGTCGAGGTCTCTGAACCCCTTGTTCATAATGCACGTGCCATGGTTCACGGACTTCATCTGCATGCTGAACTGCAGCGAAGAAATGGTTTTCGGTCTCATTTGCTACGTGACGCGGTTGCTGCGGCTGGCCCGACGCTCTCCCCCGAGGAGCGGAAGAAGATGCTGAAGGATAACTCCATTTCTGGCCGAGCTAAACATCGCGTCCCTCTTCTTGCTGCTGATGCTTCTCTTCCGCCTCCTCGCGAGGCGCTGCATCCTGAAGTCGCTGCTGATGCATCTCAGCCTGTGGTGCGAACCCCTCTGGTTCTGCATGATCTGCTCTTTCATCGTCGAACGCTGTTACTCCACGATCATCTTCCTCATCGCAGTGGGCTCTCGGCGGATGTCGCGAATTTGTGCGAGCTGGTGCAGACGATGGTCAAGGCTGTGGGCGTGCTGGCGCAGCTCTTGCCGCACTACTACCCGCCGATGTTGTCCCCGTATTTGCCCTCCGTTGTGGGGTTCTGCGAGGGCGCCGACCTTGCGAAGGTGGCGACTTTTATTGCTCAACTGCCTGGCCAGCATTTGTCTGATGATGTGAATGGTGCTTTGCATAGTTCGGGTATTCCACAGCGCGCTGCCGATCGAGGTGGCGATGCATGTTTGCCTGTGTGCGCCGACCCCTTCGACTGGAACATCGATAATGAGTTCGAGCTTCGGAGGTTCGAAGACGCGGCTCTCCGAGATTCGGATGCTGATGCTCATGCAAGCGAATTTGATGTTCACGATGACGGACTTCCTGCAGTCTCTCTTCCGCCACATGTTTTTGGTGGAGCTGCCGTTCCTCATGGAGTTCGTTCTGGTGGTGCGCGCGATGCGGATGGTGACGCTGCTCTCGACTTCCGTGGTGATAACTCTTCTCATGCCGAGGCCGCTGATTCTGACCTGGCCGAGGCATCTGATGAAGCAGTTCTGCGTGAGCACGTTCGTGCAGGTGCAGCCGCTGCTTCTGATGGCGTTCATACTATTCTTCCTGGGGCTATCGATCCATACGGTGGTGGAGATGCTCAGTTCGTTCTTCGGCTGGGTCTTCCGGGAGATGCGGCTGCGGTTCTTCGTGTCGGTGCTGGCGGTGCCGCCGACGCTGTTGCCTGCATGGGACAGGCGCCCGCTGCTTCTGGGTGCGGCTCGCTGCCTCTGCATGTTGATGGTTCTTGCTCTGGCGCCCCTGGCGCTGCCTCGGCGTCCTCCGCCGAATTTGTCGACTTTGGGTTGAACGATGGCAATGCCGAAGCCGTTCTGCGTGAGCATGTTTGCGCTGAGGCGCCCGCTGCTGCTGGTGGCGTTTCTCTTCACCTTCCTGGTGGTCGTGCGGCTGCTGGTTTCGAGGTATTCGACTTCCACTGCCTGGAGATCTTCGATGTCGGTCCGCGGATTGCGACGAAGGTGGCATGCAGGTACTTTCCTGATTGCCGCTCTGGTGCGGGCTGCTGGTACTCCCATCTCGAATCGATCACCGAGGCTGCGGTTGCTGTGGAACACGTTCGCCTTTCTCGGCTATGTCCTGATATTGCTTCGGCGACGCCCCTGGCTACATCTCTATGGCGTGAGCGTGCTGCTGGTCGTAGTGCTCTCGAGATTCATGTGCTGTCTCGGGGAGCCGTTGACCCTGCACGTGGTGCTCCTCTCCCTCCTGAGCGTCTTCCCGAGCTAGTTGGTGATAGTAAAGTTGACGGTTACGATTTGGACTGGGCTTGCCTCGACCAAGACCGTGCAGCTATACACGAACGGGCTGACGACCTCGACCATATTGAGCAACATCCTGATACGCTATTCTGTTGGTGCGACGCTTCTGGGGACGAGGCTGCCGCTTTTCAACAAGCTCGGCGCGATCGAGTGCGCGAGGCTCTGGGTGATTGGCCATGGCTTGCTGCACGTCTTCCTGATACGCTCCTACCTGAGGGGCGCCACCAGGACGAGCTCCTGCCCGACGTCGAAGATCACATGTGGGTGCCTGCTGGCCAGGGCCTCGTCCGTTGCATTCCACTGCGATGGACCGCGGCGTCGACTGGAGTGGCCAGGCTTGCGGTTCGTTCGTCGACTACGGGTTCCTGTGCTTCGAACTCTTTTTCCTCGCGTGCCTCGGGGTCGTCCCAGGTATGCTGCTCTATTCGTGAGGCTTCGCCCTCTCTTCATTCCCTCCCTGAGGGAAGCGGCTTCGAGTAGATTTCGGAGGTTTCGGATAGATTCTTCTTTACGCTGGGCTCCTCCTCCTCCTCCTCCTCCTCCTCCTCCTCCTCCTCCTCCTCCTCCTCCTCCCCCTCCTCCCCGATCGCTGCCCCTCGGCAGGCAGCGGCGAACGCAACCCGGCGCGCCGAGACGTGCCCCGGCATTCAGGACGTCTGCGAGTGCGGGAGGAAAGGTTTCGGGGAACAAAAAGTAGTGGCACAAGCATAAAAATTCGGAGGTCCGCGCGGATTTCTCGGATCGGCGCTGGGGCCCCCCGGCGGCGCCTCCGGCGCCGCGCCTTCCGCGCGGACCTCCTAGTTGTTATATTTACGTCACTTTTTGTTCCCCTAAGGTTGTTTCCCCCAGGAGGTCGGAAATGGGGAGTTCGCCTGCTTCGGGGACTATCAGGGGGTGGCGGGCAGGATGATCCGTCCAGAGGAGTGCGAGGGCTTCTCTGGCGGCGGAAAGATTCCTGGACCCCGACCTGCAGACCAGATCACGGACACGCCGATCCAATAGGACATCAAGACCAGCAAGATCTCTGAACCGCCCGCCGGTGGCTGACGACCAGGACCCTCCTGAAGATGCCAAAGATGTGAGGCGGCCGCGCGTATCGCGGCCGTGGCCCATGCCTGCCTTGCCCTGAGATCCGACGTTGCGACCAAAAGTACAACGTCGCGAAAAAACACGACCCGAGCCCTCTTGACCTCATCTTTCTGCGGCATTTTTCGAGCCGGATCGGCCTTTACTGGCCCCGGGGCCCGAAACTGGACGAAGAAACACCTGGCGCGAGAGTAGGCGGCGTGCTCTGCCCTTTCAGCAGGTGCCGACCGTCCTGGCACTCCTGTAGGCCGACCACGACACGACATGCTCGAGGAGCAAGATACTGCTTTAAGAAGAAACCGATGTTCTCAGAACATGAGCTCGATTGATGAAGACAGTACTGTCTCAGCCAGGAACGTTCTAGGAACACGTCGTGCAAGCCAGATGACCTTCTTAGGAAATTCCTTGGTGCTCCCCTGCGCAAGTCAGGTCGCTTCGCCACTGATTGACCTCTGGCTCCTCTGCGGCCTCCCCCACCTCCGCCACGCCTGCTCGCCGTCTTCATCCTCTGGCGCCCACGTCGCCTCTCCGCATGCAGGAGGAGGAGAAGGTCAGCTACAGGAGGAAGAGGAGGAGGAGCAGGCGGAGGATGAGGAGGAGGAGGAGGTGGAGGAGGAGGAGAAGGAGGAGGAGAGGGAGGAGGGAGGAGGAGGAGAGGCAGGGGATGAGGGAGGAGGGAGGAGGAGGAGGAGGAGGAGGAGGAGGAGGAGGAGGAGGAGGAGGAGGAGGACGAGGAGGAGGACGGAGAGAGGAGGAGGGAGGAGGAGGAGGAGTGGGAGGAGGAGGACGAGGAGGAGGACGAGAGGAGGAGGAGGAGGAGGAGGAGGAGGCAGGAGATGGAGGAGGAGGAGGAGGAGGAGGAGGGAGGAGGCAGGAGATGGAGAGGAGGAGGAGGAGGGAGGAGGAGGAGAGGGAGGAGGAGGAGAGGAGAGGAGGATCAAGAGGAGGAGGAGGAGGAGGAGGAGGAGGAGGAGAGGAGGAGGAGGAGGAGGAGGGAGAGAGGAGGAGGAGGAGGAGGAGGAGGAAGGAGGAGATGGAGGAGGAGGAGGAGGTGGAGGAGGATCAAGAGGAGGAGGAGCAGGAGCGGGAGCAGGAGCGGGAGCAGGAGCAGGATCTGGTCCGATTGGAGCAGTCACCTGCAGCGCCGAGGGCCCCAGACGCCTCGGCCCCTTCCTCTGCGGGCTCATGGCTTCCGCCTGGGGCCCATCTCCGACGGTCCCCCCAGGAGGGTCGGGGGCGGCAAAGAGGGGGGTTCCAGGGTGGAGGAGGAGGAGGAGGAGGAGGGGGAGGAGGAGGGGGAGGAGGAGGAGGAGGAGGAGGAGGAGGAGGAGGAGGAGGAGGAGGAGGAGGAGGAGGAGGCGGAGGAGGAGGAGGAGGAGGGGAGGAGGAGGAGGAGGAGGAGGAGGAGGAGGAGGAGGAGGAGGAGGAGGGGAGGGAGGGAGGAGGAGATGGAGGGCGGCACGGCGAGGGGCGGCACGAAGGAGGGCGGCGGCAGGCCGGCGGCAGGCCGGCGGAGGCGGAGGTGCCCCGGGTTGCCTCTCGGGGCTCCCGAAACTCGGGGGCGGAAAAGAGGTCGGGAGACTCTCCATGGGGGGGGATCCCATGGAGGGGCAGGAGGGGATGCCCCCCATGGGGTCCCCTCCTGCCCCCCATGGGATCCCCAGGGGATCCTATGGGATCCCCCCCCTGGGATCCTATCCCCCCATGGGATCCCCCCCCATGAAGAGTCTCCCGGCGAAACTCGGGGGCGGAAAAGAGGGGGGTGATGACTAGGGGGAGGTGGATATCATGGCGCGGGCCATGATTTTTCCTCATACTTGTATGCCGCCTCTTCTCATTTCAGCACGTCCAGGCCCCCCCCCCCTGGGCCGCGCACCGGCCATGATTTGCGCCCCCCTCCCCTCTTGGACGCCCCCCTCTTGGCCGCTCCCGAGAGAGCGCCCGGGAGCGGCCCTCCAGGAAAGAAGCGCCGCGGCACCTCGAGGAAGGCCCATCGGGGGGAACGACGGGAGAGGATGGGCATATGGGAGGGATGCGTTGACCTCGAATGGTCGATGCATCGACGATGCATCGTTGCCCATCGGGGGGAACGACAGGAGAGGATGGGCATATGGGAGGGATGCGTTGACCTCGAACGGTCGATGCATCGACGATGCATCGTTGATATCAGGGCGATGCATCGACGATGAGACGATCTATGGGGTGGTTTGCATCGACGAGATGTGTCGACGATACATGAGCGACGTATCGGCCATTCGAGGTCGATGCATCCCCATACCGATACCCCCTTAACGTGCCACTCGGAAGGCCCGGCGTGGGCCCCAGACTGTGAGCTATTGCACCGTGAAGGCGGCAGCTGTGCAGTGTATGCCATGACGGGCCTGTCGTGTGAGTTGTGCGGTGTGAGCTGCGGAGGTGAACGCCATGCGTCGAGGGAGAGAGAAAACTGCATAAGCACAAACCTGCCGAGCTTTTCGCGGATTTCTTGGATCGGCGCTGGGCCCCCCTGGCGGCGCCTGCAGCGCCGCCGCTGGCGCGCTCCGCGCGTCAAGGTGGGGAGTCCAGCCCCGATCCCAAGTGATCCCGGTGGAGCTCCAAAAGTTAGTGTGTTGTGCCATTGCTTTTTTGCTTTTAAGTACGGTGTAAGCTATGTTTTGCAACATACGTCGTGCATCGTCGTGCAAGCTACGCGGTGTAAGCTCAGCGCACGGGGCGCCCACTGTGCGGCAACGCGGCGGCAACGGGCGGCAACGTGGCGAAACCTCGGCAGGCCCCCGAGAGCGATGAGCGCCAACGCGGCGACTTCGGGCAGCAACGTGGCGAAACCTCGTCAGACGCCCCAAGCGCGAGGGGCGGCAATAAGAAGACGAGGAGGAAGAAGAAGAAGAAGAAGAAAAAAAACAATCAGAAACATAATAATCAGAAACGACGAGAAACCTCAGCAGAGGAACGACTGGCGGTATAAACATAAGTTTCCGGATCTCCGCGCGGATTTCTACGATCGGCATTGGATCCCCCTTGGCGCGCTCCGCGCACGGGGGAGGAGGGTCCAGCGCCGATTCGAGAAATCCACGCGGAGCTCCGAACGTTTATGTTTTTGCAGCTTTTCATGCTTCTCATGGCGGAAGGGTCACCAAGTCGGAGGCTTGGGTTCCCCTCCCCCTCAGAGGCTCCTGGAGGAGGCCTCCAGAAGAGGCCCCAAGAAGGGCCCGCATGCAGAAACAGTTTTGATCCTCGCAGAGGGCCCTCGGATGGAGGCCAAGCCACCATTCTCCTGCCTCCTCTGTCATGTGGAGCGCCGAAAGGGTGGCTTGCTTCATTAGGGACCCTCACGGCTAAGGCGTGACAGCCGTTTGTGCATGTGTCATGTGCTTCTTCATGTTTTGTTGATTGTCCCAGCTTGGGACGGCGGAGGCCCGTTCCGGGCCCTGGCACGGTCGAACACGACGCAGGTCAAAAAGCCAGCCCCATGGACGCCTGGCATCGCTCGGACGTGTGCGTTTTCTCCTCAGCGAGGACCATCGAGGAGCATCCTTGACCCTTTGCCGAGAAAACCACGCACGAAACCAACAAAAAACACAGGGAATGGACGTCCGAGCGATGGCGAGGGACGGGGTCGAGAGCACTTGGGACCCGCATCACGAAAACCTCGCGAGGGTTCGGAGGGCAGCGACCCCTCCTCGCCGATTCATGGCCGATCGGGGCTCGGGTGTTCCAACACGACGCAGGTCAAAAAGCCAGCCCCAGGGACGGGGTCGCGAGCACTTGGGGCCCGCAGCACGACAATCCTCGCGAGAGCTCGGAGGGCATCGACCCCTCCTCGCCGATTCATGGCCGATCGGGCCTCTCGGGGGCATCGCGCCCCGCCCGGGAGCGTGCGGCTTCGCAGTCCCTGAAGAAGGAACCCTTTTCGTTGGGGAGGGGCTCCGTGTTCCTTTAGTGTTTCACAGCTTGCCTCAGGTTTTCCTTATGTTTTCGATCGGAAGCCGAAGTTCAACTTATGGAAAAGAGGGGCCTCGTTCCTTATTTAGGGGTCCTTAGGTCAAGGCCCCGACTGCAGCGTCCTGAGGGCTCTGGGCCATCCGCGCTGCCCTCGAAGGTCCACTTCTGGAACAAAGGGGCTTCGTGCCTTATTTCGGGGTCCTCAGGTCAAGGCCCCTCCGCCGAGCGCCGCGCCTCCGCGAGGCTCCCCTCGGAGGCCTCCGGGAAGGAGCTCCCGGAGGGCGGGAGGGCTCCCGAGAGGCGGGGGGGTGCCCTATCGGAGGGCCCCGCGCCCCGCCCTGGTGTCAAATCCACCCCTGCCTTCTCTTCCCCCTCCTCCCCATCCTCCTCCTCCTCCTCTCCTCCTCCTCCTCCTCCCTCCTTCTCATCCTCCTCCCCTCCTTCCTCATCCTCCTCCTCCTCCTCCTCCTCCTCCTCCTCCTCCTTCTCCTCCCAGCACGCGACAGAGCTTTCGAGCGGCATGGCGGATGATTCGCTGACTCGATACACTGCGCAGCGCGGCAGCGATTCCCGCGGCTGGTCTGACGCGTCGTCTGGGTCCTGTCCGTCTGCCCGCCCCAAATCCCATACAGCCAGGGCCCTGAGGAAGGAGCCCTTCTCGTTGGGGAGGGGCTCCGCGTTCCCGAATCGTTTCGCAGCTTGCCGCGGGCTTTCCCTTAGGTTTTCCATGGGAGCTCGAAGGTTCACTGATGGAAAAGAGGGGCCTCGTGCCTTATTTGGGGTTCCTTGGGTCAAGGCCCCGACTGGTGATACCACCTCCTCCTCCTCCTCCTCCTCCTCCTCCTCCTCCTCCTCCTCCTCCTCCTGAACAAAGGGGCCTCGTGCCTTATTGGGGGTTCCTTAGGTCGACGCCCCGACTGTACCGCCGATGCTGCCTTCGCTCCAGTCCCGCCCTCGCCGGGCGGAGCCGGTCCCCCCGCTCTCTCCTCGCTTCTTCTCCCCCCCTCCCTCCCCACCAGGGAGGAGGAGGGAGGAGGAGGAGGAGGAGGAGGAGGAGGAGGAGGAGATTGAGGAGGAGATTGAGCAGGAGGAGGCGCAGGAGGAGCCTCTCCTGGCGACCCTCGACGTCGCGGTTTTGCATGTTTCCCGACCTGGGCCCAGGCCTCTCGCCCCCATCGCGCGGAGTATTCTGGTTCGCCGGCCACTCCTGTCTGATGGGCCATGCTGCCCGAGAACTCGGCCACGCGCAGAGGGGGGTGGGGGGAGGGGGGAGGGCTTCTTAGAAGCACCCCTGCTTCTTAGAAGCACCCATGCTTCCTTCCCCCTCCCTCCACCCCCTTGTGCGCGCCGCCAAAGAACGGCCCCCGAGGGCCGAAATTGGGAGAAAACGCCCGTCGCCAGGGGGCGGCATCGATACCCGAACGCTTCTTTTCACGCGGGCAGCCTTCGGTTTTTTTTGCTCGCCGCCGATGGGGATCCAGTCCTTCCCGATGGGAGCGTCGGTTTACAGTCGGGGCCCTGAAGAAGGAACCCTTTTCGTTGGGGAGGGGCTCGGTGTTCCTTATTTGTTTCGCAGTTTGCCTCAGGTTTTCCTTAGGTTTTCGATCTGCAATCCAAGTTTAACTTCTGGAAAATAGGGGCCTCGTTCCTTATTTAGGGTTCCTTAGGTCAACGCCCCGACTGTAGCCATGCTGTCCGAGAACGGCCCCCGAGGGCCGAAATTAAGAGAAAACGCCCGTCGCCAGGGGGCGGCATCGGTACCCGAGCGCTTCTTTTCACGCGGGCAGCCTTCGTTTTTTTTTGCTCGTCGCCGATGGGGATCCAGTCCTTCCCGATGGGAGCGTCGGTTTATCCACCATGCACATGCCTGGCATCGCTCGGACGTGTGTATTCTTTCCACGGCGAGGACCATTGAAGACGATCCTTGATCATTTGGCGAAGAAACCACGCACGAAACCGAACAAAAACACAGGAAACGGACGTCCGAGCGATGGCCAGCATGAGCCGTGCCCGAGCACGAGCCGTGTGCGTGGGTGGAAGGGCCGACGCCGTTAGGCCTGTCGCACGATCCTGCGATGCATCGCGCGATCGTGCGATGGATCGTATGGCGTTTTTCGTGCCCGCGTGGTTCCCTGGGATGGGGGCCACGGGTTTGCGCGGGTTGGGGGCGCTGTGTCGCGGCCACCACGGCCAGGCTGGAACATCGGGGGCAGAGGCGCGCATCTTTGGTTCGGGGCCTGCCTAGGTGTGCCCACATGGGGCGCTCCAGGAAGGGCGTCGCCCTCGAGGGATCGACAAGCTCTGTGTTCTTTCATGTATGTAAATTTTGTGTTATTTCTCTGTCCTCCTTTATGTATTTCTTTATTTCTCTCTCTCTCTCTCTCTCTCTCTTTCTCTCCCCCTCTCTCTCTGGGTGGGTTTTAAATCTCTGGACACCGAGTGCAATGCGTTGGGGTCCTACTCGCATTGTACGATGCCGATTCTTCCTTCCAGGCCGCGACGAGCTCGCCGCCCGCATGCCGTGCCGTGCCGAGCTCTAGACTGCGAAGAAGGTGCCGCCCGCGTGCGCGTGCCGTGCCCTGCGCGTGCCGTGCCCACCTCCTAGAGTGCCACAGGCAGCTGCCGCCCGCGTGCCCGCGCCGTGGCGTGGCGTGCGCGTGCCGTGCCCGGCCCGCGTGCGGGGCCCGCGTGCCGTGCCGTGCGCGTGCCGTGCCGGGCCCGCGTGGCGTGCCGTGCGCGTGCTGTGCGCGTGCCGTGCCGTACGCGCGCGGTGACGTGCCCGTGTGCCGTGGCGCGCCCGTGCCGTGCTCGGTTCCCAGGCACCCTCGAGTTATGAAAAAATCACAACGGGGGGGTTTTCATTATTTTTGGCCTTTGGGGGCCCTTACCGGCCCTCGAGACCGTCAAAAAACTACTCAGGACGAAAAACCGGTCCCGGGGAATGGGTCGAGACCTCGGGGGGTCGACGTCATGAAAAAATCATGACGTCGGGGGTCTGGGTTTTCAGGCACCGTGTGTCTTCCCAGGCAGCGTTGCTGTTCCGGGTGGCTGTTGCTGGTGCAGGCTTGCTGTGCTCTTCTCTGTCGTCGGGCTGTGACCTCCACATTTGGTGGTCGTTCTTTGGCGCTCCTGGGCGATGCGCCACAGGTTTGCGTCGCCAGGCCTCATCGCAGGATGGCGGCGTGTTTGTGCCAGCACCTTAGTGGGCCCTGGAAACGACAGGGCCATTTTTCCACCGATTCCGTTTCGCTGTTTTTTTGCCGGTTCCGACGCCGTTTTGTTGCCGATTCCGTCGCCGTTTCTTTCGCGGTTCCGGCTCCAGCTCCAATCTTGGAATCGTTTTTTTGCCGTTTTCCCGGTCGCTGTTTTTGTTGCTTTTCCATGTTCCAGAAACACTTTTTTCGGAAACGGTGACACAACGGTGTTTCAAGTGACATGGTAGATGATTCGCTGATGCGATACATCGCGCAGCGCGGTAGCGATTCCCGCGGCCGGTCTGACGCGTCGTCTGGGTCCTGTCCGTCTGCCCGCCCCAAATCCCATACAGCCGGGGCCCTGAAGAAGAAACCCTTTTCGTTGGGGAGGGGCTCCGTGTTCCTTTAGTGTTTCACAGCTTGCCTCAGGTTTTCCTTATGTTTTCGATCGGAAATTGAAGTTCAACTTATGGAAAAGAGGGGCCTCGTTCCTTATTTAGGGGTCCTTAGGTCAAGGCCCCGACTGTAGCGTCCTGAGGGCTCTGGGCCATCCGCGCTGCCCTCTTGTATCCTGTGCTGTGCTCGGTATTTGCGGTTTTCGCGCGTTGACGTTGCAGCAGCCCGTTCACAATGTCATTCGACGTGGTACATACAATCGGGGCGCTGAGGAAGGAACCCTTTTCGTTGGGGAGGGGCTCGGTGTTCCTTAGTTGTTTTTAGTTCGCATTTGGTTTTGCTTAGGGTTTCGATGGGACATCGAAGTTTAACTTATGGGAAAAAGGGGCCTCGTTCGTTCCTTATTTAGGGTTCCTTAGGGCAACGCCCCGACTGTAGAAGCGTCCGTCAGTGCAGTCAATCAACGGTTGATCTGGTCGTTTTCGCAACCGATGCGCACAATGAGATGACTGATGCTCACGATTTGCTGCGAGAGCCCGAGCCAGGCAAAATCACACATGTCACGTGGCGTTTCGGCAATGCTTCTGAAGCTGCGCACAGGACCAGGACTATACCTTGCCATTCTCACCCCATCGCGGCTGCAGCCCCAGCAGCTATGGCCCTGCTGATCTGAATCCTTCGGCGCTCCTGAGTGCTTCCAGTCAGCTTACGCCGGGTGCGTGCTCCTGTCGTCCCCCACGGACTCAGCACCCGGCGGCACGCTGCTTCGACCTCCACCCCCCCAGCAGGCTCCAAAGAGGGAGGGAGCAGGGCGCGAGAGGAGGAGGAGGAGGAGGAGGAGGAGGAGGAGGAGGAGGAGGAGGAGGAGGAGGAGGAGGAGGAGGAGAGGAGGGAGGAGGGGGAGGGAGGGAGGGAGGGAGGGAGGGAGGGAGGGAGGGAGGGAGGGAGGGAGGACGCAGGGCGCCTTTCGGCGCCCTGCGTATGCGATTTAGCTCTCGGCGAAAGAAAGCCATCCAACTGAAGGTAGAGCATAGGTGTTTCTGTCAGCCTCCTCTGAAAGACACGTGAGGGCCTGGGTTGCGGCAGGCGCACGTGCAGGGGTGTTTCTCTATTGCTGTGGCGCTCCCTTGTTGCTCCTGCTGATATGATGAGTTGCTTGGCTGGTGTAAGAAGTGTGAGCCAGGCGGAAGTACGTAGGCCTCAGCCCATCTCGGCCCCTTCTAATGCTTTAGGACGGTGGCAGGTAGGTTTAGGGGGACGGGACCCACGCAGCCCATATGATGGAAACTGTGCGGGGTGTGAGGCATAGAGGCCTACGATGTAAATCGAGGCAGCAGATGTTGCGCCATATGACGGCCCTCTACAGGCCAGTTTCGGACCTCAGGGCCGATCAGGACCGTCAAGCAACGATTCAGGATGGAAAGCCGGCCTTATGCAAGGAGGTGATCGAGAGGTTCGGGGGCCCATGTCTCGAACACGTCGCGCCGCCGAGCCTCCAGGCTTCTCCAAAGGACAATTGAACATGATTCGGAGGCTCGTGTTTCGACAAGATCGCGCCGCCGCCTTCTTATGTGTCCTCCCATCAGCTCTTCATCCTGAGTCGGTTGCAGATGGCTCCAGGGCCCGTGGAGGGCCCCACTGGCCCGGAACACTGCGCACGTCCTCCGAGGCCCCCCCCCCCGCGTCCTCCAGGACCCGTTCCCTTCGTGCCAGCCCGCGGGGCCTGCCCCCCACCCCGGCGGCTGCACGGCCACCGCGCCCGCGGCCCCGCGGCAAAGCCCGCGCGCCCCCGCGCCAGCTGTAGTTCACCACCCACCAAACCACCCCAACCCAACCCGAAGGCCTCAATTTGCCCTCCATTTCCAGTTGGGGGGGGGTCGGGGAACATCGAGAAAACACATATGGAACCCGTACCCCCCCCAACCCGAAATTCGGGTCTTCGGGTTGGGTTGGGGTGGTCTGGTAGGTAGTCAGTAGTAGGTTCGCACCGCGCCGGGCGCGCCTCTCTAGGCGCCCGGCGCCCCGCAGAGGGCCCGCGGAGCTCGGATGGCCACGAAGGGGGCGAAGAGCGCCGGGGCCCCGACAGGGACGCCCTCCCGTGGACTGGTCCTGGTGGGCCTACACCGCCGCCCTCCCTCCCAGACCCCCTCGAGTCATGAAAAAATCACGACGGGAGGTTTTTCCCTACCTAGGCTCTGCCTAGAAGGGTTCTTACTTTGTGTGCTAAAGGGGGCGGGCAGTGTAACCCACCCCGGGCGGTTCCCCCAGTTGCGCCCCCCTGGTTCCCCCAGTTGCGCCCCCTGGGTTCCCCTAGCTTAGCTTAGCTTAACTTACCCTGAGCTTAGCTTCGCTTAGCTTTAGCTTAGCTTAGCTTAGCTTAGCTTAGCTTAGCTTAGCTTAGCTTAGCTTAGCTTAGCTTAGCTTAGCTTAGCTTAGCTTAGCTTAGCTTAGCTTAGCTTAGCTTAGCTTAGCTTAGCTTAGCTTAGCTTAGCCTAGCCTAGCCTAGCCTAGCTTAGCTTAGCTTAGCTCAGCTCAGCTTAGCTTAGCTTAGCTTTGCCTAGCCCAGCTTAGCTTAGCTTAACTTACCCTGAGCTTAGCTTCGCTTAGCTTTAGCTTAGCTTAGCTTAGCTTAGCTTAGCTTTAGCTTAGCTTAGCTTAGCTTAGCTTAGCTTAGCTTAGCTTAGCTTAGCTTAGCTTAGCTTAGCTTAGCCTAGCTTTGCCTAGCCTAGCCTAGCTTAGCTTAGCTTAGCTCAGCTCAGCTTAGCTTAGCTTAGCTTTGCCTAGCCCAGCTTAGCTTAGCTTAGCTTAGCTTAGCTTCGCTTCGCTTCGCTTAGCTTAGCTTAGTTTCGCTTCGCTTCGCTTAGCTTAGCTTAGCTTAGCTTAGCTTAGCTTAGCTTACCCCATCGTAGCTTAGCTTAGCTTAGCTTAGCTGTTGCTTTCCTGAATGCTCCAACTCCTAGGTAGGGTCGCACTGGGATAATTCACTATTTTGGGCCTCTGGTGGCCCTTCCCGGCCCTCGGGACCGTCAAAAAACGACTCAGGACGAAAAACCGGTCCCGGGGAATGGGTCGAGACTTCGGGGGGTCGACGCCATGAAAAAATCATGACGTCGGGGGTCTGGGCTGAGGGTACGTGCAACATTCGTCGGCGGGTGTCCGTGTACATGTTTTCGTGGCGCAGGGGCGGGCATTACTCCAGATTTCGTAATAAAAAGGAGGGGGTCACAACCCTCCCAGACCAGAAGTTTTAGACCCCCCCAGACCATCCCTGAAAGGGCGGCACTTTGCCCAGACCCCCCCGAACCCTTCAAGACAGCTCAAATCAGACCCCCGCGCCAAATGTGACCCCCCCCCCCTAGTTTATTATGGAATCTGGAGTACACGCATTCGCCGGGGAGCCTCGCCGAAGACAGCATCGGCGCCACTGAATACACGAGCGGCGCCCCACTTCATCATTCGCCCCTCTCGTCGCCGCCGAGGGGCGCCCCCCTACGGCAGGCGGAGCCCGCGGCCCTGCGGCAAAAACCCGCGCGCGCCCCAGCGCCCCTGCAGTTGGCTCCACGGCGTGCTCCCACACGTGCTGTTTTCCATCCGCGGCCGCGGAGGTCTGGGCCCCTTCCCCGGGGGCACTGCTTTCTGGGCCCTGGATCCGTTTGTTTGTCGCCCCGTGGCCCGAAAGCGGCTCCCAGGCGCCGAGATGGCCAGGCCCCGGTTTGCGCGCAGACCACCCCCCCAGGAGGAGGAGGAGGCGGAGGAGGAGGAGGAGGAGGAGGAGGAGGAGGAGGAGGACGAGGAGGAGGAGGAGGAGGAGGAGGAGTCTCCCGGTCGGCCCCAACAGGCCAGAGAGGTCCAGGGCGGTCTCAACGCCCCAGCTCTGGGGCGCGGAGCGCCTGCAGGGGCGCCGCCGGAGGCGGCGCTGGGGTGTTGAGACCGCTCCGATCTACTCGGGGGGCCTGTTGTCGGGGGCGGAAAAGAGGGGGGTGATGACTAGGGGGGGGTGGATATCATGGCGGGGGCCATGATATTTCCCCAGATTTCATGGCGCCTCTTCTTATTTCATTACGTCCCTGGCCCCCCGCTGGGCCGCGCACATGCCGCTGGTCATGATTTGCACCCCCCCCTCTTGGACACCCCCCTCTTGGCCGCTCCCGATGTTGAGGTTAGCCAGGACTACCTGGCGGGGGGGCCGTCGGGGACAGCTCTAATTAGGGAGCTGTCCGCGGGCAGCCCGAAGGCTGACCACGCTGAGACGGAGGAAGAGCGCCGCGATGGGAATGAAACTCGGGCCGGGCGAAAGGGGGGGATTGGGAAAGGGGGGGTTACGACATCTGCTGCATGCAGCTGGTTTGGGCCCCACCGAGGGGCCCACTTCCTCGATACATGGGCGCCTCCCGGCGCCGGGAGGCGACGGGAAAATCAGCTGCGTGAGGTGATTCTCAAACCCCCCCTTTGCTATCCCCTCCTTTCGCCCGACCCGAGAAACGACACGGCGTCGGAGGTGCGAGTTCGCGCCGCGCGGGGGCGCGGCAGCGGCGCGCCCCCGCGCGGCGCCGCTGCGGCGCCCTCCGCGGTGGGGGGCCTCGGCGAGCGCCGCCGCGGCCGCAGAGCCCCGCGGCAGGGCGCGCGCGGCGACCCCGTGGGCCCGCGGAGGGCGGGGCGGCCCCGACGTCATGATTTTTTCATGGCGTCGACCCCCCGAGGTCTCGACCCATTCCCCGGGACCGGTTCTTCGTCCTGCGTCGTTTTCTGACGGCCCCGAGGGCCGGTGAGGGCCCCCAGAGGCCCAAAATTACGAAAAACCTCCCGTCGTGATTTTCTCGTGATTTTTTCATGACTCGAGGGGGTCTGGGAGGGGAGCAAGACGACACAGCGTCGGAGGTACGAGTTCGCGCCGCGCGGGGGCGCGGCAGCGGCGCGCCCCCGCGCGGCGCCGCTGCGACACCCTCCGCGGTGGGGGGCCTCGGCGAGCGCCGCCGCGGCCGCCGAGCCCCGCGTCTCCCGCGGCAGGGCGCGCGCGGCGCTCCCTCCTCCTCCTCCTCCTCCTCCTCCTCCTCCTCCTCCTCCTCCTCCTCCTCCTCGCGGAGGGCGGGGCGGCCCCGACCCCCTCGCGCTTTGGAGACCAAGCGGGGCGGTTCGGGCCTGCGAGGCCCAGGGTTTTCTCCGACGTTTTCGCCGTGTCTCGCCTGCTTTTTCCAGCATCCCAGACCCCCGACGTCATGATTTTTTCATGGCGTCGACCCCCCGAGGTCTCGACCCATTCCCCGGGACCGGTTCTTCGTCCTGCGTCGTTTTCTGACGGCCCCGAGGGCCGGTGAGGGCCCCCAGAGGCCCAAAATTACGAAAAACCTCCCGTCGTGATTTTCTCACGACGCGAGGGGGTCTGGGACACGTTTTCGCCGTGTCTCGCTTGCTTTTTCCAGCGTCGGGGTGCCTTCCCGCGGCCGCGTCTCGCCGAGGGCGCTCGGGGGGATGCCGGCAATCGTCGCGGACGGCCGCTGGGGAGAGCCGAGTACGACCCGAATGGTCAGGGTGGCCACCAACGGCAGGGGGGGACGACGGATAGGTTTTGCTAACGTTCGTCAGAGCCCCGAATCATCAGGGGTAACTCGGGTCAGGGGTAACTCGGGTTCGTTTTTCGGGAATCCGAACCCGAATTATCCCGGACCCGAGTTACCCCGGATATTTCGGGCGTCCAGAGCCCCGAATCATCAGGGGTAACTCGGGTCAGGGTGGACGACGGATAGGTTTTGCTGACGTTCGGCCCCAGACCCCCTCGCGTCGTGAAAAAATCACGACGGGAGGTTTTTCACAATTTTTGGCCTCTGGGGGCCCTTCCCGGCCCTCGGGACCGTCAAAAAACGACTCAGGACGAAAAACCGGTCCGGGGGAATGGGTCGAGACCTCGGGGGGTCGACGTCATGAAAAAATCATGACGTCGGGGGTTTGGGGCTTCTGGGGGTCACGACCAGGCCGTGGGGCCGTCAGCAAGCGGCCCGGGACGGAAAGCCCGTCCCTGGCCTCGTTCTCGCCAACTCTTGGGGCCTCCGGGGTCCCTCAGACTCCAGGCCTCCCGTCGGTGGGGTCCGAGCAGATGTGATCGGAGGATCGCTCCGCTTCCCCGATGTATCGAGGTGTCGCTCCATTGTCTCCACGCCGACAGCGCCGATGCATCGCCGACGTCGCCGATACATCGCCGATGCATCGGCGATGAAGCGCGATCCTCCGACCCCATCTGCTCGGAGCCCATTTGGGAAGCCTCTGCAGACGGCCCCGTGGAAAATTAGCCACCCTGACTCCGGATCTGCCCAGATCTGTTGTATTTTGTTTGATTTGCAAACTTCAAATTGTGTCGGGAATGCACCCAGACGATTCGAATACGTCGGGCGGACACTTCCGCTTCCGTCTCAGGAAAGTAGGGCGGCTGCTTCCGCAAATGATTACGGAAACAGCGACGGCGAAGTGAGGCGGAAATCGGCATGAAAGGGGCCCAATAAGCAGGCAGGACTGACGTTTCCGCTCTAGTTGCAAAATCGCTCCAAAAGTGAGGCGGATTGGGAGTCAGGGCGGGTCACGACGCGTCGGAGGTCTGGGGGGAGTGGCACGGCGTGGGGCTGCACACAGACAGCCCACTGGGGCAGCTCAGCCCTCGAGCCGCACCTTCCGCACCCTTCGCGCGGCGGCGGCCGCAACTGCGCGGTCACCTGCGCCGCGTGGCAGCTGCACAGACCCCTCCCCCCTGAGTAGGCTTGGTGTCGTGTCGACGCTGCAGCGACCCCACAGCGCGGACGTTCAGGGTCAATCGCCGCCAGCGGCCCATCCTCGGCCAACATGTAACGACCTGGTGATCGAAACGCCCCCGATCCCTCAGGCCGAACGATCCACGCGGTGTCAGAAGCCCACGCCAGGGTCGTCGCGACACGAGCCTACCGTAGGCTGGGGCGGCCTCAATACGCTCGCGCCGCCGCCAGCGCCGCCGCCAGCGGCGCCCCTGGAGCGCTCCGCGCCCCAGGATTGGGGCGCTGAGGTCAGGAACTTTGGCTTAGCGGCTCAGCGTGACGCTCCGCGGGCTCTAGCCCGCCACGCTTCGGCGCGACGCGCTCTCCACGTCGCGGCCTCCAGGCATCAACGTCTCGACTTGCCCCGAGCCCCACGCCCCGCGGAGTGGAGCGACACGCCATCCGCTCGCGAGGTATAGCGCGTCGCCGGGGGCCGCCGCGGCGACGCTCTGAGCACTTTTTGGTCTGCGGGGCGAGAGCGAGCCTCTTCCGCTACTAAAAGCTAGGCGGGCTGCGCGCAGCTTTAATCAGGGAGACAGGGCACAGGAAGGCGGGGCCTCAGGCGGCAGAGGGCGGGCGAGGCCTGGGGTACAATCGACACTCTAAGCACAAGCCCCAGACAGATTCGCTGTTCAGGCTGGCCAGGGATGACCAGGGCGGCCGTCTGTGCGCAACCCGCAGACCTCACCAGAGGCCTGCGCCGCGTCGACGCGGCGGCGCCGCGCTTTGAGGGGAGGCCTCTTGGGGGAGGGGGGGGGCTGTCGTGATGCAGCACGGCTGGACGCGGCCCGAAAGGCTGGTCGGCACAGCGTCTGGGAGGGGAACGTGGGCCAGAGGAGGAGACAGTACACTGATACCCGATGCCGCTACCCTTCCCTCGCTTTCGCCCTCTTGCGCCTCCTGGGAGGCCTGGCCGCCACGGCTGGATTCGCCCCGAAATCCTGGGCAGAACGCACCCCAGGATGAGGGCCGTGGAGTTGCGGCATGGCGTCTGGGAGGGGCCCTGCATCCCTCTGCGAGAGCAGGCCCACGGTTTTCCCTCGACGTGGCGGCGCCCCCGGGGGACCCCAGTGTCAATGTTCGAGCCGAGCCCAGCGACTGCATTCTGTCTTCGGACCCCGCGGGCCGCGTTGCGCGCGTCGCTGAGCATTGAAGTTTGGGGGCAAGGGGGTTGGATTAAAACTGTGTTTGGTTTCGCGGAGTATTGTAGGGTTGGCTTTGGACAAGCAGCGGCCCTCGGCAAGGTCGCGCCGCGCTGGCGCGGCAGCGACGCCAGCGCGAGCGCTCAAGGTTAGAAGGCTACCTGCGTCCTGAACTAGACCAGCCTTGAACGAGCTCCGCGGTCGGAAGGCGGGCATCGATCAGGCTTGAAGGATGCTTTTTAAATTTTTCCCAACCATCCTGTGGTGTTGGGTCCTCGTTTTGAAGAGACAGCGCCCCGCGTTCACTCCTCCTCCTCCCGCTGCCCCCTCACTCCTGCCATCATCATCATCATCATCATCATCATCATCATCATCATCATCATCATCATCATCAGCATCATCATCATCATCATCATCATCATCATCATCATCATCATCATCACCATCACCATCATCACCATCATGACGATCATAGGGAGCTCCAGCGAAGGCCCCAGTGGCTGCGCTCCCATGCGCCCACCGCACCCATTTCGGCACACCCCTCACACGCTTCGTGGCCCCATAGGGAGCTCCAGCGAAGGCCCCAGTGGCTGCGCTCCCATGCGCCCACCGCACCCATTTCGGCACACCCCTCACACGTTTCGTGGCCCCATAGGGAGCTCCACCGAAGCCCCAGTGGCTGCGCTCCCATGCGCCCACCGCACCCATTTCGGCACACCCCTCACACGTTTCGTGGCCCCATAGGGAGCTCCAGCGAAGGCCCCAGTGGCTGCGCTCCCATGCGCCCACCGCACCCATTTCGGCACACCCCTCACACGTTTCGTGGCCCCATAGGGAGCTCCACCGAGGCCCCAGTGGCTGCGCTCCCTGCGCCCACCGCTCCCATCTGCACACCCCTCACACGTTTCGTGGCCCCATAGGGAGCTCCACGAAGGCCCCAGTGGCTGCGCTCCCATTTTCGGCACACCCATCACACGTTTCCGTGGCCCATGGGGAGCGCGAAGGGCCCAGTGGCTGCGCTCCCATGGCGCCCCCCGCACCCATTTCGGCACACCCCTCACACGTTTCGTGGGCGAAGGCCCCAGTATGCGCCCCCGACCCATTTCGGCACACCCCAGCGAAGGCCCCAGGCCCCAGTGGCTGCGCCCGCATGCGCCACGGGCACACCCCTCACACGTTTCGTGGCCCCATAGGGAGCTCCACCGAAGGCGAAGCGCCCCCGCAGTGGCACATGCGCTCCGTGCGCCCACGCGCACAGATTTCGGCACACCCCTCACACGTTTCGTGGCCCCATAGGGAGCTCCACCGAAGGCCCAGTGGCTGCGCTCCCATGCGCCCACGCACCCATTTCGCACACCCTTCACACGTTTCGGGCCCCATGGGGAGCTCCAGCGAAGGCCCCAGTGGCTGCGCTCCCATGCGCCCACCGCACAGATTTCGGCACACCCATCACACGTTTCGTGGTCCCATGGGGAGCTCCAGCGAAGGCCCCAGTGGCTGCGCTCCCATGCGCCCGCCGCGCCCATTTCGGCACACCCCTCACACGCTTCGTGGCCCCATAGGGAGCTCCAGCGAAGGCCCCAGTGGCTGCGCTTCCATGCGCCCACCGCGCAGATTTCGGCACACCCCTCATACGGTTCGTGGCCCCATAGGGAGCGCCATCGAAGAAGATATTCACCATTGCGGTACTCGCAACTGCATCTGGTTGGGTCCTTCGCCAGGATAATTTTATTTTTTTTACAGCCGCAGGCGGAGGCGCCGACGGCGAGCGGTCACGGTCGGGCTGTGGCCGCGACTAAATTCCCGGGCGCGCGCGGGGGCCGCGGATCAGGCGGCGGGGGGGGGGCAGCAACCCAGGGCGTCTAAGAGGCCACTCGGGCGTGCAATCCCAGGGAGTCTGCAAGGACAGCCCAAGGAACGTGCAAGCGGAGGCTTGAAGGATGCACGCAGTGTCAGAAATCAGCGCCCACTGCGCGGCAGGACATCGGCCAGCCGCAGCGGGCGGGGAAGCGCATGCACGCCACCGGGGCTCCACAGGCCCATTCGGGGCCCAGCCGGGTCGGGCCTGGAGGCCATCAGCATCAAGTCGGGCCCGTCCTTCTACGGGAGGAAGATTCAAAATGATCCTGGCGAAGGACCCAACCATATGAAGTTGTGGGTACCGCAATTGTGAATATCTTCTTCGGTGAAGCTCCCTATGGGGCCACGAAGCGCTGCGCTGGGCGGGGGGGGAACGCATGCGGGCGGTAGCACTGGGGGCGTCGGTGAAGCTCCTTCTGAGGCCACGAAGCGCTGCACTGGGTGGGTGAAAATACCAAATTAGGCGTGTGGGACGCACTCGGGCGGTCCCATTGGGGGCTTCGGTGGAGCTCCCCATGGAGCCGCGAAGCGTTGTAAAGTGTGGGCGAAAATGCCAAAGTGGGTAGGGCAGCCCTGCTGGGGGCTTCGATGGGGCTCCCTATGGGGCCACGAAGCGCTGTACTGAGTCGGTGAAAATGCCAAATTGGGCGTGGGGGACGCATGCGGGCGGTCCCACTGGGGGCTTCGGTGAAGCTCCTTATGGGGCCACGAAGCGCTGTACTGGGCGGGTGAAAATGCATGGTGGACGCACGCCGGCGGTCCCATTGGGGGCTCCGGTGGAGCTCCCTATGGGGCCACGGAGCGCTGTGTTGGGTGGGTGACAGTGCCACATCGAGTACGGGCGACGCATGCGGACGGTCCCATTGGGGGGTTCGGTGGGGCTCCCCATTGGGCAACGAAGCGCTGTATTCGGTGGGTGACAATGCCAAGTTGGGAGTGGGGGGCGCATGCAGGCGGTCCCACTGGGGGCTTCGGTGGGGCTCCCCATTGGACCACGAAACGCTGTACTTGGTGTGTGAAAATGCTAAATTAGGTGTGGGGAACCATGCGGGCGGTCCCACTGGGGGCTTCGGTGGAGCTCCCTATGGGCCACGAAACATTCTACTGGGTGGGTGAAAATGCGAAATTGGGTGTGGGGGACGCGCGCGGGCGGTCCCAGTGGGGGTTTCGGTGGAGCTCCCTATGAGGTCACGAAGCGCTTGACTGGGCGAGTGAAAATACAAAATTGGGTGTGGGGGACGCATGGGTGAAGTCCCACTGGGGGCTTCGGTGGAGCTCCTGGGCCACAAAGCGCTGTATTGGGTTGGTGAAAATGCCAGATTGGGTGTGCGGGCGGTCCCACTGGGGGCTTCGGTGGAGCTCCCTATGGGGCCACGAAGCGCTGTACTGGGTGGGTGAAAATGCCAAATTGGGTGTGGGGGACGACGCATGCGGGCGGTCTCATTGGGGGCTTCGGTGGAGCTCCTTATGGGGCCACGAAACGCTGTACTGACGCATGCGGGCGGTCCCACTGGGGGCTTCGGTGGAGCTCCCTATGGGGCCACGAAGCGTTGTACTGGGTAGGTGAAAATGCCAAATTGGGTGTGGGGGACGCATGCGGGCGCTTCGGTGGAGCTCCCTATGGGGCCACGAAAAGCTGCACCGGGTGAGCGAAAATACCAAATTGGGTGTGGGGGACGCATGCGGGCACACCCACTGGGGCCGTCGTTGGAACTCCCTATGGGGCCACGAAGCGTGTGAGTGGACTGCCAAATTGGGTGTGGGGGACGCATGCGGGCGGTGGAGAGGAGAAGGGGGAGGAGGAGGAGGAGGAGAGGAACGCGGGGACTGTCTTTTCAAAACGAGGACCCAACACCACAGGATGGTTGGAAAATAATTTAAAATTATCCTGGCGAAGGTCCCAACCATATGCAGTTGTGGGTATCGTAATTGTGAATATCTGCTTCGGTGAAGCTCCCTATGGGGCCATGAAGCGCTGCACTGGGCGGGGGGGAGTGCTGTACTGTGTGGGTGGTATGCCGAATTGGGTTTCCAGGACGCATGCGGACGGTCCCATTGAGGGCTTCGGTGGAGCTCCCTATGGGGCCACGAAGCGCTCTACTGAGTAAGTGAAAATGCCAAATTGGGTTTCCGGGACGCATGCGGGCGGTCCCACTGGGGGCTTCGGTGGAGCCCCCTATGGGGCCACGAAGCGCTGCACTGCGCGGGTGAAAATGCCAAATTACATTTCCCGGACGCAACGGGACGGTGGCACTGGGGCCTTGGGTGGAGCCTCCTATAGGGCCACGGACCTGTACTGGGTAGGTGAAAATGCCACAAAGGTTTCCGGGACGCATACGGACGGAGGCACTGGGGCCCTCGGTGGAGCTCCCTATGGGGCCACGAAGCGCTGTACTGGGTGTGCGGGACGCATGCGGACGGTAGCACTGGGACCTTCGGTGGGGCTCCCTATGGGGCCACGAAGCGCTGTACTGGGCGTGCGGGGCGCATGCGGGCACACCCACCGGGACCCTCGGTGGAGCTCCCTATGGGGCTACGAAACGTGTGAAGGGGTGTGCCGAAATGGGTGTGCGGGACGCATGCGGGCGCACCCACTGGGACTTTTGGTGCAGCTCCTTATGGGGCCACGAAACGTGTGAGGGGTGTGCCGAAATAGGTGTGCGGGACGCATGCGGGCACACCCACTGGGACCTTTGGTGGAGCTCCCTATGGGGCCACGAAGCGTGTGAGGGGTGTGCCGAAATGTGTGTGCGGGACGCATGCGGGCACACCCACTGGGACCTTCGGTGGAGCTCCCTATGGGGCCACGAATCGTGTGAGGGGTGTGCCGAAATGGGTGTGCGGGACGCATGCGGGCACACCCACTGGGACCTTCGGTGGAGTTCCCTATGGGGCCACGAAACGTGTGAGGGGTGTGCCGAAATGGGTGTGCGGGACGCATGCGGGCACACCCACTGGGACCTTCGGTGGAGCCCTATGGGGCCACGAAACGTGTGAGGGATGTGCCGAAATGGTGTGCGGGACGCATGCGGGCACACCCACTGGGACCTTCAGTGGAGCTCCCTATGGGGCCACGAAACGTGTGAAGGGCGTGCCGAAATGATGATGATGATGATGATGATGATGATGATGATGATGATGATGATGATGATGATGATGATGATGATGATGATGATGATGATGATGATGATGATGATGATGATGATGATGATGACGATGACGATGACGATGACGATGACGATGCCGATGATGACGATGATGACGATGATGACGATGATGATGGTCGTGAGGATTATGACGATGATGGTGATGACGGTGATGAAAGCGAGGAGCCAATAGTTACCACAGGATGGTTGGGAAATAATCGGGGGATTTTTTTTGATTATGTTTTGACCATTTGGGAATATCTTTTGGGTATTTTTTATTTTTCGTCGAAAATCCCCCTGTAGGGGACACGCCCGACTTAAACATTAGCATCAGCTCCAGGCCGGGCCTTAGCTGCCCCACGTCCCCGTGCGCAGGCTTCGCCGCCGCTGCCGTCGCCGTCGTTGCCGTCGTCGTCGTTGTTCGGCTACCCGTCAGTCGTTGACAGCAGGTATCAAGCAGTGGCGAAGCGTCTTGGCGTGCCTATTGTCCTGCCAAGCAATGTTATAAGAACCTTCTGTGGTTCCGACGAAATGTTCTTAGAACATTTCTGGTTGGGACTGTGTTGTTTTATCACATCGTGTTTATGTTCTAAGAACATTGTTTTCTTTCTTAGAACATTGTTGGGTTCTAAGAACATTTCGTCGTAGGACTATAGGAATGCCGGGGCGGTCGGTCCATGCTCAAAGGTATCTGCGGATTCCCAGACCCCAATCTGTTTGAGCCGCCCGCCCACTTCAAGAGTCGGGCGGCGTTCCCTCGTCCCTCCTCCTCAGGGGGCGGGGCGGCAACCCAATCCACTTCCAGCGCCTTCCTACTTCCAACGCCTTCCAATCTACTTCCGACCGCCGGGCACGTGCAGGGAATGGCCCCTCGCCAGAGCGACCTTCGCTGCGCGGCTTTGGGGGGCGCGGGGGGGGGAAAGGGCGGGCGGAGACCCAATCTACTTCCAGCGCCTTCCTCCTGCACGGTTCTGCCTACAGCTTACGACCGCCGGGCACGTGCAGGGAATGGCCCCTCGCCAGAGCGACCTTCGCTGCGCGGCTTCGGGGGGCGCGGGGGGGGGGGGCTGCGAGCCTGAGCGCCCAGGCCGCCGCCTGCCACGTGCAGCGATCGACGGGCCGCGCTCCAGAGGCCACCTCTTGCCGAGGGCCAGGCTCCTGCGTCCAGCTGCCCCCCCTGAGATCCGACGGAGCTGCGGGACACGCTGGTTCCGGGCAGGCAGCGCTGTCCGGCGGACGGGGACGAGGAGGGGAGAAGCGGGCAGACGACGACGAGCGCCCAGGCGGGAGGCCAGGGCCGGCGGGGCGGGCGGGCAGGCAGCAGACGGGCCAGGCGGAGACAGCGGGCAGGGAGCGGGAGGAGAGGCAAGGGAGGGAAGCAGCGAGCGGGGCAAAGACTGCGAGCTCCGCCGCTGCTGCGGGAGCACAAGACCCAGACCCCCGACGTCATGATTTTTTCATGACGTCGACCCCCCGAGGTCTCGACCCCTTCCCTGGGACCGGTTTTTCGTCCTGAGTCGTTTTTTGACGCTCCCGAGGCCCGGTGAGGGCCCCCAGAGGCCACAAAGAGCGAAAAACCTCCCGTCGTGATTTTTTCATCGCTCGAGGGGGTCTGGGGAGCCGCAGAGCTGCGAGAAACGCCGCGGCCAGAGCCCTGGACCGCCGCTGGCCCGTGGGTAGCTCCCTCGCCGCACCGATCTCTCGTCGCCGGTCTGGGCCCCGGCTGGCCCGAGGCGCGGGCGCTCCCGCCCGCTCGCAGAGGACTTTTCGGGGGTGGGGGGAGGAGGAGGAGGAGGAGGAGGAGGAGGAGGAGGAGGAGGAGGAGGAGGAGGAGGAGGAGGAGCAGGAGGAGCAGGAGGAGCAGGAGGAAAAGCAGGAGGAGGAGGACGCCCTCAGGCCGCTCGCCCGCGCCCGCGCCCGCGCCGCCCGCGAGGCCGCGACGCGCTTCAGCTACCGCGCCAGGCCCGCGGCGCAGGATAGGGGGCCGCAGTGCGAACCCTGCCCCTGCCCCCCTACGATTTCTGAGGGGGGGGGGGGTTCCACCTCGCTCGGGAGCTCCCGAGCGAAGTGAACCCCACCTCCCCCTCAGAAATCGTATGGGGGGTAGGGGCAGTGCGAGCCCTGCCCCTGCCCCCCACGACTTCGGAGGGGGGGGGGTCCACTTCGCTCGGGAGCTCCCGAACGAAGGGAACCCCACCCTTACCCCCTCAGAAGTCGTATGGGGGGCAGGGGGCAGGGTTCGCATCTGGCCCCCTACAGGAGCTGCTCGCGGACCCGTACTTCGCGGACCTGCGCGAGGACACGCCCCCGAGGCGCCCGCGGCGCCGCCGCCGCCGGGCCGCTCGGCCGCCCTCCGAGGCCCTGCGGCGGCCTCCGAGGGCTCGCGGTGGCCGCCGAGGGCCCGCGACGGCCCGCTGGAGGCCGTCGCCGGCGCCGCCCTGGCGACATCGTCGTGGCCGCCGTCGTCGTCGTCGTCGTCGTCGTCCTCCTCCTCCTCCTCCTCCTCCTCCTCCTCCTGTCCTCCTCGTCCTCCTCGTCCTCCTCGTCCTCCTCGTCCTCCTCGTCCTCCTCGTCCTCCTCGTCCTCCGCGTCCTCCTCCTCGTCCTCATCGTCGTAGTCGTCGTCGATCGAGGGCTGAGGATCGAGGCTCCAGAAGCATACTTCGAGACTTCCGCAAGAGGCTCTGGACTCCTGGAGGCCTCGAGAGGCCTCCGGGGGCCCGATGGCCCTCCCCGCCCCCTGCGGTCTCCTAAGTACGCCTTGGGTGCCGGGTCGGGCCCCGCGGATGCGCAGCCTCCCGTTGTGTGGCCTCTTGGCTCAGACAGGGCGCGGACCCTCGGACCGTCGTTGGCGTAGAAAACGCCCATGCACAGATGTGGCGACGCCCGACATGGGTACCGAAAGAATGGGTACAATGCCCAACAGCAGTTCCTGTTCATTCTGAACAGGACTCGCTGTCCGCGCCGCCGCGGCCTGTGTCCATTCGAGACAGAAGGCCGCCCGCCCAACAGCGGCCGCTGTTGGTTTGGGACAACATTTGCTGTTGGGCATAGTGCCCATTCTTTCGGTACCCATTTCGGGCGTCCAAACCCCCCAGGCCCCACATTGCAATGTTGTCTGCGTACGAACATCGGCACAATCCGCTCACATAACTCAGCACCGCGGGCAGATTTGTTTTCAGCACTGAACTCGGGGCACGCGGGGGTTCTCAACGCATGGGCGTGAGTTTCTCCGTTTCGTTTGTTGGACGTTTTTCAGGCGAATGGTGGTCTTCCGCTCGTCTTGGATGTATGTAGATCAGCGAATAAATAGCGCTTAGCAGCACCGAATATCAGTCAAATAGCGCCCAACAGCGCCCAACAGCGCCACGTGAGGGAGATGAATGGTGTCCGCTTTGAGCGTGATTGGGCGCCCTATTGGGCGTCATGGGGGCGACCACAAGCTTCCGTGGGTTGCTTTCTGACCATCGCTCCGGGTCTTCCCGGGGTGTCGTTCCCTCCTCTGCCCCATGCTGCTGGTGCTCTCCCTGGTCGTCCACCTTGGGGGGCGTATGGCGGGCGGGGAACGCTTGGGCATGTTTTTCAACATTCTAGGCCCGTGGCGTGGGCGACGCTGGGCGATTCGCGCCCTCCTCCTTGCCCGAATCGGTGACCATCGCTCCTTATTCAGCGTTCCTTCTGGTGGCGCGTCGGTGGCTGATCCCTTGGAGAAGACAACAGGGCACGAAATGGGCCGCGAAATTGCCTGGGCGCCCTGGGCAATTTCCTGTGATTAGTCATCTGCGGCACGGCGGGATGGACCCCCCTGGCAGTGCGGGCATTGGACCACGCTCCCTTCTCATCATTGTCACGCTCGCACGAACCATCGGTACTGCGACCGTCAGCGCGTTAGCAGCGCTGTGCCCTATCAGCGCCGTCGCCGCGGCAAACACAGCCCGGCCCGCCAGCGGTAGCCGACAAGCATGGCCGGGAGCATGACGCAGGGGCGCGACATTGCCCGCGCGACATTGCCCGCACGAAATTGCCCGCGCAAAATGGCCCCAGAGTTGCCGCCAAGGATGGCCGCACGAAAAGGCCCCGTAATTGATTCCCTGGATTCGTTTGCGAGCGCACAGGCCGCGCCTGCGAGCGCCCCCCAAAACCAGAAACCGCCTAAAACCAGAAACCGCCTGAGACATTCGAACTACAACTTCGTGCGGGCAATTTCGTGAGGCATTTCGTGGCGCATTCTGTTCTGGAGCTCGCGCAGGGCAGAATTGATTTCGTGCGGCATTTCGTGGGCACTTCGTGCCTCCATCGGTGTTCGTGCGAAATTAATTTCGTGGTTGTGCGAGAATAATTGTGTTTTCGTGCGGCCACAATTTTGTGCTCGTGCAGGAACGAAGTCGTCTTCGTGCAGCACTCGCTTTCCATTTGCACTGCAATCAGTCTGCTCACTGCCAGGGACGACATCAAACTTGTCACGCTGCGCGCAGACATGACGAAACACGACGATTCACTACCGTGGGATGAACGGGAAGCAAAGTACGGCCAGCGGACACTACCGTGGGATCTACGGAAAGCACGGTACGGCCAGCGGACCCTTCATCGCGCGGCGGCGCCACCTGCGTTGCCAGAGCGATTCCTTTTTCGTTTGGAGAGGATTTCGTGCACGGGAAAGGATCATCCTTCCTTCTCGTTACGATTCCTTCGCTTTCGTTTCTCGTTTTCGTTTTTCGTCTCGCGATTCCTTCCTTTTTTTGTTTTTCGTTTTTCGTTTCGCAGGATCCTCCTGCAGGATTTCGTCTTTCGTCTCGCGATTCCTTCCTCCTCGCTACCAAGGGCTGGTCAGGCCCAAGGGGTGCAAGGGGCGCGCCCCCAGAGCCAGGCCTCGAGGCGGAAGAGGCGGCGGCAGCTGTCCTCCACGGCCGAGTGTGGGGGTCGAGGATTGAGCCGCTGGCCTCTGAAGCCACACCGCTCCTCGACCTTCATGCTAAACTCGGCGGCGGGCGCGGGGGGGAAATGAGAAGGGGCGGGGCTTCCGAGGCTTCTGAGAAGTTTCTGGACTTCTGAGAGGGCTTCTGAGAAGTTCTGTCCGTATTCGAAATAGGCCAGGGAAACGTCTCAGAAGCCCCCCGGACTTCTAAGAAGTCCCGCGGCCTTCTGAGAAGGCCTTCTCCTTCTCATTTCCCCCCTGGGCTCGTCGCCTAACACCGCTCCTCGACCTTCATGTTAAACACGTTCTTCCCTCACGGGCATTGTTCAGAAGGAAAGAAACGCACAGACACAATTAATCCTTGACTCCCCAGAAAATATGGGAACATATGGGAAGTGGGGGGGAAGACAGAAACCCAGAAAATATGGGAAAATATGGGGAATCTTTTTATTTGTGTGTCCTGGGGCCCCTTCAATTGTAACAGCACCGCTGGGGCTCTCCGGACAGAGCCCGGCCCTCGGTGCGCGGCCGCCCTCGGCCCTCGGCCGGCCTGGCCGGCGGGAGCGGCCCGGCGGCGGCGGGTCCGACGACGACGACGCCGACGATGACGACGTCGACGACGACGACGTCGACGACGCCGACGATGTCGACGTCGACGACGCCGACGATGTCGACGTCGACGACGTCGACGACGACGACGACGACGACGACGACGACGACGACGTCGACGACGTCGACGACGACGACGTCGACGACGACGACGACGACGACGTCGATGACGACGACGATGACGACGACGGCGCGGCGACGACGCGACGACGCCGACGCAGATGACGTCGACGACGACGACGTCGACGACGTCGACGACGTCGACGACGACGACGACGTCGACGACGTCGACGACGACGACGTCGACGACGTCGACGACGTCGACGACGTCGACGACGACGTCGACGACGTCGACGACGACGACGTCGATGACGACGACGACGTCGACGACGTCGACGTCGACGACGTCGACGACGACGACGTCGACGACGTCGAGGTCGATGACGACGACGGCGGCGGCGGCGGCGGCGACGACGACGACGCGAGGCTTCAGCATTTGGGGGTCCAGGGTTTCCGCAGTCTTGGGGCTCGGCTTGGAGCGGCCACAGGTCCGAGGATCAGCTGGATGGCCAGGGCGCAGTTCGCCGGCGGAGAGGCGGCTGAAGCAGATGCGAGGCTTCAGCATTCGGGGGATCCAGGGTCTCCGAAGCCTTTGGGGCTCGTCTCGGAGCGGCCACAGGCCAGAGGATCGGCTGGGTGGCCAGGCAATGGCACAGTCGGGCCGGACGAAAGGGGGGCATTGGGAAAGGGGGGGGTATGAAATTTGCTGCATGCAGCTGGTTTCGGCCTCGCCGAGGGGCCCATTCCTCGATGCATAGCCGCCTCCGGCGCCGGGAGGCGCCGGGAAAATCGGCTACGTGAGCTGATTCTCAAGGCCCCCCCTTTGCTATCCCCCCCTTTCGCCCGACCCGACACGGGCAGCGCGAGGCGAAGTCGAAGCGGCTGGTGGCACCGCGCAGGCGCGCGAGGCGCTCCATAGCCCTGACGGTCGCGCGGGGCGTGGGGCAGCCTCGCGGCTCCTCCGACCAGGCTGTAGGAGCTCCAGCCGCGCCAGCAGGGTGGACGTCGGCGATGTGGGTGCCGTGCTTTCGATCTGGGTCGAGGAGGCGCCTTCGTTCCGTGTGCGGCGCGCCTCGTGGTAGCACGTTGCTTGCAGGGCGCTCCAGAGAAAGCCTCGCCTTCGGCCACTTCGGCGCCCGGCCGCCCTCGGCCCTCCTCGGCGAGAGGCTGGCGAGCGAACGGAGGCGGCCAGCCTGCCAGCGGAGGGTGGCGGAAGCAGAAGCGAGACGTCAGCGCTCGTCGTCGAGCCTCCCGGCGACCCGGCGACCCGGCGACCCAGCGTCCCGGCGACCCGGCATCCCGGCGACCCGGCGACCCGGCGACCCGGCGATCCGGCGATCCGGCAATCCGGTGATCCGGCGACCCAGCGACCCGGCGACCCGGCGACCCGGCGACCCCCTGATTCTAGATCCGCCCTACTTCGGCTTTTTTCCCAATTTAAAATTGCGTCGGATATCCACCTATAAGAGGCCGAAAAAGTAGGGCGGAAATTGCTGCACCCAACATAAGATGGGGCGGAAACCCACAGAAACAGCAGCAGAAAAGTAGGGCGGAAATTGGCATCAGCGGGGCTTGAAAAGTAAGGCGGAAATTCCAAGCCCCACTTACGAATTTCCCCAAAGTAGGGCGGATCCGGAGTCAGCGTTGAGCTTCCTGAGATGCTCCAGGGCTTCCTGTGGGCCCCCTCCTCCTCCTCCTCCTCCTCCTCCTCCCCCTCCTCCTCCTCCTCCCCCTCCTCCTCCTCCTCCTCCTCCTCCTCCTCCTCCTCCTCCTCCTCCTCCTCCTCCTCCCCTTCCTCCTTCCTCCTCCTCCTCCTCCTCCTCGTCGTCGAGCGTTGAGCTTCCTGAGATGCTCCAGGGCCTCCTGTGGGCCCCCCTTAGGCCAGCGGGGGAGGAGACGCGTCCCTGGTGCACCCGCCGGCAGGCCGGTGTGTTCCTCTCCGGCGTGCCTGCTGTGTGCCTGCCCGACGGATTGCAGGATTGCAAAAAAACCCTGGATTGCAAAAAAACCCAGGGTTTTTTTGCAATCCTTTTTTGCAATCCTTCGTGGTTTTTTTGCAGTCCGGTTTTTTTTTGCAATCCTTCGGGTTTTTTCGCAATCCTTCGGGTCTCCGGAGAGGGCCGCGCCTGAAGGCGCGGCCCTCTACGGATATCGATGCCCCACTTCAGCTGAAGCGGGGCATCCCCAGACCCCCTCGAGTTATGAGAAAATCACGACGGGAGGTTTGTCATTATTTTCGGCCTTTGGGGGCCCTTACCGGCCCTCGGGACCGTCAAAAAACGACTCAGGACGAAAAATTGGTCCCGGGGAATGGGTCGAGACCTCGGGGGGTCGACGTCATGAAAAAATCATGACGTCGGGGGTCTGGGCTGAAGGCGCGGCCCTCTACGGATATCGATGCCCCACTTCAGCTGAAGCGGGGCATCGATAGCCGCCACCAGCCAGGAAGCGCGGGCCCCGAAGGAAACGGGTCGCGTTGCTGAGCTGGTTCTGTCCGCGCTCGGGGCTCTTCCTGGGGCCCTCCACGGGCCCCGCCCCCCCCCTGGGATTGTCAGGGAGCACCTCCGGGTGAGCAGCGGGTCCTATGGGGGAGGGCCCCCGGGGGCTCCGGGACCCGCTGCCCTCCCCCTGTGCGTCGGCAGTGCGCCCCGAGCGAGGCGGAAAGGCGGGGCCGAAGTGTCTGCCTCGGGAGAGTAATTATCGGGCCGGGCGAAAGGGGGCCGGTACGAAAGTTGCTGCATGCAGCTGGTTTCGGCCTCGCCGAGGGGCCCCTTCCTCGATACATTGGCGCCTCCCGGCGCCGGGAGGCGCCGGGAAAATCAGCTGCGCGAGCTGATTCTCAAACCCCCCCTTTGCTATCCCCCCCTTTTGCCCGACCCGAGAGGGCCGCGCCTGAAGGCGCGGCCCTCTACGGATATCGATGCCCCACTTCAGCTGAAGCGGGGCATCCCCAGACCCCTCCAGTTATGAAAAAATCACGACGGGAGGTTTTTCATTATTTTCGGCTTTTGGGTGCCCTCACAGCTACGCGAGCTGATTCTCAGGCCCCCCCTTTGCTATCCCCCCCTTTTGCCCGACCCGAAAGTAGGGCGCATCTCTGCGCAGAGGTGTGGCGGACACAGCGAGGGCAGAGCGGGGGCGGAGATCGGCATCAGAGGAGCTCGGAGAGCACGGCGGGGCAGCGTCGCCCTGCTTGCGAAGTCGCCCCAGGCACGGCAGGTCCGGAGTCAGGAGGAGGAGGAGGAGGAGGAGGAGGAGGAGGAGGAGGAGGAGGAAGAAGAGGAGGAGGAGGGGGAGGAGGAGGAGGAGGAGGAGGAGGAGGAGGAGGAGGAGGGAGGGAGAAGGGGGAGGCTCAGCTCGCGCCCCCGCGGGCTCCCCAAGGCCTCCCGTCGAGGCTTCGGCGGCCTTTGCGGGCCCTCGGCGGCCTTCGGGCCCTCGGCGGGCTTCGCGTGCCCCTCGGCGGCCTTCGGCAGCCCTCCTCCCTGCCCTCGGCCTCGACGTCCACGTTGGCGCCTGCATCTCGAAGGTTCCTGGGGTGCTCCTCTGGAGGGTTTGGTCGCCACGCCGGGGCGCAGCTCGACGAAGGCGTGGTCAGGACGAAGCCCCTTCGGAAGGGCCCGGGCAGAGCCTGGGCGGATATCCGTGAGGTATTCGACCTTGCTCTTCTTCGTCCTGCTCCACTTTCTCTTCTTCTTACTGTTATAGTATTATTATTGTCCTTCTTCTTCTTCTTCGTCTTCTTCCTCCTCCTCCTCCTCCTCCTTCTCCTCCTCCTCCTCCTCCTCCCCTGGAGCAGAACGGCATGCGACATGCACCTAATTTCTCGGAGCTCCGCGCGGATTTCTTGGACTAGCGTATGGAGCCTCCTGGCGGCGCCTCCCGCGCCGCCCCTGGCGCGCTCCGCGCGACAGAGACAGGGGTCTGCAAAAAAACAAAGGATTGCAAAAAAACCGAAGGATTGCAAAAAAACCCAGGATTGCAAAAAGGAGGATTGCAAAAAAACGAAGGATTGCAAAAAAACCTTCGTTTTTTTTTGCAATCCTTCGTTTTTTTGCAATCCTTCGAGCCGATCCAAGACATCGGCACGGACCTCCGAGAAAGTAGATTCAGGCCTTCGTTTGTTCCTCTGTCCTACTCCGTCGTTTCGCCTCGCCCTTGTCGGAGTACACGACTTCATCTTCGTCGTCGTTGTCTTCTTCCTCGTCCTCCTTCTTCTCCTCCTCCTCCTTTGTACGTTGCGCGGATTTCACTTAAGGTGCACAGCCTGTAGCGTTCCATCCTCCTCCTCCTCCTCCTCATTTGGTACGGTCGCTCATCCTCCTCCTCATCCTTTTTTGTTTCCTCTGAAGCAGTTTCGGCTCAAGGCAAGAGGCCTTGTTTTTTTTGTTTTTGCTGCAGCACTGTAGCCCGTTCAACCCAAGCAATGGTTTTCGAGCAGATTGCCAGCGCCGTCGAAGTCGGTGCAACGACCAGGTGCGATCGCATTCGCAGCCCAGTGGGCGTATCGTGCTGCTGCGAAGAATCAGAGTTGACGACGGTGACGCTCGAGAAGAAGGACCGAAACGAAATGTTCGGCGTCCGCCTGGTCGACGCAGCTGAAGAGGACGAGGTTGGCCTGCTGATTATGTTCATTCCCGACGGAGGTTTGCTGAGCAAGTGGAACGAGCGCAACGCATCACAGGCTCTGGGGAGCGCAGAGCTTTTCACCGGCACTGCCCCCGTGGAAGGACGATGGAAGCGAGGGGACAGGGATAGGGGTAAGGGCTCACTCCCCCTCTCTTTTATCCCTCTACTTTCTCCTCGTCCTCGTCCTCCTTCCCTTCCTTTTCGGTATACTCCTCCTGTCTCTCATACCTCCCTCCTCCCTCTCGTGCTCCTCCTGCTCCAGCTTATCTTGCTGATTTTGGCTCTCTCTTCTCCTCCTCCTCCTCCTCCTCCTCCTCCTCCTCCTCCTCCTCCTCCTCCTCCTCCTCCTCCTCCGCCTCTTCTGTCCCCTTCGTCTCCCTCCGCCACCCTCCTCTTCTTCCTCCTCCTCCTCCTCCTCCTCACCCCTCCTCCTCAGATTCCCCCTCCGCCGAATCTCCCTCTCCCGGCCCCTCCCCCTGCTCCTCTGACCTCCTCCGACGCCGCCCTCCCCCTGCCCGCTCCTCCTCGAGGGGGGTCGGAGGGCACCAACTATACACCTACACCGATCCAGCCCAGGCCGTTCCTAGGCCCAGGGTCGGTGTATATGCATTCTGCCCATGACAGGAGGGCATATACACCGATCCTGGGCCCAGGTTGATCCTGGCCAGGATCGGTGTTGGTGTATAGTTGGTGCCTCCCTAGGGGGGGGGATTGGCGCTGGAGGACGCTGGGCAGGCTCCACCGCCTGCGGCCGCCCCTCCACAGGCGGTGGCCCCGGGCGACTGCGTCGTCGGGGTGAACGGCGCCACGGCGCCGTGGGCGATCATGGAGGAGATGGCCAAAGAGCGGCGGGCGAAGCGAGGAGGAGGAGCAGGAGGAGGAGGAGGAGGAGGAGCAGGAGCAGGAGGAGGAGGAGCAGGAGCAGGAAGAGGAGGAGGAGGAGGAGGAGGAGGAGGAGGAGAAGGAGGAGATGGCCAAAGAGCGGCGGGCGAGAGTTCGGCGGACGACGGCCCGAACCCCGCCCTCGCCGATCCACGGCTCCGGCAGCTCGACGGGCGGCGGCTCGAGCCTCGAGCCTCGAGCCTCGAGGGTCGAGGTGCGAGGAGGAGGAGGAGGAGGAGGAGGAGGAGGAGGAGGAGGAGGAGGGGGAGCAGGAGCAGGAGCAGGAGCAGAGCAGAGGAGGAGGAGGAGGAGGAGGAGGAGGAGGAGAGGAGGGGGAGGAGGAGGAGGAGGAGGAGGAGGAGGAGGAGGAGGAGGAGGAGGAGGAGGAGGAGGAGGAGGAGGAGGAGGAGGAGGAGGAGGAAGGGGAGGGTCGAGGTGCGGGGCTTTTGGGCCTTCGGGGGCCCTCCTCGTCGCCAGCAGGGGGGGCCGTTTTGGGCCTTCGGGGGCCCTTGGCGGGGATCCGAGAACGCGCTTTGAGCTGGAATTCGAAGCGACCCTCGTCATCCGAAAGGGCTTCCAAGCAGTCCAAGAGAGCCCCAAAACGGCACAACACGGGTCCAAGATGGCACTCAGAGAGCCCCATGGCGGCCCAAGATGGCCCAAAGACACCCTCCGAAGAATTCCAGATCGTGAGTCGATCCACGATTCAGGCAATTCGATGGGCGGCGGGGGGGAGGGTGCGGCATGCTCTGAGCACGCGGCGAAGTCCGAACCCTACCTCCCGCCTCGCATCGATGTAAGAGAACATCGACGGTCGGGCTGGGTGGGGTTAGGGTTCGGGTGTCGCCACCAATGCAAGAGTGATGCGCCCAGACCTCCAAAGCGTCGAAGAACAACAGCGACTGAGTTTTGCCGTCGTTTTCGGCGTCTGGGGGCCCTCGCCACGCTTCGGGACGGTCAGGAACCGGTCCGGGACAAAGAACCGTTCCCCGTTCCACAGGAAGCGGTCCAGAAGTGTAGGGACCCCGCATAGGAAAATTAGCCTGGCGAAGGACCCAACCATATGCAGTTGTGAGTAATGCTGGTGTGAGTACTGTCTTCGGTGGATCTCCCTATGGGGCCACGAACCGTTTGAGGGGTGTGCCGAAATGGGTGTGGGGGCGGCATGCGAACGTTGCCACTGGGGCCTTCGGTGGAGCTCCTTATGGGGCCACGAAACGTGTGAGGGGTGCACCGAAGTTGGTGTGGGGGCGGCATGCGAACGCAGCCACTGGGGCCTTCGGTGGAGCTCCCTGTGGGGCCACGAAACGTGTGAGGGGTGTGCCGAAATTGGTGTGGGGGCGGCATGCGAACGCAGCCACTGGGGCCTTCGGTGGAGCTCCCTATGGTGCCACGAAACGTGTGAGGGGTGTGCCGAAATGGGTGTGGGGGCGCATGCGAACCCAGTCACTGGGGCCTTCAGTGAAAATCCCCATGGGGCCACGAAACATGTGAGGGATGTGTCGAAATGGGTGTTGGGGAGGCATACGAACCAGGCCACTGGGGCCTTCGGTGGAGCTCCCTATGGGGCCACGAAACGTGTGAGGGGTGTGCCGAAATGGGTGGTGGGGAGGCATGCGGACCCTGCCACTGGGGCCTTCGGTGGAGCTCCCTATGGGGCCACGAAACGTGTGAGGGGTGTGCCGAAATGGGTGGTGGGGAGGCATGCGAACCTGCCACTGGGGCCTTCGGTGGAGCTCCCTATGGGGCCACGAAACGTGTGAGGGGTGTGCCGACATGGGTGGTGGGGAGGCATGCGAACCCAGCCACTGGGGCCTTCGGTGGAGCTCCCTATGGGGCCACGAAACGTGTGAGGGGTGTGCCGAAATGAGTGGTGGGGAGGCATGCGAAACCTGCCACTGGGGCCTTCGGTGGAGCTCCCTATGGGGCCACGAAACGTGTGAGGGGTGTTGACCGAAATGGATGGTGGGGAGGCATGCGACCCTTGCCACTGGGGCCTTCGGTGGAGCTCCCTATGGGGCCACGAAACGTGTGAGGGGTGTGCCGAAATGGGTGGTGGGGAGGCATGCGAACACTGCCACTGGGGCCTTCGGCGGAGCTCCCTATGGGGCCACGAAACGTGCGAGGGGTGTGCCGAAATGGGTGGTGGGGAGGCATGCGACCCTGCCATGGGGCCTTCGGTGGAGCTCCCTTATGGGGCCCGAAGCGGTGAGGGGTTGTGCGAAATGGGGGTTGGGGAGGCATGCGAACACTGCCACGGGGGCCTCCGGTGGAGCCCCTTTATGGGCCACGAAAACGTGGGAGGGGTTGTGCCGAAATGGGTGGTGGGAGCCATGCGAAACCTGCCACGGGGGCTTCGGTGGAGCTCCCTATGGGCACGAACGTGTGGGGGTGTTCCGAAAATGGTGGTGGGGAGCATGCGGAACCCTGCCACTGGGGCCTTCGGTGGAGCTCACTATGGGGCCACGAACGTGTGGGGGTGTGGCCGAAAGGGTGGTGATGAGGATGAGATGATGATATGATGACTGATGATGATGAGAGGATGAGGATGAGGATGAGGATGAGGATGAGATGAGCATGAGGACCGAGGAGCGATGAGGATGAAGGATGAGGGATGAGGATGAGGAGAGGATGAGGATGAGGATGATGATGATGAGATGAGATGATGATGATGATGATGATGATGATGATGATGATGATGATGATGATGATGATGATGATGATGATGATGATGATGATGATGATGATGATGATGATGATGATGATGGGAGGAGGGAGGGGGGGGGAGGAGGAGGAGGTGAGGAACGCGGGGCGCCGTCTCTTCAAAACGAGGACCCAACACCACAGGATGGTTGGGAACAAACAAAAAAACATCCATTGGCGGTCTGACGTGTCAGATCTCTGGCAGGTCTCGATCTCAACCTCGTCGGGGTCTTTTTCAGGCCCCGTGTCCATCATGATCGGATCTGGGGCAAAAGACTGCCCGAGGCGAAGGCTGGGGCCCTGCAGATTTGCAAAGGCAATTCGTCGGAGGGCCGGGCAAGACGAATAGTTCCGCCGTGGGGGGCGCTGGCCGTGACCGAGACGATGGCCCGCGGATGCCTCCAGAGGTCACTGGAGACTCCTCGCGGCTGCATCCGCAACGCCATCCTGATGAAGAACAAGGTGGTGTCTGTGAGCGTCCCCCACGGTGTGACAGGCTTTTTTTGGTCTGCGGGTCGAGAGCGAGCCTCTTCCGGTTAAGAGCTAGGCGGGCCGCGCAAAGCACTAACTGGGGAGACAGGGCGCGGGCGGGCGGGGCCTCAGGCGGCCGGAGGGCGCGGGGTGCAGGCGGTGCTGAAGAGCTTGCACAGGAAAAGGTACACGGTGTGACGGGCACAGAAAAGGGCGGCGTCGTTTGTTCGCCCGCTTCTTTGCGAGTGCCCAACGTCTGGGGTTTGTTTGCACTGGCTGGAGGAGGAGGAGGAGGAGGAGGAGGAGGAGGAGGAGGAGGAGGAGGGAGGAGGAGGTAGGCAGCAGGTGAAGTATCTGCTGACCAGCGCTGCGCCTCGGCGAGGCCAAGAGGGAACGCCAGACGCCTCGACCCTCGACCCTCGAAGCCTTGCCGCCGGCGACGAGCCGCGTTGCCCTCCTCCTCCTCCTCCTCCTCTCCTCCTCCTCCTCCTCCTCCTCCTCCTCCTCCTCCTCCTCCTCCTCCTCCTCCTCCTCCTCCTCCTCCTCCTCCTCCTCCTCCGTGGCAGCGCGTGGTGGACGTAGGCTGTGAAGTGCCCATCTGGACCTCCGACGACTCGGCTTCTCGAATCGCCTGCCCCCCCCCCCAGGGTAAGACATGTCCAGAGCGTTCCGGAGCGCTCTGGGACGGCCGCGGCACCCGATACATCTTCCAGAACCGCCAGCCGCCAGATCTCAGAGATCCTCGACTTGTCCAGGTCCGATAGTGTCCCGCTCCTGGCATCGTCTTATCTCTACGGGTCGGGGGTGGACAGACCTCCTACCCTGACACGTCGATCAAGGAATTGGCCGTTTTCGGTTCGCGAGAGGGCGTCGCGGCCGTCATTTTTGCGGGTCCAGGTCCGTCGGTTTCGGTCCCAGGCCGTTTGCACTAAGGAGAGGTCTACTAAAGGGAGGTTTGTCCACAGCCGAATCTTCCAGAACCGCCAGCCGCCAGATCTCAGAGATCCTCGACTTGTCCAGGTCCGATTGTGTCCCGCTCCTGGCATCGTCTTATCTCCAAGGGGTCTTTCACCAGTGGCCTCCAGAAACCCGTCCGGGGTCCTGGGACCGTCAAGCATCGACCCCAGATGGAGATCTGGAGGGACCCAGGGACCAATGGTGAGCGGATTCGGGCCTGGCGGAGGAGGAGGAGGAGGAGGAGGAGGAGGAGGAGGAGGAGGAGGAGGAGGAGGAAGAGGAGCGCGTGAGGAGGCGGCGAGGAGGTGCATGGAGGTTCGACCCCTTCCCTGGGACCGTCTTTTCATCCTCCTGTCGTTTCGGAGCGGCCCCATGGCAGGGGCCCGCAAACAGCCCCCACGGTGCGCCGACAAATTGCCAGGAGCCTCCGCCGGCGCGATTCTCTTCGCGCGCTGGGAAACAGTGTTGTGCCCAGCCCTGCTGTGTTGGGCACTTGAAGAGCGCTGCTGTTCCTTCGCCCTTGAATTCCCGCCTCCTCCCTTCCTCTCACCTCCTCTTCGCTTCCTCTTTGCTCGTTCCTCGCTTCCCCTCCCTCGGAGACGTCACCGCTTTCGCGCCACGAGTGCTGCCAAACTCTCGAGAGCTCCTGGGAGGTCCAGCGGAGCGCAGTGCTCCAGAGATTCCCCAGCGAGACCTTGCCCTCCCCAGATGCTGCCACCAGCGCAAGGGTTGCCACCTTCGTGAGCTATTGGGAGAACCAGCTCATCCTGAACGATTTTATCCACGACGAGTTCGTCTGGAAGAACGCTCTTCCCGAAGAACGTTCTTCTGGACGAGCTCGTCGAGATGAAGTTCCGGATGAAGCCGTCCGTATTAATTTGTCTGCGGGTGATCTCGTCTCCGGATGAGCTCGTCTTCGGATAACCCCGACGAGCTTGTCCGGAAGAAGTTCTTTGGACGAATCTGTCCGTCTGAGCTCGTCTTCCGACGACCTCGTCGGTTGCCGCGGCTCCGGGTGGAACGGTGCGCTTTTTCATCCGGCGCAGTGCGGCCCCACGGGACTCCACTCTTCCCTTCATCTTTGCCCTCCTCGTCATGACGTATGTGCCGTTGCCATCTTCTCTCCCTCCCGAGACGCCACGCAACGCAATGCGAAGCAACGTAACACAATGGGCAACCATGCAAAGAAATGCAAAGCAACGCAGACCAATGCAAAGAAATGCAAAGCAACCATCGGCCTCGCCCTCCGCCGAGCAACCGAGGCCTCGCCCTCCCGGGGACTCGAGGCCTCGAGCACGGGGAATGGATGTCCGAGCAATGCCAAGACTCAGCAGGAGGAGCACCAGCAGGAGGAAGCCCCTCCCCCCTTCCGCAAAGCAGCAATCGGCCGCAAACCGAGGCCTCGCCCTCCCGGGGGAGCTGCCAACGGCAGCGCCGCCGCGGCCCCACGGGGGTCCGAGCGCGGCCTCGCCCTCCGTCGGTGCCGCGGGCGGCGCGCGCGTCGCCGCCGTCGTGAGGTCCTGCGAGATCCAGCGGAGAGTCGCCCCTTTTAAGTGCTCCAGGCATGTCCAGCGGAGTGCGGTCCCACGGGGAGCCAAGCGATACCTCGCCCTCTCTAGGTGTTGCGAACTGCGCAACTGTCGCCAGTTCTGCCAAACGAGACCCAGGCGTGTTGGGAACTGCGCACATGTCGCAGGTTTCGCGGGCGGCTGCAAATTTGGCCAGGTTTTGAAGTTGGATCAGGAATCACCCTCTCTCGCCCTTGATATTCGCAGCGTGCATGGACTTGCTCCTTCACGTGCTGGAGGTCCGCTTGTGCAGCGCATGTCTGGTACACGCATTTGCGGACGACGTTGACGTGGTGCTGGTGAACGTGAGAACGCAATTTCCGATTTTGCGGCAGCTTTGGAGGAGTTCGGACAGCTCTCTGCCATGCAGGTCAACATCGAGAAAACAGTGGGCATCCCATCCCGCTGTGGGACGACGCGCGCGCCGACGTGCAGGCGTTGATCGCGCGCTCGGTGCCAGAGCGGGCCGCCCTGTCGTTCCGCTCGGGAGCAACATACTTGGGATGCCTCATTGGCCTTGGCAAAGTGGGCAAGACCTGGGAGCACGCCGTGGGGCGGTTTCGGGACCACGTTGCCGGCTGGCAGTGATCGGCGCTCGGGCTACACTTCGCCACCTTCGTGTGCAAACCTACGCCCTCCCGGACCTGAGCTGCATTGCCCAAGTCGCCACTGACGTGGGCGAGCATGTCCGGCAGGCCGAAGGGGGAGCTCGCCGCCGCGTTGCTCCAGGCCCGGGTCAGTGGGCGATGCTGGATGACTTGTGGACCTGTGGAATCTGGGTGCTCTGTCTGGGATGCCGTACGCCTCTGGAAAGCGGGCCGTCCTGGCGCCGGCGGCCCAGCTCTGGGTGGCCGCCTGCGAGACCCGCGGCCTCGGACCAGATGGGCTCCAGAGGCTTACGCGGCGAGTCCGTGACGGGTGCTCGGAGTCTCCGTACACGTTGCGCATGGCCAGGGTGTCGAAATGGCTGAGTTAGTGCTGCAGCGCAGCGGAGACCGCCTTCGAGGACAGGACATTTGCGTCGAGGACATCGTCGCCGAGCTGGCGGGCGCGCCCTAGCAGCCCCTGGCGATGGACCGCTGGCAGGCTGCGCGACACCGCTTCCAGGCGACCGCGCGTGCGCATCTCTGGAGATGGGACGCGCCAGCAGTGGACATCCGCGTGCGCTACAAGCTGGGGCTCGTTCGGCGTTCTCCTCCAACACCTTCTCCTTCTCCTCCTCCTCCTCCTCCTCCTCCTCCTTCTGTTCTTCTTCCTCCTCTTCCTCCTCCTCCTCCTCCTCCTCCTCCTCCTCCTCCTCCTCGTCCTCTTCCTCGTGCTCCACGCGTCGTCGCCAGCAGGTTCCTGGAACGCACTCAAGTGCCGCGGGGCCAGGTCCCGCCGAGGGTGCGCGCGGTCGTGTGTTCGCCACCGCGCGGAGCGGGTGGCTCGCAGCACGGCGGTCTCCGCAGCGCGGTGGCCCCCCGCCATCTCTGCGCGCTCGGTTGTCGTGACATTCAGGAGCGAAAAAAGGACGCACATGTGCATGGATCCACGCTGGTTTCGAGAGCACGCATTGCACAAATGTTCGCATCACGCGGTTGGTCTCGCGAATCGAGGGGCCGTGCTCATGTACATCGCTGGGCGCGTACGTCCTTGTGTGGGCTCCCTAGACATGGCGCAGGACAGCGTGGAGCATTACGCAGCGCGCTGGTTTGTGAAGCGCGCCCCTGCCACCGTACTGAACATCACGGACGAGTGGCTTCTTCCCTGGTGGCTTGGCGCCCGCGACAACCGGCGCAGCGACCAGCTACTGGCACTGGGCGCGCTTGGCGCCTACACCACGCACCGCGCCACGGACGCGGCCAGACATCAAGACGGATCCTCGTCGGCCGACGGCGCGCGGGCGCTGCAAAAAGTCCGTCCGCGGGGCAGTCGGGGACCACGCCAGGGCCGAGGGGGCCGTGGCTGGTGTCTGGCGCGACCGGCAGCGAGTGCGGCGATGACACAAGCGGTGCCAATTGTGTCGATTTGGATGAACGTATTGCTCCTGGTCATGCATGGTCAACGGTATCAATACTCCAAGGACATTGTATTATACACAATACCAGTAATTTTCTTAATTTTGAAAATCTTTCAATCCATTCCATTGTTTCACTGATTAAATTTGCTGCATTATCAGTGTGAATAAATTTGAACCAGGCCGCCCGCGGTCTCGCCAGCTGCGGCGTCGGCGGCTGCGGCGGCAGCAACGCAGGCAGATTTGCCAGCGACGCCGCGGACATTTTCGTTGGCTCCGTTGCTCGGATTCCCCCCATCCCCCCCCCTCCTTTTTGCTCCCCTCTTCTTCGGCGCTCGTGCTAGAAGTAAATGCCCGTATTTCCGCCCCTGTCGGGGTGCTCCGAGTCCGTGGCTGGCAGCTAGTTGGCTCCAGCCACATGCTTCCCCCTGGGGGGCCCCAGCTCTTTTCCCTCCCTCCCCTCCCCCTGCTTTCGCTTGTTTTCCTTTTCTCTTCCTACGGTGGCCTCCATCCCCATCCCTCCTCTTTGTCGTTGTCGTCGGGGGGCGGTCGCTTGTTTTCCTATGGTTTGTGGCCTGGCGCGGCCTGCCGGGGCGGCGACCCCAGATTTTTTCCAGGTGCGTCTTGCCAAACGACTACGCTGGCAGATGCCTTCTTCTTGCGTGCGTGGCCCAGTCCAAGCCGCATGGCGGGCAAATGTGGCACCAGCGTCGCTCCAGGAGGACGCTTTCTTTACCCTCCTTAAATGTTCGTCCAAGTCGTCGCTGGCAAGTCGGTGCCATTGCAGCTTGTGTGATGTCTTGCGTGGTGTTTTTTTGGCTTGCCCTTGGTGGCTTCGCGCAGGGGGCGGTTCTTGAGAAGGCGCGCCATCTGCCCGCGGGCCCGTCTTTCCGCGCAACCGGCGCCGGCGTCCTGCCAGGTGGTCGTACTTGCCGGGCGTTTCGCCCCGTCCTGCCCAGAAACTCGCGGGTGACTTCGGAGCGAGCTCGAGTTGCATCCCTTCGGTATGGGGTCGCTCTTTTTGCTCGCTTCTTCTCCTTGACCTGTCCTCCTCACGGGCTTTCTCGTTTTTGTAGTGTCTCGACGATTCACTTGTTGGAAGTCTCTTGCAGTGATGCCGGCCGTTTCTGGCCTGGCTCCTCTGTTTCGGCAGGAGGCGCTATACAGGTGATATGTGCTGTTTTGTCCTCTCCCCTCCCTCCCCGCTCTCCTTTCGTCCTCTCCGTTCTTCCGCCCTTTTCCCAATCGCTTTGGGTACCTGTGCGAGTCCCGCCGTCATCACCGCATAGGGTTACGCGAATGTGCAAAGAGGATGCCAAAGACGCCGAAGCTGTCGCGCGAGTCGCTGGGTGACTGATCGAGGAGCCGCCAAAACGCTTGCTGGCGCGCGCTCATTTGTTTCTCTGCCATTTTTTCTGTGCGTCGGACGGGCACACGTGCAGCTGCTGACTTTTAGCGCCCGCGCTGAGCGGTGCAAGGTTCAGGCCCAGCGACTCTGCATGGGCGGTGTGGTTTTCCAGCCTGATTTCGCTATCGCCTTGCACCGCATGTCATTCCGTATCGCCCGCGCCGATGTGTTTTGTTTTTCTTTTTGGTATGGCATTCGTCCTCGCTCATGCCACGATCTCACATTGCTTGATGTCCTGCCCCTCCTCCTCCTCCTCCTCCTCCTCCTCCTCCTCCTCCTCATCATCATCATCATCATCATCATCATCATCATCATCCGCATCATCCGCATCATCATCATCATCATCATCATCATCATCATCATCATCATCATCATCATCATCATCATCATCATCGCCATCGTCGTCATCATCACAGCATCATCATCAGCATCAGCATCTTCTTCATCATCCACATCATCATCCTCTTCATCATCAGCATCATCATCATCATCATCATCATCATCATCGCCATCGTCGTCATCATCACAGCATCATCATCAGCATCAGCATCTTCTTCATCATCCACATCATCATCCTCTTCATCATTATCAGCACCCTCCTCCTCATCATCCTCCTCGTCCTTCCCCGTGCGCTTTTTTTTTCGGGGGGGGGGGCGGGGCGTTTCCCACTTTCCACCCTTCTGGCGTCCCACGGGCGTGCAAATTTTGAGCTTCCTGTGCAAATCCGCGCTTAGCAGCACGCCCGTGCACATGTTTATTCATCTTGGATGGGCCCTTTGATGTAGCCACACGTGGTAGACTTCGGAGGCAGAATGACCACCCTCATGACAACCACCCCCACAATCGAAGCCTTGTGAGTAAGCGCTCCGAAGAAGTCGAGCAGGGCAGGTTTGTTTGTCAAGTAACGCCCTGGATTGTTTTCCATACGCCAGGTAGGGGAGTCGGGGTGGTTCCCCCTTTGAGACAGGGTTGAGTGCCAGCCCTTGGTGACCTACCGCCCTTCGCCCGCCGAAAAGCGACGACCGTGGAGATGGCAGTCCGACGCGCCCCGCCGGGGGCGATGGCCCTCTTGGAGCGCGCGCGCCACTGCGTCACGGACCGCTCCCTCAAGACCACCGCGCTCGTCGTGCAGCGCACGGTGCGGGCCGGCGACATCTCGATGGACTCCTGCGCCATTTGCATGGAGGACCTTCTGTCTTCTCGCGCTGTTCCCCCCAATTCGGATGGAGCTGCTGGGAGGTCAGTGTGGGAGGCAACCGACCGAATCCGGCGTAATCCCGCTTAGTCAGCTGAGCTCGGCTCGTGCAGTCTCAGAATTTGCCTGAACACGTGCGAGTCTGGTTTAATGGTTCCTTAGTTGGGCTTAGTAACCCACCAATCGTTTCCACGAAGACCTCACAGTTCCCCTGTATCCCCCCGTTCCCCCTCCTCCTTGTCCATCTCGTCCTCCCTTTTCCAGAGGCCTCAGGGGACCCCTCCAGGAACATCCGAGGTCTCTGGGGGCCTCTGCGGACGCCCAGGGGCCCTGCGGAGGCCACACTGTGACCCTCCAGGCAGCCTTGGATACGAACAAACCGACCCAGACCGTCCCATAGTATTCTGAAGCATTCAGAAGGTGTTCCAAACCGCCTTCCTTCCTCCTCCTCTTCTTGCCCCTCTCCCTCATCTTTTTCCTCGTTTGCTCCTCACATTCCTCCTCCTCCTCCTCCTCCTCCTCCCCTTCTCCCTTCTCCTCCTCCTGGTCCCTTTCCTGCTCTTGTATTTTGTCGTCCTGATGTTCCTGCTTTTCCGTCTGCCTTTCCTACGGCGCAGAGAGTGGCCCCGTCACAACAAAAAGTGAACAGTGTCTTTATAGAGTATTGTTGTGGCTCAAGTACCCCATCTGGGCTCAAGTATTTCATCTAGGCTCAAGTATGCCATCTGGGTTTCGGCTTGCATCGGTAATTCCATTCTTCCGTATTATTGGCTGTCTGTGTTCTGCAGCTGGATTGGTGACCTCCAGCGCCTGCTTACAACGATCATGAGTTGCGAGGAGTGCAATGGGTATTTCGAGAAAATGCATCATATGTAGAGTGTGACACCTGTGGAGATACCATGCCGGGTGGATCGCGCAGATGGGCATGTGACGCATGTTGTTGGCACATTGGGACCGTGCTGGGCCGACAAGCGAGAGCATCACATGGGTAACACGTCGGTGAGGAAGAAGCAAAAGGCAACGCATCGGCGGAACACCACGTTTCGATCGAAACACCAGCACCTACCCGTGGGAGGAGGACGAGGGCGAGTTGATGAAGAGGGGCGGTGGGAAGGAGGACAAGGACATGGAATGATGTTTGATGAAACAGATTCGAGAGGTCCCCAATATGCTTGCACAGCATTTCAAGCCATTGGGGAGGGAGGTAGCAGGCTTGCGGACGAAATGAAATCCGTGCGACTTCAGGCCGAGAGGGCTTCGGAGATGGCCAATTTAGCCATGGGGGTGGTTCGCTGCCGTCGTGCGGACATGGAGCGCACGAAGCAGAAGGAACAGGAGAGGCCAGCAGCAAAGGAGGATAATCAGGAGGACATCGGACCCCGCTAGGTGATCGTCGCAGGCTTCACGGAGGAGCTGAAGCAGGAGGAGTTGGTGTCCAAGGTGGAGGCCTTTTTGAAGGAGGAGGACTAAGATGGAGAGGGTGTTCGCGTTCGCGGATCTGGCGCGCGCCGGGGTCATCCAGTTCACCGCGGAGGCGGCGGAAAAAGGGTTTCTACCAGCGCGTCCAGGAGGCGTCGAGGGACATCTGGGGGGGCACCAAATTTTGGTTTGCTGATAACCGGATTCTCAAGGCACGGGGGCGCGACGGAGCATTTGATCGAGGGGCACCTCGTTGACAGTCATGGGGGCGAGGCCAAACACGTCCGCATGCTCTGGAACGAGGGCGCGGTCAAGCTAAAGCGCAAAGCAGCGGCGACTGTCACGGACAATTCGGCGATCGAGACGGAGGAGAAATGGAAACACATTAAAGACGAAGTGCACGGGCAGATCTCGGCCACCTCCGAATTCCAAGTGCTTTTTCGCCCCCTCAACAGGCCCCGCGCTCCCCGGGGTCTTACGTGGCAGCGTGCACTTTCTATGACCCCATTTCCTGTGCGCAGTAGCAGGATGAGGTTCATATCCTCCTTCCGCACGAAATCATGGAGGCTTCCCCCGATGCAGAATGGCCCGGCCTACCAGAAGGCTCTCCCGCGATTCCTCGGAGGATTGAATGGGGGGACGCGCGGGGCTCGAGGGCGCTCCCGACATGGCTGCTCTCGGGCCGGCTCTCGGGCTCTGGGGCGACGCGGCCCCCGCTAACAAAGGCGATTGTGTTTACATCGTGTTGTGGAGCTGCCTCAATGCCCAGCTCAGCAAGGATCGGCATTGCTCGCGCAGTTGTTCCGCGCAGTTGTTCCGCCGCCGCACATCCGATTATGCATTGCAGGTCGTCGCGTGGATGTTCCAGGCCCCGCTTGTCGGCGAGCGCCCGCCCAGGCGACGCGACGGCCAACCTTTCTCCGAGTCGAGGCGAAGGGGCGACACGGCAACTCGCGCAGAGAAAGGCCCCTCCCCCCCCCTCAGGATCCAGGGCGCCGCGCTGCAGAAACGCGGCCATTGGGCTCGATTGAAAGAGCTCTTGAACTTGCGCGGCTGGAGAGCCGAGGGCCCATCAGAGAACGCGCGCTGGGCGCGCGGTGCAGCTGCTGCAGGGGTTCGCCCATTCACGGGTGCAAGTTTGTCGGCGGTTTGGCGGTCTACCATCGTCTCTGACACGGCATGTACCAATCATTTGTTTACGCGTGGACCATGCGCGTCAGCGTTGCGGAGCGCGCCTGGGGCGTCGTTGGGGGGCGCATCTGCGGGCCTGATGCGCGCGGGGGGCCTCGGCATATTGGCGCGCCTCTTCGGCAACGCGGCGCGCCAGATATTCAGAGTCAAGCGGAGGGGGCCCATCGCGAATCCTGCGCGCGCTCGGCGGATTGAGGTTCCTCATCAAGGCTGCAAGCAGTCGAGTTGGCCTCGTTCAGCCTGCGATCGACAGCATCAGGTTTGAATTTGTAGAAGCAAGGAAAAAACCGCGCTGGGAGGCCGCTGAGTCTAGACGCACGCTTAAAGCTGCTCAGCTCATCTTGGCGGTGATGTATCGGCCGGAGACTGTCCGTGACACGTTGGTTGTGGATTGCGTTTCCAAAGCGTAGAACGCGCATGAAGCGTTGTCGAACTGGTCGGGCAACAACAAAGAGATGGCGAGTCTGCATTGGAGGAACTATGTGATTCTGCATCCAGAGTCGCATCGCCAATTTTAGAATCAAGCGCTTGGCAGCCCAGTGGATGGATTGCATGGAAGATGCACCCCGAGCGTCGCCAGTTCGTGCACCTTGTGGAGCGGCAACTTCCCTGATCTGGGAACCCCGGTGAATCGCGGCGCCCCCTCGCGAAACTCCATCGGCCATGCCGTGCTGTCAAGCGAGTTCGTTCACAGCGAATGCGTTTACCGTGCAATGATGGACAAGCGCGGGCTCGGCTCGGAGACGGAAAATCAAACCTCACCATCGCGATGATCATTCTCATCATCATCGCCAACAATATCAGCATCGCCATCGCCAGCACCATCGCCGTCATCAACATCACCATCAGCTTCGCCATCGTCATGATCAAACGGTCATCGCCAGATTCACCGCCATCACCAACCTCATCATTGAGCAAGGCGCGCGGGTTCCAGCCCAAACCGCGCCGGCGCTGCCCAGCCGAGCCCTGCCCAGGGAAGAGGGGGAGAGAAGAGTTGACGCCGCGTGGTAGCACTGGGTCGCCCCGCGGGGGCCGTCCGCCGATTCCTGGAATTCCTACTTTTTCGGGGCCCTGTTGACGCTCCACCCCCACCGCCCCCTTTCCTTTCACCCCTCTCGCCTCCCCCCCTGCCCTTCTTCCCCCTTTCCGCCGTCGTCGTCGTCCTTATCCTTCCCCTCCTGCAGTTTCTGCCTCCTCCCCCTCATCCTCGTGCTCCTCTTCCTGCGCCCCCTCCCCCTCCTCCTCCTCCTCCTCCTCCCTCTCCTCCTCCTCCACCTCCTCTTCTTTCTCTTCTCCCCTCCTCGTGCCGCTGCCATTTTGGCCCGCGCAGCGCTGGCGGCGCGGCGGCGCGTCGGCTCGACCCTGCGCTCGGCGCCGCCGGCGGAAGTAAACTTGCAATTGCCAGCCAGCTCGCGAGTTCGCGCTAGAGGTTGCCCACCTGGGCGCGAGGCCACGACGGGGGCATCTCGGCCCGCTCGGTACGCTTATGGCCCACTCAATAGTCTCAATGAGTATCCGACATTTCGACGCCCTTCAGATCCGCGAGTGTTTCCCTGGCGCCGGCGCGATATCAACCTTGCAGCGCCTTCCGCGCGTTCGGAATTCGAATGATACCACGCGGAGTCGTTCGCTTGTATTGGGGGCCCCCGTTCTTGCGTTGGGGAGAGGAATCGTGTCTGAGATTATGATCTACAGCTTGGGGGTTCTGACGCGCGCGCAGCGCTCTCCACGATTTCTTCCAGGCCCCTTACTGTCCCATGGAATTGGAAGGCCCGGGAACTGAGACTCGCGTCGGAAATGCGCCCCAAACGACGCGGACAAGCGGCGCCGTACTTCCCGCCCCGCGAACGCGAGGCAGCTGTTTCTGGCCATTTCCGCGGACGCGCCCGCCCTGCCTGCGCCCACCCCCCAGAGCAGGCCGGATCTGGAGCCGTCTCGGATGGCTCCCGGCGCCGGCCCCGATTTGGCCGAGGAGCATTGCACTGGCGCGCGGCGGTCGAGGACGCGGGGGGGCGCGCTGGAAACCTGGCCAGGTCGGGGGCCCGAGGGGCCCCGCACCTCTCGCGCCCTCCGTCCTCTCCTCTGCGAGGCAGCGCGGGGGCGCCGCGAATGCCTGCCCGCGCGCGCTGTCCGCGCGGCCGCCCGGCTTCCAGGCTCGCCCGCGCGGCCTTCCAAGCGCGGCTTCGCGGCGCCGCCTGTCGCGGCGAAGCGCAGGCCCCGGCGCGCGGCATCGTCGCCATCATCGGCATCGTCGTCGCCATCATCATCATCATCATCATCATCATCATAGATCGCGCCAGCAGCGGCGGCACCAGTATCATCCTCGTCGTCATCGTCATCGTCATCATCAGTGCAGTCGCCATCGGCACGGCCATCACCAGATCCACCAGCATCGCAATCACCACCATCACTGGCATCATCATCACCATCGCGTTGATCATCGCCATCACCACCCTCAGCGCACCCATCCTCACAAGCAGCAGTTGCGGCGGCATCATCATCATCGCCATCGCCATCATCACCATCAGCATCGTCGTCACCACCACCACCATAACCATTATCATCATCATCACCGCCACCACCGCCATCATCATCATCGCGCCCGTCGCCACCACCAGATGCACCCGCTCCGCCCGCAGGAGGAACTCCGCAGCGAGCTGAATTGGCGCGGGGCGAAGGGCGCGGTCGAGCAGATGCGGCCCCGGGCCACGGGCGCGAAGGCGGGCCGCGCCAGGGGGCCGAGGCGGGCCGCGGCCGGCCGCGCAGTCAGCCGCCTCGAGCGCGGGGGTCTTGCCGCGTGCAGACAGCGGAGCAGCCGCGTCGGCCATGGGCGTCGCGGCTGACGCATCCGCGTTCGATTGTCGGGGCGCTCGCGGGAAATGCGGGCCGCGGGTCGCTCGCGACGTGCCGACGCTCGCATCGGCCCCGTCCGCGAGCGCGCCGCCGGCCTTCTCTCGGCGCCGCGCAGGCATGCGGGCGCCGAGAAAGATTATAGCATATGCTCTGTAGCGCGCTTCCTAGCCATGCCGCTCGGAAAACGATGACACAATACGTCTGCGCCACGTGATCTGGTCGGGCGCGCGCCCCCGAAGGGGGGCGCGCAGTGCTTGCGCGCCCTTCTGCGTCCCCTCGCCAAGGGGCACCTTGCCGATGGCCACGCCAGCTTGCCCTGGCCCAGGCGCGATCGGCCCGGCCGCCTTGGTCGCGCGCCATATGCATGTGGTCGCGCGCCATATGCGACGGCCGCGACGCCGCGCGCGCTCGCGCAGAAGCGGCCGCTCGATGCGCCGCGGCGGACGCCCGCGGGAGTGAGCAGGCAGTTCGCGGGCCCGCGCCGCGCGCGGGCCTGCCTCTCTCTCTCTCTCTCTCTCTCTCGCTCTCTCATCTCTCTCTCTCGTCCCTTCTCTCTTTTTTGTTTGGTCTCTCTCTCTCTCTCTTCTCTTCTTTTTCTTCTCTCTTCTCTCTTTCCTCTCTCTCTCTCTCTCTCTCTCATCTCCTCTCTCTCTCTCTCTCTATCCTCTCTCTCTCTATATATAATATTCCTCTCTCTCTCCCTCTCTCTCTCTCTCCCTCCTCTCTCTCTATCCTCGTCTCTTTTCTCTCTCTCTCTCTCTCTCTCTCTCTCTCTCTCTGTCTTCTCTTCTCTCTCCCCTCCTCCTCTATATATATATAACCGCCGTATCGCGAGCCTCGTCTGTCACACCAAGATCGACCAGCCCGTCTCCACGAGACGGCTCCAAAAGCGGCGCGGCATTCGGTAACCTACCGACTAACGAGGATGCCACAGCACACGGCAGCGACACCGAGGCAAGGAAAACTCGTGAGTGCACCCACGATCGCCCGTGGTCCATCTTCCGACATGCTGATGCTCGTGGTTCCTCCCCCGACGCGGACACCCAACCACCACGACGGCGAGCACGCTATGCATCACCCGACAGGCCCCAGGCGCCTTCAGGCCCTGGTATGCCTTACACAGCCCTCAAGCCACCGACACGCAACTTACGCAACACTATCCAGCGCGACCCAACGGTCCCCGTGCCGCCGACGAGCATCCTCAACGCCCTGTACCAAAACGGCTTTGCGCTTGGTAACAGTGGCGTGTCTACAGAGGACATCAAAGACGCTCTGCGACTCCACGACCATCCTCGATTTACCCCTGATCTAACACTCCAAGCGCTGGGGCCGTGGACTGACATCATGCAGAGGCCCCCGAACCGCCTCACTTGGGTGCTGGAAGACTCGGGCGGGAACTCAGGCGAGACAATCTTCCCCTACCTCACGTGGGACCTCCGCCAACCCACCACCGACGCGCCCACTGTCTTCTGGCATGGGACCCGCGGCGACCTTGCGGCCCGTCTCGCTGCCAGCGGAGGGCACCTCTTGCCAGGCCCCCGCCGTGAAACGAAGGGTCGAACTGGCACCAACGTTGGCCGCGCGTACGTGAGCGTGCACCCTTCGCTGGCCGCGTGGTACGCGATACCGCCCCACCCGCCCTACAGTCTCGAAGACGACACCCTCGCGTGGGGACCCATCGCACTCTGGATGTGCGAGGCCACCCAACCACCGCGCGGGGAAAACAGGCACACCGTCGTGAAAGGGGAGGCCCACGGAGCGCGTCTCATTTACCCTCGGGTCCTGAGCCTCCTCATCCGCATGGACTGGTGCGCCCCCACAGAAGCTGCTTCCAGGTGCCGTGCCCTACCACACGCCTATGGCATGGGCGACTGCGCGCACGCCCTTCACATCGCTGGCTACGATCATCCAGAGCTCCGTGAGGCGGCTGAAGCTCACGACCAGGAAGCTAGCACCAGGCGCAGACCAGCCATCGCGGCAGCGTGGCCACCGCCGCAGGCACTATACTCGCCAGAGGCAGCGCGAGAATGGGCCAAACAGCACTACGACACTGAAGCAGCCACCAGGGACGACCCTAACCAGCCCCGCCCACGCGTCTCGCTTCGCAAGCTCCAACTGGACCCGAAACCACTCATCGACCTGGTGTACACTGGCTTGCAAGCCGTCCCCGTGCGGGGGCATCCTGACGCACGCGAGTCGCGCCCCAGCGGCTCCAGCCCTGGGGCCGCGTCTGGCCCACCGCGCACTCACAAGTCAGGCACAGCCCTGGCGCACAGTCCAGACCGCTCATCGACGACATCAGGAGCCGACGAACGCCGTACGCCTTCCCTCATCCGCGCGGCCGCCGCCCTCGCCCGAGGCCACGCCCGCCCACGGCGATCCGCCTCTCGTTCGTCACGACAGAGTGGCGGAAACTCCACCTCAGACAACAGTGGCATCGAGACGTGGGAGCACATTGAGACGGAA
>CAUYUJ010017323.1:128903-156403 GCA_963575745.1 Prorocentrum cordatum
CCACCGCCAGACCACCCAAAAAAGAAGGCCCCTACCATGCACGGGCTCACGCCCACGTTCGAGGAGCGACCCGCCGTCCCCCGCGCCTTTCCCACCTACGGAGCTTCCACGATTCACATGAACCGCCTTCGCAAGCTCCATCGGCAACTTTGCGAGCTTCGCTTCATCGGACAGCACCATCATATCGACTGCCGTGCTATCCCGCCGTACCTGGCGCAGCGCATCGACTGCACGTGGACCGCGCCCCGCCTTCTCTGCCACAAGCTGCGCCCCACGGCCCTCCTGGCCTTTCCCGAGGCCTGGACCCCCGACGTGCCAGCACCACGCGGAGAACACCTGGACCGTCTGATCCAAAACCTTGACTCAGAGCTGGCGCGACGTGCAAACCGAGCCAAAGCTGAACGCATCAAGATCTGGGCTGAGGGTGTCCGCGAGCCAAGCGGGCGAAAGGCGGCCATATACGCACGGGCTGCCGACTGCTCGCCCACGGCGTATCTCCGCACGCCTACCATTCCCGACGATGCACAGCTCCACTGCGACACCACCGCCTTCAACCCTGACCAAGCTTGCACGGACGATAGTGATGCCGACACCGACGCCGGCGGCTTCAGCCACAGCGACGGTAGTTCGCTCGACACGGACAACGACGAAGGCCACACTCGTGACCCACCACCTGCCCAGGTTCCCGACGCCCTCCCCGCCAACGCCATTGTTGCCAATACCAAAGACATGCTTAAGCTCATGGTCGACACCTGGGAGCCCATCTTGGGCAGGTACCGCGCTCGCGCAGGCCATGATGCCGAAGCTATGCCGACGTGGGCAGACTTCTACGACAAGTACCGACAAGAGCTGCCTACGCCATCACCAGCAGCCCCTTTCCACCTCACCGACGACCAACTCATCCACTTCATTCGCACCCGTTCACCGCGCCGCGCGGGGGGACTCGACGGCTGGACAACTAAGGAGGCTAAGGAGTTACCCGACGACATACTTCGCCTCTTCGCCAGCGTCTTACGTGCTATGCAACGCACTGGCACCATCCCAGAGCCCCTCCTACACGTGCCAAACCCGTGCCTCCGAAAAGGCCGAGGGGAACTCCCGACGGACCAACGACTTCTCTCGGTTCTTTCCGTATGGATGTACGCGTGGGAAGCGCCAGCCTACCGTAGCCTCACGACCTGGCGGCAAGGATGGACCCATGCCACGAGCTTCGGCGCTGTTCCCAAAGCTACCATTGGGGATGTCAGCACCTCTCTCGCCCTGCGCATCGAACACGCCAGGGCTTTACTCCTCCCCTTAGCTGGAGCTGCCCTCGACCGACAGAAGTGCTTCGACTACCTCATCACGGACATCTGTCTTAACCTTGCGCTGCACGCGGGGTGCCCTCAAGACATCGTTACTGTCCGCCGAAATTTCTACAGACACCACAAACGCTACATCCGCATGAACGGAGCGTGCTCTAAGGACCTGGCCAGGACTAACGGTCACCTCCAGGGCAGCTCGTGGTCCCTGGACGACATCAAGCTGCTCATGTGCGTGTGGACCAAGAGGCAGCACCGATACGTTCCTCGATCACTCAGCACTACCTTCGTTGACGACAGCAACTCACTACCCACACCGCTTCTGAGCTGCAGAAATCTCTCGACGAAACCGCCAAGTTTGATCGATTCTCAGGTCAACGCATTCACCCTGGTAAAGTGGCAGGGTGGGCGCTCACCGACGAGCTTCACGCCGCCGTTGCCCAGCTCACACTGGCGGATCGCCCCCTACGTGTGGTCGATTCCTTCAAGCTCGTCGGGAGTTACATCAACGCAGAGGCAGCGCCGGCTCCAGCCGCGCTTAACCTCACGGCCACCGCAGACGCCCGCGTACGGAGGGCGACTACCCGCCTGCCGCGCATTGGCAAGCTCCCATCGCCGATGCTTACCAAGGCGCGGCACGCCCGTTCCCTGGCTGCCAGCGTCTGCACCACGGGCACCGACATTCAAGCACCATCAGGCCCAGCCAAAACTGCCTACAACCACGCCCTCAAGGCGGCTATCCGCCCCAAGGGGAACAAGTGGGTCGAGCTCTGGACTCTCCTGGCCGTGTGCGTCCCAGGACACGCCCTGGAGATCGACGCCATCACGCAGCGTGAAGCATTCCTGTGCCTGCGGCGACAGGTTAACCGCGACGTTACACTCTGCGGGCTCGCCAGAGACCTCCAACACCACGTCCAGACCCTGTTTGGTGGAGGACCCGTCGGGCGACTCGTCCAGTCGCTACAGCAGCTCCGATGGACCTGGCCCACATTTGGCATCATGTACGACGACTGGGGCTGCCAGATCAGCTGGCTGAATTTACCCCAAAACGCCTTCCTACACATGCTGCGGGCCTCGCAACGCAGGGCTTTTCTGCGGAGGATCAAGCCACGGCGACACGACCTTGGCTACCTAGACTCTGTCAGACAGGGCCTCGACCTCTTCGCCAGCACGTGGCTCGCCCGAACTAAAGGAGCAGCCAAATGCACTGCCTGGCAGCTGGCGCTCCTCCTGAACTACCTGTCGGGCGGGGATCACACCCAACAGCGACGATCCCGATCAAACACGTCGGCAGACCCCAGCCCCATCTGCCGCTACTGCGACGAGGAGGAGGAAACTCAGGAGCACACTGTCCGCGACTGCAAGTGCTGGGCCCGAGAAAGACGCCCTCTCACCACCCTCATCAGTGACGACCAGTGGGCCCGTCTTCCGCCGCACACAAGACACTGCGAGCTCTTCGACGAAGACCCAGCCCTCCTCGACCTGCAGGCCGACCTCGCGAGGGACCCGCTGCCACAGCCCATGCCGCGGCCCCCCCCTGAGGGAGATCCTGCGGCTTCAGCCCAGGACACCTACACCACCTACCTGGACCACGACACTGGTTGGACATGGGTTTACGCTGCCACAGACGGTGCATGTACCAACCAAGCCATCCCTTTGCTAGCACGAGCGGGTTACGGCGTCTACTACGGCATCGACCATCGCATGATCTACAGTGCACGCGTCCACGGCCTAACGCAGAACGCCCAGGTTGCGGAGACCCTCGCCATCGTCCACCTTACGGCATGTGCCGAACGGCCCGTGCACGTTTTCGTGGACAACCAGGCGGTGGTCGATGGGTTCCAAAGCATCATCGACGGACATCCAGCGCCGCAGGGCACGCACGCGGAGCTCTGGGAAAAGATCCACCGATGTGTTATGGCCCAGCCCAACATGTTTCGCGTCGAAAAAATCGCCAGCCACCTGGGAGACCTGGGCATCGACCTTGGGCTCATCGGGCCCATTGCGGAGGAGTTCAACCGTCAGGCCGACGCCCTTGCCACAACGGCGGCACGCACTCACAACCTTCCCGACGACATTGTTGAAGCTGCCAAAACACGACATCGCCAAGCGACCGTGCTCCATGGGGTCGCTGTCGCTATCTACGAGCGCAGACACCGTACTCTGTCGCTACCACACCGCAGGGCTGGGTTTACAGCTGCGGAACTCAGCAAAATGGAACCAAACCCCCTGCTGTCGGACCAGGCACCACCCGCGGCTGGACCATTCATCCCGCAAGACCCGGATGAGCTCTGGGCCGAGGCCCAACGGGCGATGCTCGATGAACAGGAGGACGACCCGGTCGGCTTCGGCGGGGGATTGGACTTCTTGGACGACGGCCCAGCCAGCGCCAACCCTGCCCCGTCGGGCAACCTCTCGACGCCCACCGCGACTCCGCCACCGAGAGCGACATCGCACCCACATGATGATGTCGCTCAACGTCAAGACGCCGACGATGACCTGGTTGATCCCCTCGGACTGAGTGGCAGCATAGACGACGCCCCGCCGACACTCCACGCTGCCGACGATGCCGCCCCATCGAGACGCCACCCGACCACGCGGCCGACCTCCGAGCCCTCGCACGGCATCATGATTGGTCCCCCCGTGCCACCCACCCCGTCCCCCCACCAGCGCCAGCCCGCGGGGGCGGCTCCAGCCCCCCCGCAGGGCACTGAGCCAGTCAGGCCGTCGCACACCGTCCACGCTTTTATTGTTGCTGGGTGCGAGGCTGCGGCCCCTCCGTCCTCACGGGGCGTGGCCCTAGCGGCTTCAGCCCTGGGACCGCGCGTTACCCTCCAGTCGCCTCGCAAGGGCGACGGCCGCCAGCACACGGATCGCCGCACCGCGCTGGTCCACCACCTGGCCAGGCGCACCGATGACCTCGTCCCCGCCACGAGGCCCGCGGCCGCAGGCACAGAGCAGCCGCCCCTCACCGACCGCGAAGCCGAGCTGTTCCAGTCTATGGCCGCTCTTCAGCAGAGGTGTGCTGCTCTCGCCGCCGACCTTGCCGCTGCTCAAGCCCGTCAAGGCCCTCTGCTCCAGCGCCTCCACCGCGCCGGGCGTGCCTTCGCCGAGCTGCTTACGCCCTCGCCCGATGGTGCTGCGCCGCCACTCACCCTCCAAGCTATGCTGTCATCGCTTCGCGGCGCTCCGCCTGGTGCCCCGCGCTAATCTCCTCCCTCTGCCTGCCCGCGTGTACGCGTGGCCCCGCGTCCACGGTGTCAGGGCGCGGGGGCGGGGGGTGCCCCGTCCCTGCGCGCCGCTTTGCGGCCAAGCGCCCAACTGGCGGTCTGCCAAGCCGCCTAGCCACGTGTCAGCACGTCGCCTTCCATGTTGGGGCCTCTTTCTTCACGCGGTCTGACACGTGAGATCTTCACCGTCTGTCCGCCGTCTGTAGCGTCTGTCGCATTGCGCCGGGGGAGGGGGTTTTGTTGCCCGCCCTCGTATCTTAAGGCTGCACCGCCGCAAATAGTGTTTGGCGAGTTGTCGCACCGCAGTGCGCCTCGCGGACGGACCCTGGTCCGCCTACTTGTCCGATCTCTCTCTCTCTCTCTCTCTCTCTCTCTCTCTCTCTCTCTCTCTCTCTTTCCTTCGCTTTCTCTCTCTTTCTCTCTTTCTTTTTTTCCCCCCTCCCTCTCTCTCCCTCACTCTCTCTCTCACCCCCCCCTACCTCCTCCCTCCCTCCACTCACTCCCTCCCTCCCTCCCTCCCTCCCCCCCTTCCCCCCTCTCCCTCCCTCCCCCCTCCCCTCCTTCCCCTCCCCCTCTCTCTCTATCTGCCAAGAAAAGATGGCACGATGCCTTTCTCCCGCTCTGCACTCAGCACCGCCGCAGGCGGCGACGAAACAACCACGGGCCCGCTGGGATCTACATAGCGAGCCTCTACGGGGTTGCTGGAGGAGACAGCGCAGATCTTTTTCGGCTCGCTGACTGCGCCGCCGCAAGGGTCGGCTCAGCCCCGTATTTCATCTGCATGGGCGCCAACACGAACATCGACGACAATCCACACCTGCTGCACATGATGCAGCACGGATGGTTTAACGTCGCTGAGGGCACACCAGACCACACCATGCACACATACGGCAATATCCCTGACTGGGACCGCGTCACCAAGTGCCCCCGCACTTCGCGAATCGATTATATCATTGCCAACCAAGCGGCGCGATCCCTTGTCACCGACTTCTGCTATCTGCGCGACTTGCCAGCGAAGTCCCATGTTGGCCTGCAGGTCACGCTTGACCTCAGTCGCCTCGACCATACGGCCCGACGCCTTCTTGCCCCCACGCCCTACCCTCCCAACGAGGGAGCTCACGAGGGTCACGAACTGCAGGCTTTAGGGACCCTCATCGCTGGGCGATATCAGGACCGCATGGAGCAGGCCGACGCACGCGACGACGTGGAACGCATGTTCGCCCTGGCTAACGAGGCCAGTCATGAGTGCCATCTCACCCGTCTGCGCGACCTGCCACCTCCACCGCCTGACCACCCAAAAAAGAAGCCCCCCACCATGCACGGGCTCACGCCAATGTTCGAGGAGCGACCACGCAGTTGTCCCCCTGCGCCCCCCTTTTTTTGTTTTTCTTTTTATTTTTTTTTTTTTAAGCGTTTTCCATTTGTCGTCTTTTTTTTTTTTTTCTGTTTTTTTTTTGTTTTTTGCTGTTTTTTTTTTTCTTTTTTTATTTTTTTATTTTTTTTTTTTTTTATTTTTCTTTCTTATTTTGTCTTTTTTTGTTTCTCTTTAATATGTTTTCTTTTTTCTACTTTTTTTTTATTTTTTTTTTATTTTTTTTTTTTTTTTTTTTTCGTTTTTTTTGTTTTTTTTTTTCTTTCCTTTTATCTTTTTCCCACTCTTTCTTTTTCCCCACCTACGGAGCTTCCACGATACACATGAACCGACTGCGCAAGCTCCATCGGCAACTATGTGAGCTTCGCTTCATCGGACAGCACCATCATTTAGACTGCCGTGCCATCCCGCCGTACCTAGCGCAGCGCATCGACTGCACGTGGACCGCGGCCCGCCTCCTATGCCACAAGCTGCGCCCCACGGTTCTCCTAGACTTCCCCGAGGCCTGGACCCCCGACGAGCCAGTGCCTCACGGAGAGCACCTTGACGTTTTGATCCAACACCTCGACTTGGAGCTGGCGCGACGTGCGAACCGTGCCAAAGATGAACGCATCAAGATATGGGCTGAGGGCGTCCGCGAGCCAAGCGGGCGAAAGGCGGCCATATACGCGCGGGCTGCTGACAGCTCGCCCACGGCGTATCTCCGCACGCCTACCACACCTGACGATACGCAACTCCACTGCGACACCAACGCCTTTAAACCTGACAAAGCTAGCACGGACGACAGCGACGCTGACACCGAAGCTGGCGGCTTCAGCCCCAGCGACGGTAGTTCGCCCGACACGGACAACGACGAAGACCACACTTGTGAACCACCACCTGCACAAGTCCCCGACATTCTCCCTGCCAACGCCATTGGTGCTAATACCAAAGACATGCTTAAGCTCATGGTCGACACCTGGGAGCCCATCTTGGGCAGGTACCGCGCCCGTGCAGGGCATGACGCCGAAGCCATGCCGACGTGGGCTGACTTCTACGACGAGTACCGACAAGAGCTGCCTACGCCATCACCAGCTACCCCTTTCCACCTCACCGACGACAAACTCATCCACTTTATTCGCACCCGTTCACCGCGCCGTGCGGGGGGACTGGACGGCTGGACTACTAAGGAGGCTAAGGAGTTACCCGACGACATCCTTCGCCTCTTCGCCAGCGTCTTACGCGCCTTTCTATTTTTATTGTTTTTCTTGTTTTTTCTATTTATTACTTTATTATTTTTTTATATATTACTTTATTAGCAACGCATTGGCACCATCACAGAACCCTCCTTTCATGTGCCAAACCCGGCCTCCGAAAAGGCCGAGGCGAACTCCCAACGGACCAACGACTTCTCTCGGTGCTTTCCGTTTGGATGTATGCGTGGGAAGCGCCAGCGTACCGCAGCCTCACGGACTGGCGGAAAGGATGGACCCACGCCACGAGCTTTGGCGCTGTCCCCAAAGCTACCATTGGGGACGTCAGCACCTCTCTTGCCCTGCGCATCGAACACGCCAGGGCCTTACTCCTTCCCTTAGCTGGGCTGCCCTTGACCGACAGAAGTGTTTCGACTACCTCATCACGGACATCTGCCTTAACCTTGCGCTTCACGCGGGGTGCCCCCAAGACATCGTTACTGTCCGCAGAAACTTCTACAGTCGCCACAAACGCTACATCCGCATGAACGGAGCGTACTCTAAGGAATTGGCCAGGACCAACGGTCATCTCCAGGGAAGCTCTTGGTCCCTGGACGACATTAAGCTGCTCATGTGTGTGTGGACCAAGAGACAGCATCGATACGTTCCGCGATCACTCAGCACTACCTTTGTTGACGTCAGCAACTCCACTACTCACACCGCGCCTGAGTTGCAGAAATCTCTTGATGAAACCGCCAAGTTTGATCGATTTTCAGGTCAACGCATTCACCCTGGCAAAGTGGCGGGGTGGGCGCTCACCGACGAGCTTCACGCCGCCGTTACCCAGCTCACTCTGGCGGAACGGCCCTACGCGTGGTCGACTCCTTCAAGCTCGTCGGGAGTTACATCAACGCCGAGGCAGCGCCGGCTCCAGCCGCGCTTAACCTCACGGCCACCGCTGACGCCCGTGTTCGCAGGGCGACTAGTCGCCTGCCGCGCATTAGCAAGCTCCCATCACCGATGCTTATTAAGGCGCGGCACGCCCGTTCCCTTGCTGCCAGCGTCTGTACCACGGGCACCGACATTCAAGCACCATCAGGCCCCGTCAAAACTGCCTACAACCATGCCCTTAAGGCGGCTATCCGCCCCAAGGGAAACAAGTGGGTCGAGTTTTGGACTCTCATGGCCGTGTGCGTCCCAGGACACGCCCTGGAGATTGACGCCATCACGCAGCGTGAAGTTTTCCTGTGTCTGCGGCGACAGGTTAATCGCGACGCTACACTCTGCGGTATCGTCAGGGATCTCCAACACCACGTTCAGACCCTGTTTGGGGGAGGACCTGTCGGACGACTTGTCCAGACGCTCCAGCAGCTCCGTTGGACCTGGCCCACATTTGGCATCATGTACGACGACTGGGGCTGCCAGATCAGTTGGCTGAACTTACCCCAAAACGCCTTCCTTCACATGCTGCGAGCCTCACAACGCAGAGCCTTTCTGAGGAGGATCAAGCCACGGCGTCACGACCTTGGATACCTTGCCTCTGTCAGACAGGGCCTTGACCTCTTCGCCAGCACGTGGCTCGCCCGAACGAAAGGAGCAGCCAAATGCACTGCCTGGCAGCTGGCGCTCCTCCTGAACTACCTGTCGGGCGGGGACCACACCAACAGCGACGATCCCGATCAAACACGTCGGCAGACCCCAGCCCCATTTGCCGCTACTGCGACGAGGAAGAGGAAACTCAGGAGCACACTGTCCGCGACTGCAAGTGCTGGGCCCGAGAAAGACTCCCTCTCACCACCCTCATCAGTGACGACCAGTGGGCCCGTCTTCCGCCGCACACAAGACACTGCGGGCTCTTCGATGAAGACCCAGCCCTCCTCGACCTGCAGGCCGACCTCGCGAGGGGCCCGCTACCTCAGCCCATACCGCGGCCCCCACCTGAGGGAGATCCTGCGGCTTCAGCCCAGGACTCCTACACCACCTACCTTGACCACGACACTGGTTGGACATGGGTCTACGCTGCCACGGACGGTGCATGCACCAACCAAGCCATCACATTGCTAGCACGAGCGGGCTACGGCGTCTACTACGGCATCGACCACCGCATGAACTACAGTGCACGCGTTCACGGCATTACGCAGAACGCACAGCTTGCGGAGACCCTCGCCATTGTCCACCTCACGGCATGTGCTGAACGGCCCGTACACGTTTTCGTGGACAACCAGGCGGTGGTCGATGGGCTCCAAAGTATCATCGACGGACACGCACCACCGCAGGGCACGCACGTGGAGCTCTGGGAAAAGATCCACCGATGCGTCATGGCCAAGCCCAACATGTTCCGCGTCGAGAAAATCGCAAGCCACCTGGGAGACATGGGCATCGACCTCGGGCTCATCGGGCCCATCGCGGAGGAGTTCAATCGTCAGGCTGACGCCCTCGCCACAACGTCGGCACGTACTCATAACCTTCCAGACGACACTGTCGAAGCTGCCAAAACACGACATCGCCAAGCGACCGTGCTTCATGGAGTCGCTGTCGCCATATACGAGCGTAGACACCGCACACTCCCCCTCCCACACCGCAGGGCTGGGGTTACAGCTGCGGAACTCAACAAAATGGAACCAAACCCCCTGCTGTCTGACCAGGCACCACCCGCGGCTGGACCAGACATCCCACAGAACCCGGACGAGCTCTGGGCCGAGGCCCAACGGGCGATATTCGACGAACAGGAGGACGACCCGTTCGGCTTTGGCGGGGGCCTTGACTTCTAGGCGACGGGCCAGCCAGCGCCAACCTTGCCCCGTCGGGCACCCGCACGTCGCCCTCGACTCCGCCACTGAGAGCGGCATCGCACCCACATGACAACGCCGCCCACCTTCAAGACGTTGACGAACAGGAGGACGACCTGTTCAGCTTCGGTGGGGGATCGGACGCTTTGGACGACGGACAAGTCAGCGAAAACCCTGCCCCGTCGGGCAACCTCTCGACGCCTACCGCGACTCCGTCCCCGAGAGCGACATCGCCCCCATACGATGATATCGGCCACCGCCAAGACGCCGACGACGACCTGGGTGACCCCCGCGGACTGAGTGGCATAGACGACGCACCGCCGACACCCCACGCTGCCGACCATGCCGCTCTACCGGGACGCCACCCTTCTACGCGGCCGACCTCAGAGCCCTCGCACGGCATCATGATTGGTCCCACCGCGCAAACCACTCCGCCCCCCCACCAGCGGCAGCCCGCGGGGGCGGCTTCAGCCCCCCCGCAGGGCACTGAACCAGACAGGCCCTCGCGCCCCGTCCACGCTGCCATCGTTGCTGAGCGAGAGGATGCGGCTCTCCCGACCTCTCGGGGCGTGGCCCTAGCGGCTCCAGCCCTGGGGTCGCGTGTTCCCCTCCAGTCACCTCCCAAGGGTGACGGACGACAGCGTACAGGGTGCCGCACTACGCTAGTCCACCATCTGGACAGGCGTACCGAGGACCTCGCCTCTGTCTCGAGGCCCTCGGCCGCTGGCACTGAGCAGCCACCCCTCACCGACCGCGAAACCGAGCTGTCCCAGGCTATGGCTGCTCTCCAGCAGAGGTGCGTTGCTCTCGCCGCGGATCTCGCCGCCGCCCAAGCTCGCCAAGGCCCTCTACTCCAGCGCCTCCACAGCGCTGGGCGAGCCTTCGCCGAGCTGCTCACGCCCTCGCCCGATGGTGCCGTGCCGTCACTCACCATCCAAGCTATGCTGTCATCGTTCCGCGGCGCTCCACCTGGTGCCCCGCGCTAATCTCCTCCTTTCTGCCTGCCCGTGTGTACGCGTGGCTCCGCGTCCACGGTGTCAGGGCGTGGGGGCGGGGGGTGCCCCGTCACTGCGCGCCGCTTGCGGCCAAGCGCCCAACTGGCGGTCTGCCAAGCCGCCTAGCCACGTGTCAGCACGTCGCCTTTCTTGTTGGGGCCTCTTTCTTTACGCGGTCTGACAGGTGAGATCATCACCGTCTGTCCGCCGTCTGTAGCGTCTGTCGCACTGCGCCGGGGGAGGGGGTTTTTGTTGCCCGCCCTCGTATCTAAAGGCTGCACCGCCGCAAATAGTGTTCAGCGAGTTGTCGCACCGCAGTGCGCCTCGCGGACGGACCCTGGTCCGCCTACTTGTCCTCTCTCTCTCTCTCTCTCTCTCTCTCTCTCTCTCTCTCTCTCTCTCGCTCTCTCCCGCTCTCTCTAGTCTCGGCTCGAGAGTGCCCTGCGCTCAGACCGCAGCCGCGACGCGAAGCGCCCCGCCTCGGAGTCAGACTCCCAGGCCTCGCGAGACCGGAGGGGTCCCAGCAGGACCCTACTGATTCGCGTCACCTCTCTCCCCACCAGAGCGCCCGCCGCAATGGCCCCCGGTAAGCCGGGGCGCCGTCGCTCTTCCAAGCAGCCGCCGAGCTCACGTCCTGCTGCCGAAGGGTCTCTCCTCCAACGCAAGCAGGACTGCATCGCAGCTTTCAAGCAAGCGGGGTCTGACCGCCCCACGGCCGCATACAGCGGGCTTGCCGAGCTGAACGCGGATGCGCTCCAGGCCACGTACGACACGCACAAGACCAACACGAAGAAGCTCGGCAGTGCCTTGATCCGCATGTGCGCCGCCAGCCAGATCAGCTACACGCTGGATCACCACCAGCGCAGCAAGCCTAAGCGCATTGGCGGTGACACATCACACCCACCAGCTGGGTCCGCACGACTTCAGGCTGCGGACACCCAATTCATTGCCTTGGACCCGGCCTTTTGGAAGGTCCCAGTCCTCGCCGAACCCACATCACCTGACGACGGCAAGACGTGCAAGCCCAGTATCAGCCTCCACGACTACGAGAGCGGTGAACGGCTGCTGCAACACCACCTCGAGCAGGGTAAGCGTATCACGGGTCAGCTTGCGATTGCTGTCATGGGCCCAAAAAACGACAACTACGTCGGTACCGAGCTCGCCGTCCCCGTGCTGAAGCGTCACCCCAAGGCGCCCAAAGTGGTCCACACGCACGTCCCCGTGACGTGTACCAGCTGGGCACCAAGGAAGTCGCCTGCACGGAAAAAGTAGCCGTCGCCACCATCGACCCCTTTTTTTATTTTCGTTTAGATTTATTCTTTTTTTTTTTCTTTCTTTTTACTTCGGTTTTTCTTTTTTTTTTATTTTTTTTTTTCTTCTATTGTTCCTTTCTTTCTTTTGTTTTTTTTCTTTTCTTTATTTTTTTTTTCTTTTCTCAGTGTTTTTTTTTTTATTTGCCGACCAAGTATTTGCTGGATTCGGCGACCATACATGAAACCGAGGCCATCGCCGCAGTCCCCTCCATGCATCAGGCCTTCGAGGACCAGTTCTCGGGAGGTGCCCCCGTGAACGGTGGTCCACGCGCCAAGGGTCCTTTCCGAAGGGACTCCGCTCCACAGGACAAGGAGCGCCAAAACCAAAAGCACAGGGAGTCCAAGAAAGACGCTCGCCGCCAGGAGCTCGATAGTCAGCTCCAGGACACCTTCAAGGCCCTCTTTCACGGCAACTTTAAAGCCGTCACCATCCTCGAACCCTGCAAAAGCCTAGGCAGGTTTGGATCGGGCGTCGGAAAGAGGTCCCTGGCTGCCACCTTCGGCGTCAGTCTTCAAGCGGTCGACAAGGTATTGGCGGGTTCAGGGCAACTCGGCGCCACCTACGACCTCAGCAACGTAGGTGCAGACGAGCCCACTGCAGACAAGTACCAGACCGTGTGGTTCCCTGAGGACCAGCCCATCACGATGGCAGATGCGTTCCAGAAGTCGGTGGATTTCAAGGCCTTAGGAGTCGTCAGGCACGGCAAGTCAGGCTTATTGGGGATCCGTGTTGCACGAGGGTCAGACGCCGCCAAGGCTGCTGCCGTCAGCATCCGTGGCTGCGAAGCCACCCTCGCCAAGACGCGATACCGCATCACTGGCATTGCGGCACGCCACGCCACGCTGACCCAGCTTGCTAAGACTCTCACGGGCCCGTCCGTCAAATGGGACTGTGAGGTCTACCACACCGCCTGGTACCCAGCCACTTCGGCTCAGTTTGCCTTAGTGCGCGCCCATCGTCCCCCACCCACATATACGGTACAGGTCGCAGGGTGCCCCATCCCGTGGAGCATCACCGAGGCCCCGCTGGCTGAGGTGGTGCCGAAGAGGGACAACGTTACCATCGTCACGCCTACCACCATCACAGAGCCTGTGACGCCGCCAGCCGGTGGTGGCGGCTTCAGCCCCGCCACTGGCACACTCCTCACCAAAGCGGCCCAGAGCCCTTACCTCCACGACCTCATGACTGCCACGCCCAAAGGCAAGGGCGTCGCACCGCTCCTGATCCCCAAAGAGGAGCCTTTAGCCAAGCGCTACCGATCCTCCAGTGGGAAACGCGACGCCACGCCGCACGCAAGATCACACGGCGCCCCAGGCCGCAGCTCCTCTGCACCCCCGCACGGCACGGACGGAGCTGCCGAGCAGACGGCCGTCCAAGGATCAGGAGGTCATGACCCGCAGCTTGGCACGGTGGCGGCTGAAGGTGGGGGCCACACCGAAGGGGACGCTGCCACAGCCGCCGAAGTACCAGGCGACGCTGACGACGTCGAGAGCCTCTCATCAGGTGATGAATACAGCGTGGCTTCCCACGAACTCAACACCTTCGGCGAACGCTTCGCATCGGCCCCTAAACTGCCAGATGCCGCCACGACCCGCATCCAACACATGGAACAACAGCACGAGCTGCTTGCCAACACGGTGGATAACATGCAGGTTCAGCTTGCGGGCGTTCTCTCATCCCAGGCCACACTAACGGAGCACGTTTCAGGTTTGGAACGAGGGCTTGCCACCGTCGTCACTCAGCAACAGACGGCAACTACCGAAGCTGCTGCACTGCGTGGCGACATCCAGGCCCTCCTCGGGCACCTCACGGGGGGCACCATCCACCTGCCACAGGTGGCCACTCTCGAAACTAAGAAGGAGGAAGCTGCATCAGTTGCCGATCCCGTGGTTGTCTGCGGGTGGATCGACCAGCCAGGCCAGGTCACCCCAGGGACGGGACCCCCAGGGGCTGACAAAGGCAAAGACAAGGGTCGGGTCACCCAGGAACCCTATTGAAGGTGCCTCAGAGAGCCTGCCTCAGCCCTCCGAGGAAGCGCCTTCAGAGGCATCCCTTCCCTCTTCGCGTCGTATCTCTTTCTTGTCATATCATGTCAGATTTGGCAGCAGCACGCGCAAGCTATCTGGTGTAGGGACACCCGTCATCTTGCAGGGGGCGTGATTGTTGCAATGTACATGAGCATGCAGGGGTATCTGAGGATGCGTGCTGACATGCAGCTTTTGGCTCATCGCTCGCGCCGCCCGCCAGGCCTCGCCATCAAGTGGCGCCTTGCCTGCAGCCTGGCCCTCCCCTCGCTCGCTGGAGCACACCCGTCTTCAGGCGGTGCGCCCCAGCATGGAGGTGAGGTTTTCCAGCGACATGCTGAACGTGGGACTCTTTTCTACCTTTACGATGACAGCATCTACAAGTACGATCACTGCACCATTTTGGACCCGATCGTGAACAGCACCGCCGCCGTGGGTCCGTGCGGCAACGGATCGCTGGGCGCCATCGTGAGCGCATGCACGCCCTTGTCAACTACGACACATGCATCGACATCCACCCCCAGCGTGGCCTCGACCGTGGTGCAGCAGATCCTTGACGGGGACGTTGATACAGGCCAGGCACGCAGTGGCGGCTTCAGCCCCTCTGTCGTGCCCCGCTATAGCCCCACGGGTCTCACCACCCCCCTGTGCGCTAGGGGCGAACCCGAGGAGGACCCCGGTTTCTGGCACCTGATGATGATCCGCGCCCGGCTCATACCGTGCGCTGCGGCGTGGGCACCAGGTGAGGACCACCAGGACGTGTTATGGGCATGGCTCGAGGACTGCGTCCCGTACATCCTGGCGACGCTTCATCTGCCACAGTACGATCACCTCTTCCAGGAGGACTCTGAGGACACAACCGACGCCCTGCGCCAGCTCACCGCGTTCGACATGTGCGAGGACATCTGGTATAGAGCGGGCCCCGACAGACAGCGCACACACCGCAACCTCACTCGTATCCAGGGCAGCCGCGAGTATTCCACCCGCTACTTTGGCCTACTTCTGGAATACCAGGGTGCTCGTGCCCAGCTTGTCGGCCCTGAAGCTTTCACGGCACCTTTGCCGCCGTACCTCTCACGGGCCCACGCCTTACTACCAAGAGGCCTTCCCCCACCCGACCAAGACGCCCTGGCGCACCTCGCTGATGCGATCCTGCACCACCCGACAGACATGCAGCCGCTTGTCGAGGCGGAGCTCGCCGCGGCACCGATGGAACCGCTTAACCCACCACCGCCAGCTGGCCTCGCCCAGCACGCCACGGGTGATCAGGCCGCAGACGACCCCGTATCCTGGCTGCTCCAGCACATCGCGGCCAGCGACATCAGCGACACACCCTTGGACTCGTTCCACGCGTCGGACGATATCAGCAACATATCCCTGGGCTCGGTCCATGTGGACGATAGCCAGGACGACATGGAAACCCAGGATCGCGACGGCACGACACCACCAGGCGACACGGCCCAGCGTGACCGTGACAGTGAACCCCACTTAGGGCACACCTCGTCGCACAGCAGTCCGCCAAACAACTCGGCCCAGGCCGACCCCTGCGCACAGCTCAACGACGCTGAAGGCGCCACTGCCGCCGACGCGACAAGCCATGCCACTGCATCGCCAGCTCATGCCAGCCCGCGCAGTGGCGGCTTCAGCCCCGCTGCAGCACTGGCTGGACCTGGACATCCCCAGACCGCAGGTGGCAGCACCACGCCCCGCACCTCTGTCTGCCGTGTTAACGTGACTGACTACAACCCCAGTGTCATTGACCACTGGCAGGCCGACATCGACAACGACCCCATCGATGACGAGTACCCAGATGCCAGCGGTTCCCACGAGCCCCAGCACAGCGCAGCGGCATCACGACACTGTGGCTGCCTCATCTGCCTCTTTGTGGCCACGAACGCCATCGTGATAGCAATGCCGTACAAGGACCAGATCGATGGGTACTTGCCGACACCGAGCCGAGACCCCAGCTACCGACAACGACGACGACGTGAAGCGGCGGCACCAGGCCCATCTGTGCCCACCACATCCCGACGCACAACGACATGCAACGTCACGTCCGCATTGTGGGCCACTCTCAAGTGGACCAGCGTCAAACTCAGAGATAGCGTCTCGGGCGGAGCCAGCGCAGACGGGGTCGGCCTCGGGGGTGTCCTGAAATGGGCCAGCGGCAAACTCGGGGCTATTGCCACGGGCGGAGTGGTGTGTGTCTTCTTCTTGTCGGCGCCAAACTCCTTGCTCAAGGAGCCGTCGGACACGTAGGAGCCCGCATCTGTGCGCGGGCCCTGGACTCATCCACAGCCCAATGGTGCCTCCGCTGTTGCCAACCGAGCAGGAGGCCGCGCGATGAGGCCACATGCACAATGCCGTGCACGCTTGCCGACGAACACGACGACCAGCACGTGCACTCACTCCGACATCCGCTGCTGCAGGAACACTACGCCGCAGCAGTTGCCGCCGCAGTCGACGATGTCACCACCGCCACCACCGCCGCCATCGTCGAAGTCACTGCCGCCGTATCGCGAGCCTCGTCTGTCACACCAAGATCGACCAGCCCGTCCCCGCGAGACGGCTCAAAAAGCGGCGCGGCATACGGTAACCTACCGACTAACGAGGATGCCACAGCACACGGCAGCGACACCGAGGCAAGGGAAACACGTGAGTGCACCCACGTTAGCCCGTGGTCCATCTTCCGACATGCTGATGCTCGTGGTTCCTCTCCCGACGCGGACACCCAACCACCACGACGGCGAGCGCGCTATGCATCACCCGCCAGGCCCCAGGCGCCTTCAGGCCCTGGTATGCCTTATACAGCCCTCAAGCCACCGACACGCAACTTACGCAACACTATCCAGCGCGACCCAGCGGTCCCCGTGCCGCCGACGAGCATCCTCAACGCCCTGTACCAAAACGGCTTTGCGCTTGGTAACAGTGGCGTGTCTACAGAGGACATCAAAGACGCTCTGCGACTCCACGACCATCCTCGATTTACCCATGATCTAACATTCCAAGCGCTGGGGCCGTGGACTGACATCATGCAGAGGCCCCCGAACCGCCTCACTTGGGTGCTGGAAGACTCGGGCGGGAACTCAGGCGAGACAATCTTCCCCTACCTCACGTGGGACCTCCGCCAACCCACCACCGACGCGCCCACTGTCTTCTGGCATGGGACCCGCGGCGACCTTGCGGCCCGTCTTGATGCCAGCGGAGGGCACCTCTTGCCAGGCCCCCGCCGTGAAGCGAAGGGTCGAACTGGCACCAACGTTGGCCGCACGTACGTGAGCGTGCACCCTTCGCTGGCCGCGTGGCACGCAATGCCGCCCCACCCGCCCTACAGTCTCGAAGACGACACCCTCGCGTGGGGACCCATCGCACTCTGGATGTGCGAGGCCACCCAACCACCGCGCGGGGAAAACAGGCACAACGTCGTGAAAGGGAAGGCCCACGGAGCGCGTCTCATTTACCCTCGGGTCCTGAGCCTCCTCATCCGCATGGACTGGTGCGCCCCCACAGAAGCTGCTTCCAGGTGCCGTGCCCTACCACACGCCTATGGCATGGGCGACTGCGCGCACGCCCTTCACATCGCTGGCTACGATCATCCAGATCTCCGTGAGGCGGCTGAAGCTCACGACCAGGAAGCTAGCACCAGGCGCAGATTAGTCATCGCGGCAGCGTGGCCACCGCCGCAGGCATTATACTCGCCAGAGGCAGCGCGAGTATGGGCCAAACAGCACTACGACACTGAAGCAGCCACCAGGGACGACCCTAACCAGCCCCGCCCACGCGTCTCGCTTCGCAAGCTCCAGCTGGACCCGAAACCACTCATCGACCTGGTGTACACTGGCTTGCAAGCCGTCCCCGTGCGGGGGCATCCTGTCGCACGCGAGTCGCGCCCCAGCGGCTCCAGCCCTGGGGCCGCGTCTGGCCCACCGCGCACTCACAAGTCAGGCACAGCCCTGGCGCACAGTCCAGACCGCTCATCGACGACATCAGGAGCCGACGAGCGCCGTACGCCTTCCCTCATCAGCGCGGCCGCCGCCCTCGCCCGAGGCCACGCCCGCCCACGGCGATCCGCCTCTCGTTCGTCACGACAGAGTGGCGGAAACTCCACCTCAGACAACAGTGGCATCGAGACGTGGGAGCACATTGAGACGGAAGAGGAGCCGACTGCCTACCACGTCCTCGCCTACCACGTCCGTGATGTGCGGACCCGTGTCAATGCCCCTGGCATCGAGGTCTGGCTTGACCCTGGTGATCACCACGACGGCGCCTACCTACCGTGGGGGACGACAGTCATGGGCCACCGCGTTATAGACCCTGCGGTGGCGGGGCGGGACGGCTGGGTCATCCTCCACCACGACCACGGCGACACCACTACTAAGCTCTGGGCACCGACCCAAGTCCACGTCAAAGCGGACGACACCTGGCGCACGGTCATGGTTTTTTTCGTGTTTTCTTTTTGTTTCTTTGTGGGTCTTTTGGGGTTTGTTTCTTTTCGGTGGGGTCTCTGCTTTGCCCTTTTTTTTGGGTTTTGCCGCGCCTCCAGCGGACATGGGGCCCCAGTGGATCGAGTGCCATGCCGAGGACGCTCGCCTCCCCGCCGAGGTTGTCCGCACTACATGCCAATCCTGGTTTGCTGACGTCTGGCCCTTGTGGGATCGCCCTCGACCCCACCCAGACGACCCAGGCACAAACGAGCATGCGCTCCCGCCTCTACCAGGACGCTGGTCTTGCCTACAGTGTCGATTCCAATGCTGTCAGTACTGTGCGGCTCGCCGCAACACGCAGCTCGGCACCTCGGGCCAACCAGCGTGCCCAGACTGTGCCCGCAGCGGACTGCGTACACTTATGGACTGGTCCACGGACTACTCTTGCAAAAGTTGGACGTGTGCATACAGCACCGACAACAGGGACTCCGACACATGCTGCCTGTCCAGCAGGTGCCCCCATCCCCCCAGTCCACACAGCCTGCTCGACGTCCGTGCCACAGGGATGCCGCCGCACATCCTTGCCCGCCAATGCGGCAACGCGCCAGCCCACCACGACCTCAAGGAACCCCCCCGAGCGCCTCCAGGCCCCGGGGGGGAACCTCCACAACCAGGCCAAGCAGGTTACCAGGGTCAATGGTACTTCCCACCGAGGCCGCGGCGCGTCCCCAGGCAGGGACTGCCTGACGGCACGAGGCGGCCACCTGGGTTCACAGGAACGGGGATGCCCGAAGAACCGTTCCCCGACCAACCTCTTTGGAAGGAAGGCTACGTGCTCTTCGGCCCCCACCAGGCCCTCAAGGAGGAATTCACCTTCAACAAGACGGTCCGCCGACCCTACTCCCTAGCCATCACCAACATGTACAGGGACCGTGTCACGGTCAGGACCGTCTGCGAGTCGATCGCCGAGCGCATCCACACTACACGCACCCGCTGGCGAGATGTGGTACTGTATTGGGACGCCGAGGGTGGTCCTGGGCCTCAAGCTCTCGACTACGACATGCGACTCTGCGACGCCATGGTGAGCCGTGCCACGACCGAAGCCGAGCTAAACCACGACCGCAGCAACCGTGGTAGTTTCTGCCTCTATGGACCAGCGCACCAGCGAGCTGTAAACATCACGGCGATCTCCGAGCCGCAGAACATCGACTTCATGGAGAATGTGCGGCGATACCCCAACCCGTAGGGAGGTGGTGGTGGACCCACGCCTTTTTTTTTTTTTTTATTTTTATTTATTTTTTCCTTTTTTTTTTTTTATTTTGTTTTTTTTTTTTTTTTTATTGTTTTTTCTTTTGGTTTTTCTTTTTTTTTTTATTTTTTTTTTCGAGCACGTCTATCGGGGCTGGCAGCGGCCCGACGTGCCACCATCCTCCCCGACACCCGCCCCCTCTCGAGAGCCGACCAGCAGCGATATCAACAGCACCAGCAGCGCATTCAGCAGCGCGACCAACGCGACGCAGGACAGCCGAGCACGCCACGCTGCCGCTCTCCCGCGCGCGTCCCGACAGGCGGCAGCACGGCCTACGGCGGGGCTGCCGCCTATCACCGTGGCCCCATTGGCGCCAGGCCCGCGGCGGCTGGAGCAGCCGCCTCCAGCTACGGCCATGCCCCTCACGCCAGGGCGCACCCAGCGGTCATCGGCTACCCGCGTGCACTCGTGCAGGCCCCCCCACGGGCCACCTCGCCCGTGCCAGGGTCCACGCGCGCCTGGGGCCACTACTCAGGCCGACATGATGGCACCCCCAGCAACCAGCCCGCAGTGATAACCCCTGCGGCTTCAGCCCAGGGGGCTGCAACAAACCGTGGCAGGACAGGGCGCCCTGAAGGATGGCGTGATGCGAACGTGCGTGCTTGGCAACCGCGCCAGCACACGCCCCCGCCAAACGTGGCTGCAGCACTGCGCCCTGCCCAGGCAAAACCTGCCCCACCTGAGCGGGAGAGGCAGCCGCTTGCCCCGCTCGTCCTCACGCACATCCAGGCGCATCACAGCGCCTCCCCGCGGCACAGCGAGGGAAGCGCCCACCACGTCAGCCCCCGCCCTGACGCTGTCGACCCTGACCAGGCCACTGCCACGGCGGAGGGCGGCAAAAGCGCCTCCCGCCAGCCCAGCCCATCACCCTGCGCGGCGCCGATCCGATCCCCGAGCAGGGCGGATTCCGAGCGCGCAAATGCCCAGGCGACCTCGCCACGCGACCGCCACACGGGCGGGCGCGTCCCGCGCAGCAGGTCCTGCAGCCGCCACAGCTCTCGCAAGGCCCCAGGGAGCTCCACGAGCTCGCCGCCTCGCGAGACTCAGGCTGATGGCCGAGCCCCCGAAGTGGTGCCACGATTCGGTGCCAGCGTCATCGAACCTGGCCAGGTCGACCTCGAGCCGACGCCGTCCACGGACCACGAGCCGCCGCTGCCCACCCGCGTGATCGTCCCCATCGACGAGGCGCCAACCTTCGACCCGTTCAAGAACAAGTACCGTGTCAAGGACCTTGCGGCGGGTTTCGGCGGTGGCTCACCGCGCTCACCTCAGAGTCGGGGCGGAGCCCCCGCCACCTCAGCCGCTGCCGCGGCAGCGGCGGCCCCGCGGGGAATCAGCCCTGTCCGCAACGTGGGCCTCACGGCAGCGGGCATGGACGAGGCCCAGCGCCAGGCCTCCGACCGTGTTGCTGGAGCTGTTCCACCAGATGCTGCTCATCAAGATACTGACGGGGCGGGCGCGCCACCGCAGGACGGACCAGCGGTGTCGCGTGCGCAGTATATGCGCGTGCGGTGTGCCGCTGCCGCGCCTAGCCGCCGCCGCTGGTTCGCTTTTGCTTTTGTGTTCGGCAGGGCGGATCGAGGAGTCGCCTCCCTCTCCCTCTGCTGCCGTCTCACCTCTCCTCCCCTCGTCCCCTATGGTACTGGAGTGAGGAGGATTTTTCGAGACAGTTTTACTGACGTTTATGAACCCCCCCTGGCGCAGTGCCGACCGTGTCCCGCCTATACTTCTGGCCTGACGGCGGCTTCAGCCCCGGTCAAGCTAATCCATAGGAACGCCATGAGCTCCGACTGTGGCCAAGCCTTCTACCTGGGCGAGGGTCAGGCTGACCTTCACCGTGCGGGGCGTGCAAACCCCAGCTCCACCGATGGAGACGGGCCAGGTCGCTCCATACACCTCGTCAGCCTAAACATCACCAGTCTCTCAGCGAACTGGCCAACCATCACCGCTCTTGGTGTCGACCACAACGCCGCAGTCATAGCACTGCAGGAGACCCGACATGCCAAGCCGACCAGACAAGCCATCGCTACCAGCGCCGCCAATCCCCACCACGGGGGATACCACGCCAGTCTTGGACCTGACCTGGATCTGGCGCGAGCCCAGCGCAGAGCTGCCCACGGCGGCACAGACCACACCGTCGTGGGCAACACTGGCGCCTCGGGAGGGGTCGCCATCCTCTCCAAGGATGCCATCGTCGACTCCACTGTCGACGACACTGCGCCCTGTATCGTCACCCTCAAGGCCAAGAAAAGATGGCACGAGGCCTTCCTCCCGATCTGCACTCAGCACCGCCGCAGGCGGCGACGAAACAACCACGGGCCCGCTGGGATCTACATAGCGAGCCTCTACGGGGTAGCTGGAGGAGACAGCGCAGACCTGTTTCGGCTCGCTGACTGCGCCGCCGCAAGGGTCGGCTCAGCCCCGTATTTCATCTGCATGGACGCCAACACGAACATTGACGACAACCCACGCCTGCTGCACATGATGCAGCACGGATGGTTTAACGTCGCTGAGGGCACACCAGACCACACCCTGCACACATACGGTAATATCCCTGACTGGGACCGCGTCACCAAGTGCCCCCGCACTTCGCGCATCGATTATATCATCGCCAACCAAGCGGCGCGATCCCTTGTCACCGGCTTCTGCTATCTGCGCGACTTGCCAGCGAAGTCCCATGTTGGCCTGCAGGTCACGCTCGACCTCAGTCGCCTCGACCATACGGCCCGACGCCTTCTTGCCCCCACGCCCTACCCCCCTAACGATGGAGCTCACGAGGGCCACGAACTGCAGGCATTAGGGACCCTCATCGCTGGGCGATACCAGGACCGCATGGAGCAGGCCGACACACGCGACGACGTGGAACGCATGTTCGCCCTGGCTAACGAGGCCAGCCATGAGTACCATCTCACCCGTCTGCGCGACCTGCCACCTCCACCGCCCGACCACCCAAAAAAGAAGCCCCCCACCATGCACGGGCTCACGCCCATGTTCGAGGAGCGACCAGTTGTCCCCCGCGCCTTCCCCACCTACGGAGCTTCCACGATACACATGAACCGACTGCGCAAGCTCCATCGGCAACTCTGTGAGCTTCGCTTCATCGGACAGCACCACCATTTAGACTGCCGTGCCATCCCGCCGTACCTAGCGCAGCGCATCGACTGCACGTGGACCGCGGCCCGCCTCCTTTGTCACAAGCTGCGCCCCACGGTTCTCCTTGACTTCCCCGAGGCCTGGACCCCCGACGAGCCAGCACCTCACGGAGAGCACCTTGACGGTTTGATCCAAAACCTCGACCTAGAGCTGGCGCGACGTGCGAACCGTGCCAAAGCTGAACGCATCAAGATATGGGTTGAGGGCGTCCGCGAGCCAAGCGGGCGAAAGGCGGCCATATACGCACGGGCTGCCGATAGCTCGCCCACGGCGTATCTCCGCACGCCTACCACACCTGACGATACGCAACTCCACTGCGACACCCACGCCTTTAAACCTGACGAAGCTAGCACGGACGACAGCGACGCTGACACCGAAGCTGGCGGCTTCAGCCCCAGCGACGGTAGTTCGCCCGACACGGACAACGACGAAGACCACACTTGTGAACCACAACCTGCACAAGTCCCCGACATTCTCCCTGCCAACGCCATTGTTGCTAATACCAAAGACATGCTTAAGCTCATGGTCGACACCTGGGAGCCCATCTTGGGCAGTTACCGCGCCCGTGCAGGACATGACGCCGAAGCCATGCCGACGTGGGCTGACTTCTACGACGAGTACCGACAAGAGCTGCCTACGCCATCACCAGCTACCCCTTTCCACCTCACCGTCGACCAACTCATCCACTTTATTCGCACCCGTTCACCGCGCCGTGCGGGGGGACTGGACGGCTGGACTACTAAGGAGGCTAAGGAGTTACCCGACGACATCCTTCGCCTCTTCGCCAGCGTCTTACGCGCTATGCAACGCACTGGCACCATCCCAGAACCTCTCCTTCATGTGCCAAACCCGTGCCTCCGAAAAGGCCGAGGCGAACTCCCAACGGACCAACGACTTCTCTCGGTGCTTTCCGTTTGGATGTATGCGGGGGAAGCGCCAGCTTACCGCAGCCTCACGGACTGGCGGAAAGGATGGACCCACGCCACGAGCTTTGGCGCTGTCCCCAAAGCTACCATTGGGACGTCAGCACCTCTCTTGCCCTGCGCATCGAACACGCCAGGGCCTTACTCCTTCCCTTAGCTGGGGCTGCCCTTGACCGACAGAAGTGTTTCGACTACCTCAACACGGACATCTGCCTTAACCTTGCGCTTCACGCGGGGTGCCCCCAAGACATCGTTACTGTCCGCAGAAACTTCTACAGTCGCCACATACGCTACATCCGCATGAACGGAGCGTACTCTAAGGAATTGGCCAGGACCAACGGTCATCTCCAGGGAAGCTCTTGGTCCCTGGACGACATTAAGCTGCTCATGTGTGTGTGGACCAAGAGACAGCATCGATACGTTCCGCGATCACTCAGCACTACCTTTGTTGACGACAGCAACTCCACTACTCACACCGCGCCTGAGTTGCAGAAATCTCTTGATGAAACCGCCAAGTGTGATCGATTTTCAGGTCAACGCATTCACCCTGGCAAAGTGGCGGGGTGGGCGCTCACCGACGAGCTTCACGCCGCCGTTACCCAGCTCACTCTGGCGGAACGGCCCTTACGCGTGGTCGACTCCTTCAAGCTCGTCGGGAGTTACATCAACGCCGAGGCAGCGCCGGCTCCAGCCGCGCTTAACCTAACGGCCACCGCTGACGCCCGTGTTCGGAGGGCGACTAGTCGCCTGCCGCGCATTGGCAAGCTCCCATCACCGATGCTTATTAAGGCGCGGCACGCCCGTTCCCTTGCTGCCAGCGTCTGTACCACGGGCACCGACATTCAAGCCCCATCAGGCCCCGTCAAAACTGCCTACAACCATGCCCTTAAGGCGGCTATCCGCCCCAAGGGAAACAAGTGGGTCGAGTTTTGGACTCTCATGGCCGTGTGCGTCCCAGGACACGCCCTGGAGATTGACGCCATCACGCAGCGTGAAGTTTTCCTGTGTCTGCGGCGACAGGTTAATCGCGACGCTACACTCTGCGGTCTCGTCAGGGATCTCCAACACCACGTTCAGACCCTGTTTGGTGGAGGACCTGTCGGACGACTTGTCCAGTCGCTCCAGCAGCTCCGTTGGACCTGGCCCACATTTGGCATCATGTACGACGACTGGGGCTGCCAGATCAGTTGGCTGAACTTACCCCAAAACGCCTTCCTTCACATGCTGCGGGCCTCACAACGCAGAGCCTTTCTGAGGAGGATCAAGCCACGGCGTCACGACCTTGGATACCTTGCCTCTGTCAGACAGGGCCTCGACCTCTTCGCCAGCACGTGGCTCGCCCGAACGAAAGGAGCAGCCAAATGCACTGCCTGGCAGCTGGCGCTCCTCCTGAACTACCTGTCGGGCGGGGACCACACCCAACAGCGACGATCCCGATCAAACACGTCTGCTGACCCCAGCCCCATCTGCCGATACTGCGACGAGGAAGAGGAAACTCAGGAGCACACTGTCCGCGACTGCAAGTGCTGGGCCCGAGAAAGACTCCCTCTCACCACCCTCATCAGTGACGAGCAGTGGGCCCGTCTTCCGCCGCACACAAGACACTGCGGGCTCTTCGATGAAGACCCAGCCCTCCTCGACCTGCAGGCCGACCTCGCGAGGGACCCGCTACCTCAGCCCATACCGCGGCCCCCACCTGAGGGAGATCCTGCGGCTTCAGCCCAGGACTCCTACACCACCTACCTTGACCACGACACTGGTTGGACATGGGTCTACGCTGCCACGGACGGTGCATGCACAAACCAAGCCATCCCATTGCTAGCACGAGCGGGCTACGGCGTCTACTACGGCATCGACCACCGCATGAACTACAGTGCACGCGTTCACGGCATTACGCAGAACGCACAGCTTGCGGAGACCCTCGCCATTGTCCACCTCACGGCATGTGCTGAACGGCCCGTACACGTTTTCGTGGACAACCAGGCGGTGGTCGATGGGTTCCAAAGTATCATCGACGGACACTCACCACCGCAGGGCACGCACGTGGAGCTCTGGGAAAAGATCCACCGATGCGTCATGGCCAAGCCCTACATGTTCCGCGTCGAGAAAATCGCAAGCCACCTGGGAGACATGGGCATCGACCTCGGGCTCATCGGGCCCATCGCGGAGGAGTTCAATCGTCAGGCTGACGCCCCCGCCACAACGGCGGCACGTACTCATAACCTTCCAGACGACACTGTCGAAGCTGCCAAAACACGACATCGCCAAGCGACCGTGCTTCATGGAGTCGCTGTCGCCATATACGAGCGTAGACACCGCGCACTCCCCCTCCCACACCGCAGGGCTGGGTTTACAGCTGCGGAACTCAACAAAATGGAACCAAACCCCCTGCTGTCTGACCAGGCACCACCCGCGGCTGGACCAGACATCCCACAGAACCCGGACGAGCTCTGGGCCGAGGCCCAACGGGCGATATTCGACGAACAGGAGGACGACCCGTTCGGCTTTGGCGGGGGCCTTGACTTCCTAGGCGACGGGCCAGCCAGCGCCAACCTTGCCCCGTCGGGCACCCGCACGTCGCCCTCGACCCCGCCACTGAGAGCGGCATCGCACCCACATGACAACGCCGCTCACCTTCAAGACGCTGACGAACAGGAGGACGACCTGTTCAGCTTCGGTGGGGGATCGGACGCTTTGGACGACGGACCAGTCAGCGGAAACCCTGCCCCGTCGGGCAACCACTCGACGCCTTCCGCGACTCCGTCCCCGAGAGCGACATCGCCCCCATACGATGATATCGGCCACCGCCAAGACGCCGACGACGACCTGGGTGACCCCCGCGGACTGAGTGGCATAGACGACGCACCGCCGACACCCCACGCTGCCGACCATGCCGCCCTACCGAGACGCCACCCTTCTACGCGACCGACCTCAGAGCCCTTGCACGGCATCATGATTGGTCCCTCCGCGCAAACCACTCCGCCCCCCCACCGGCGGCAGCCCGCGGGGGCGGCTTCAGCCCCCCCGCAGGGCACTGAACCAGACAGGCCCTCGCGCCCCGTCCGCGCTTCCATCGTTGCTGAGCGAGAGGATGCGGCTCTCCCAACCTCTTGGGGCGTGGCCCTAGCGGCTCCAGCCCTGGGGTCGCGTGTTCCCCCCCCAGTCACCTTTCAAGGGTGACGGACGACAGCGTACAGGGTGCCGCACTACGCTAGTCCACCATCTGGACAGGCGTACCGAGGACCTCGCCTCTGTCTCGAGGCCCTCGGCCGCTGGCACTGAGCAGCCACCCCTCACCGACCGCGAAACCGAGCTGTCCCAGGCTATGGCTGCTCTCCAGCAGAGGTGCGTTGCTCTCGCCGCGGACCTCGCCGCCGCCCAAGCTCGTCAAGGCCCTCTACTCCAGCGCCTCCACAGCGCCGGGCGAGCCTTCGCCGAGCTGCTCACGCCCTTGCCCGATGGTGCCGTGCCGTCACTCACCATCCAAGCTATGC
>CAUYUJ010017323.1:158903-166403 GCA_963575745.1 Prorocentrum cordatum
TTCCAGGTGCCGTGCCCTGCCACACGCCTATGGCATGGGCGACTGCGCGCACGCCCTTCACATCGCTGGCTACGATCATCCAGATCTCCGTGAGGCGGCTGAAGCTCACGACCAGGAAGCTAGCACCAGGCGCAGATTAGTCATCGCGGCAGCGTGGCCACCGCCGCAGGCACTATACTCGCCAGAGGCAGCGCGAGTATGGGCCAAACAGCATTACGACACTGAAGCAGCCACCAGGGACGACCCTAACCAGCCCCGCCCACGCGTCTCGCTTCGCAAGCTCCAGCTGGACCCGAAACCACTCATCGACCTGGTGTACACTGGCTTGCAAGCCGCCCCCGTGCGGGGGCATCCCGACGCACGCGAGTCGCGCCCCAGCGGCTCCAGCCCTGGGGCCGCGTCTGGCCCACCGCGCACTTACCAGTCAGGTGCCGCCCTGGCACACAGTCCAGACCGCTCATCGACGACATCAGGAGCCGACGACCGCCGTGCGCCTTCCCTCATCAGCGCGGCCGCCGCCCTCGCCCGAGGCCACGCCCGCCCACGGCGATCCGCCTCCCGTTCGTCACGGCAGAGTGGCGGAAATTCCACCTCGGACAACAGCGACATCGAGACGTGGGAGCACACCGAGACGGAAGAGGAGCCGACCGCCTACCACGTCCTCGCCTACCACGTCCGCGATGTGCGGGCCCGTGTCAATGCCCCTGGCATCGAGGTCTGGCTTGACCCTGGCGATCACCACGACGGCGCCTACTTACCGTGGGGGACGACCGTCATGGGCCATCGCGTTATTGACCCTGCAGTGGCGGGTCGCGACGGCTGGGTCATCCTCCACCACGACCACGGCGACACCGCTACCAAGCTCTGGGCACCGACCCAAGTCCACGTCGAAGCGGACGACACTTGGCGCACGGTCATGGTACCAGCGGACATGGGGCCCCAGTGGATCGAGCGCCATGCCGACGACGCTCGCCTCCCCGCCGAGGTCGTCCGCACTACAGGCCAGTCCTGGTTTGCCGACGTCTGGCCCTTGTGGGATCGACCCCGACCCCACCCAGACGACCCAGGCACAAACGAGCAAGCGCTCCCGCCCCGACCAGGACGCTGGTCATGCCTACAGTGCCGATTCCAATGCTGTCAGTACTGTGCGGCCCGCCGCAACACGCAGCTCGGCACCTCGGGCCAACCAACGTGCCCAGACTGCGCCCTCAGCGGACTACGTGCACCTATGGACTGGTCCACGGACTACTCTTGCAACAGCTGGACGTGTGCGTACAGCACCGTCAACAGGGACTCCGACACATGCTGCCTCTCCAGCAGATGCCCGCATCCGCCTCGTCCGCACAGCCTGTTCGACGTCCGTGCCACAGGGATGCCCCCGCACATCCTCGCCCGCCAATACGGCAACGCGCCAGCCCAGCACGACCTCAAGGAACCCCCCCGAGCGCCTTCAGGCCCCGGGGGGGAGCCTCCACACCCAGGCCAAGCAGGTTACCAGGGTCAATTGTTTATCTACTCCGAGGGCGGGCGCGTTCTGCCCCGGCCCCTCCCCCCCCCCCCCCCCCCCCCCCCCCCTTCCCCCCCCGCCTCCCCACCTCCCCCCCGTCCCCCCCCCAGCCCCCCCCTCCCCTCTCCCCCCCCCCCTCCTACCGCAGCCGCACCCCCCCCCCCCCCCCCGCCCCTCCCCCCCCCAGGCAGGGACTGCCTGACGGCACGAGGCGGCCACCTGGGTTCACAGGAACGGGGATGCCCGAAGAACCGTCCCCCGACCAACCTCTCTGGAGGGAAGGCTACGTGCTCTTCGGCCCCCACCAGGCCCTCAAGGAGGACTTCACCTTCAACAAGACGGTCCGCCGACCCTACTCCCTAGCCATCACCAACATGTACAGGGACCGTGTCACGGTCAGGACCGTCTGCGAGTCGATCGCCGAGCGCAACCACACTACCCGCACCCGCTGGCGAGATGTGGTACTGTACTGGGACGCCGAGGGTGGTCCTGGGCCTCAAGCCCTCGACTACGACATGCGACTCTGCGACGCCATGGTGAGCCGTGCCACGACCGAAGCCGAGCTAAACCACGACCGCAGCAACCGTGGTAGTTTCTGTCTCTATGGACCAGCGCACCAGCGAGCTGTAAACATCACGGTGCTCCCCGAGCCACAGAACATCGACTACATGGAGCATGTGCGGCGATACTCACCCGTCGGGGAGACCTACCCAGACCACGCCTACGAGCACGTCTATCGGGGCTGGCGGCGGCCCGACGTGCCCACCCTCCTCCCCGACACCCGCCCGCTCTCGAGAGCCGACCAGCAGCGCTACCAACAGCACCAGCAGCGCATTCAGCAGCGCGACCAACGCGACGCAGGTCAGCCGAGCACGCCACGCTACCGCTCCCCCGCGCGCGTCCCGACAGGCGGTAGCACGGAGCACGGCGGGGTTGCCGCCTATCACCGTGGCCCCATTGGCGCCAGGCCCGCGGCGGCTGGAGCAGCCGCCTCCAGCTACGGCCATGCCCCTCACGCCAGGGTGCACCCAGCGGTCATCGGCTACCCGCGTGCACTCGTGCAGGCCCCCCCACGGGCCACTTCGCCCGTGCCAGGGTCCACGCGTGCCTGGGGCCATTACCCAGGCCGCCATGACAGCACCCCCAGCAACCAGCCCGCAGTGGTAACCCCTGCGGCTTCAGCACAGGGGGCTGCAACAAACCGTGGCAGGACAGGGCGCCCTGAAGGATGGCGTGATGCGAACGTGCGTGCTTGGCAACCGCGCCAGCACACGCCCCCGCCAAACGTGGCCGCAGCGCTGCGCCCTGCCCAGGCAAAACCTGCCCCACCTGAGCGGGAGAGGCAGCCGCTCGTCCCGCTCGTCCTCACGTACACCCAGGCGCATCACAGCGCCCCCCCGCGGCACAGCGAGGGAAGCGCCCATCACGTCAGCCCCCGCCCTGACGCTGTCGACCCTGAACAGGCTACAGCCACGGCGGAGGGCGGCACAGGCGGCTCCCGCCAGCCCAGCCAAACACCCTGCGCGGCGCCGATCCGCTCCCCGAGCAGGGCGGATTCTGAGCGCGCTAACGCCCAGGCGACCTCGCCACGCGACCGCCACACGGGCGGGCGCGTCCCGCGCAGCAGGTCCTGCAGCCGCCACAGCTCGCGCAAGGCCCCTGGGAGCTACACGAGCTCGCCGCCTCGCGAGACTCAGGCTGATGGCCAAGCCCCCGAAGTGGTGCCACGCTTCGGTGCCAGCGCCATCGAACCTGGCCAGGTCGACCTCGAGCCGACGCCGTCCACGGACCAGGAGCTGCCGCCGCCCACCCGCGTGGTCGTCACCATCGACGAGGCGCCGACCTTCGACCCGTTCAAGAACAAGTACCGCGTCAAGGACCTCGCGGCGGGTTTCGGCGGCGGCTCACCGCTCTCTCCACAGAGTCGTGGCGGAGCCCCCGCCACCTCAGCCGCTGCCGCGGCAGCGGCGGCCCCGCGTGGAGTCAGCCCTGTCCGCAACGCGTGCCTCACGGCAGCGGGCATGGACGAGGCTCAGCGCCAGGCCACCGACCGCGCTGCTCGAGCTGTTCCACCTGATGCTGCTCATCACGGTACTGACGGGGCGGGCGCGCCGCCGCAGGAAGGACCAGCGGTGTCGCGTGCGCAGTATATGCGCGTGCGTTGCGCCGCTGCCGCGCCGAGCTGCCGCCGCTGGTTTGCTTTTGCTTTTGTGTTCGGCAGGACGGATCGAGGAGTCGCCTCCCTCTCCCTCTGCTGCCGTCTCACCTCTCCTCCCCTCGTCCCCTACGGTACAGGAGTGAGGAGGAATTTTCGAGGCAGTTTTGCTGATGTTTATGAACCCCCCCTGGCGCAGTGCCGACCATGCCTCGCCGATACTTCTGGCCTGACGGCGGCTTCAGCCCCGGTCAAGCCAATCTGTAGGAACGCCATGAGCTCCTACTGTGGCCAAACCTCCTACCTGGGTGAGGGCCAGGCTGCCCTCCACCGTGCGGGGCGTGCCAACCCCAGCTCCACCGATGGAGACGGGCCAGGTCGCTCCATCCACCTCGTCAGCCTAAACATCACCAGTCTCTCAGCGAACTGGCCAACCATCACCGCTCTTGGTGTCGACCACAACGCCGCAGTCATAGCACTGCAGGAGACCCGACACGCCAAGCCGACCAGACAAGCCATCGCTACCAACGCCGCCAATCCACACCACGGGGGATACCACGCCAGTCTGGGACCTGACCTGGATCTGGCGCGAGCCCAGCGCAGAGCTGCCCACGGCGGCACTGACCACACCGTCGTGGGCAACACTGGCGCCTCGGGAGGGGTCGCCATCCTCTCTAAGGACGCCATCGTCGACTCCACCGTCGACGACACTGCGTCCTTTATCGCCACCCTCAAGGCCAAGAAAAGATGGCACGAGGCCTTCCTCCCGCTCTGCACCCAGCACCGCCGCAGGCGGCGACGAAACAACCACGGGCCCGCTGGGATCTACATAGCGAGCCTCTACGGGGTCGCTGGAGGAGACAGCGCCGACTTGTTTCGGCTAGCTGACTGCGCCGCCGCGAGGGTCGGCTCAGCCCCGTATTTCATTTGCATGGACGCCAACACGAACATCGACGACAATCCACATCTGCTGCACATGATGCAGCACGGATGTTTAACGTCGCTGAAGGCACACCAGACCACACCATGCACACATATGGCAATATCCCTGACTGGGACCGCGTCACCAAGTGCCCCCGCACTTCGCGCATCGATTACATCATCGCCAACCAAGCGGCGCGATCCCTTGTCACCGACTTCTGCTATCTCCGCGCTTGCCAGCGAAGTCCCATGTTGGCCTACAGGTCACGCTCGACCTCAGTCGCCTCGACCATACGGCCCGACGCCTTCTTGCCCCCACGCCTTACCCCCCAAACGATGGAGCACATGAGGGCCACGCACTGCAGGCATTAGGGACCCTCATCGCAGGGCGATGCCAGGACCGCATGGAGCAGGCCGACACACGCGACGATGTGGAACGCATGTTCGCCTTGGCAAACGAGGCCAGCCATGAATACCATCTCACCCGTCTGCGCGACCTGCCACCTCCACCGCCAGACCACCCAAAAAAGAAGCCCCCCACCATGCACGGGCTCACACCCACGTTCGAGGAGCGACCCGCTGTCCCCCGCGCCTTTCCCACCTACGGAGCTTCCACGATGCACGTGAACCGCCTTCGCAAGCTCCATCGGCAACTTTGCGAGCTTCGCTTCATCGGACAGCACCATCATATGGACTGCCGTGCCATCCCGCCGTACCTGGCACAGCGCATCGACTGCACGTGGACCGCGGCCCGCCTCCTCTGCCACAAGCTGCGCCCCACGGTCCTCCTGGCCTTTCCCGAGGCCTGGACCCCCGACGAGCCAGCACCCCACGGAGAGCACCTTGACCGTCTGATTCAAAACCTTGACTCAGAGCTGGCGCGACGTGCGAACCGTGCCAAAGCTGAACGCATCAAGATATGGGCTGAGGGCGTCCGCGAGCCAAGCGGGCGAAAGGCGGCCATATACGCACGGGCTGCCGATAGCTCGCCCACGGCGTATCCCCGCACGCCTACCACACCTGACGATACGCAACTCCACTGCGACACCAACGCCTTCAAACCTGACAAAGCTAGCACGGACGATAGCGACGCCGACACCGAAGCTGGCGGCTTCAGCCCCAGCGACGGTAGTTCGCCCGACACGGACAACGACGAAGACCACACTTGTGAACCACCACCTGCACAGGTCCCCGACATGCTCCCTGCCAACGCCATTGTTGCTAATACCAAAGACATGCTTAAGCTCATGGTCGACACCTGGGAGCCCATCTTGGGCAGGTACCGCGCCCGTGCAGGACATGACGCCGAAGCCATGCCGACGTGGTCTGACTTCTACGATGAGTACCGACAAGAGCTGCCTACGCCATCACCAGCTATCCCTTTCCACCTCACCGACGACCAACTCATCCACTTTATTCGCACCCGTTCACCGCGCCGTGCGGGGGGACTGGACGGCTGGACTACTAAGGAGGCTACGGAGTTACCTGACGACATCCTTCGCCTCTTCGCCAGCGTCTTACGCGCTATGCAACGCACTGGCACCATCCCAGAACCCCTCCTTCATGTGCCAAACCCGTGCCTCCGAAAAGGCCGAGGCGAACTCCCAACGGACCAACGACTTCTCTCGGTGCTTTCCGTTTGGATGTATGCGTGGGGAGCGCCAGCTTACCGCAGCCTCACGGACTGGCGGAAAGGATGGACCCACGCCACGAGCTTTGGCGCTGTCCCCAAAGCTACCATTGGGGACGTCAGCACCTCTCTTGCCCTGCGCATCGAACACGCCAGGGCCTTACTCCTTCCCTTAGCTGGGGCTGCCCTTGACCGACAGAAGTGTTTCGACTACCTCATCACGGACATCTGCCTTAACCTTGCGCTTCACGCGGGTTGCCCCCAAGACATCGTTACTGTCCGCAGAAACTTCTACAGTCGCCACAAACGCTACATCCGCATGAACGGAGCGTACTCTAAGGAATTGGCCAGGACCAACGGTCACCTCCAGGGAAGTTCTTGGTCCCTGGACGACATTAAGCTGCTCATGTGTGTGTGGACCAAGAGACAGCATCGATACGTTCCGCGATCACTCAGCACTACCTTTGTTGACGACAGCAACTCCACTACTCACACCGCGCCTGAGTTGCAGAAATCTCTTGATGAAAACGCCAAGTTTGATCGATTTTCAGGTCAACGCATTCACCCTGGCAAAGTGGCGGGGTGGGCGCTCACCGACGAGCTTCACACCGCCGTTACCCAGCTCACTCTGGCGGAACGGCCCTTACGCGTGGTCGACTCCTTCAAGCTCGTCGGGTGTTACATCAACGCCGAGGCAGCGCCGGCTCCAGCCGCGCTTAACCTCACGGCCACCGCTGACGCCCGTGTTCGGAGGGCGACTAGTCGCCTGCCGCGCATTGGCAAGCTCCCATCGCCGATGCTTATTAAGGCGCGGCACGCCCGTTCCCTTGCTGCCAGCGTCTGTACCACGGGCACTGACATTCAAGCCCCATCAGGCCCCGTCAAAACTGCCTACAACCATGCCCTTAAGGCGGCTATCCGCCCCAAGGGAAACAAGTGGGTCGAGTTTTGGACTCTCATGGCCGTGTGCGTCCCATGACACGCCCTGGAGATTGACGCCATCACGCAGCGTGAAGTTTTCCTGTGTCTGCGGCGACAGGTTAATCGCGACGCTACACTCTGCGGTCTCGTCAGGGATCTCCAACACCACGTTCAGACCCTGTTTGGTGGAGGACCTGTCGGACGACTTGTCCAGTCGCTCCAGCAGCACCGTTGGACCTGGCCCACATTTGGCATCATGTACGACGACTGGGGCTGCCAGATCAGTTGGCTGAACTTACCCCAAAACGCCTTCCTTCACATGCTGCGGGCCTCACACCGCAGAGCCTTTCTGAGGAGGATCAAGCC
>CAUYUJ010017323.1:171403-176403 GCA_963575745.1 Prorocentrum cordatum
TTGCGAATGGGATGGTGCAAACATGAACGCAAGAGTAGTATTGCTCAGGCAGACCATGCGCATGGGACGCTCGTGGCACGGATGCAAGAGTAATATTTGGCATGGTGCCTCCCACTGCCGAGCTGTAAGCATCTGATACCGTGGCCCGCTAGGGAGCAGGTCTCGGACCCCCAATGCGGAGCTCACTCGAGCGGTACGAATTCAGCTGGCACTTCAGCACAGCCCCTTCTCGGCGAACCCGCGCCCCCCCCCAATGGTGCGACGCAGCGAGTTCTGCATTGCGCCACCCGCTTATCTGCAGTGGGGGGGCGCCGGATTCGACGAGGGCGTGAGTGGGCAGGGAGGGGATGATAGGCGCGATCCGGGGGATCAGTGTCACTGCGATGAGGCTGGGGGCGATGATGGCGGCGGGCGAATTCCTGCGCCCACTGTCGTGGGAGGGGGGGCTGGCGCGGTTGATGTAGTCCGCATTGATCTGTACATCGAAACATGTTGAGCGAATGTTGCCGTGCCATGTAATATGGCCATCGAGCTGCTGGGCCCCCGTCGTTTTGGGTCTCCTCGCATCGCCCTCGTCGCCCTCCTTCTCCCCCCTCCTCCTCCTTCCCTCCCTCCCCTCTTCCCCCTCCCTCCCTCCCTCCCTCTCCCCCCCTCCTCGCCCCTTTCCCTCTCTCTCCCTTCCTCCCTCCCTCCCCCCCCCGTCGTCGAGGACGTCGAAGCCGACGAGCGGGTCGCCGGTCTCCAATGCGGCCACGGTTTCCATCAGCGCTGCATCGTGCGGTGGCTGGCGCGCCAGGGAACCTCCGGGTGCCCGCTCTGCAGGGAGGTCGTCCAGTGAAGCCCCTGCCTGCGAGGCGGGCGCCTCCGGCGGAGGGCCGCGCGCCGCTGCGCCCGCGAGCGCCGGGCGCCGCGCGGACCCATCCTGGGGGCCCCCGATGGGAGGGGCCGGGCGCCGGGCCGCAATTGCGACAGAGGGCGCGGCGGCGCCGTGGCCACGAGCGGGCGGGGAGGGGGGAGGGCGGGAGGGGAGGGACGGAGGGGGGGGGAGGTCTTCGCCCTCGGCGAACCCTCGCCTTCGGCAGGAGGCGGCGGAAGACAGGCGGAAGTAGAACGGCGGCTGGTGTGTCGGCGGACGGGCCGGCGAGATGCGGCGGAAGTGAGGGCGAGGCGCCCACGTCCTGGGGCTCGGGGTCTCCAGAGCAGGGCGCTTGGGAAGAAGGGGGCGCAGGGCCGCCGCGGGGACGCGACGGAGGGTGTAGCGGCTTCCCCGGGAGAAGTGCCGGGCGCGGTACGTGCCAGCCCGGCTTCCGGTGCGGCGGCAACTCCGGCCTCGTCGCGGCGGCCACGGCTGCAGCCAGACATCCTCGCACAGGCGGGGCGCATGTCTCGACAGGGCTCGGGGCACGGCCCTTGGGCGAGGCCCGGGGCTGCGCGCGGGCGGCCCCCGAGAGGCGGACCTGGCTGGCCTCCACGGGCCTCGAGGCTACGCAGCCTGGCGCGGGCTCAGCACTCGGCCGCCGCCTCGTGCGACGTCCCCTGGCCCCGCGCCCTGGGGGCGGGGAGCTGAGGCTGTGCTCGGCTACCGTTCACCACCCACCAAACCACCCCAACCCAACCCGAAGGCTCAGATTTACCCTCGATTTCCAGTGGGGTGGGGGTCGGGAAACATCGAGAAAACACATATGGAACCCGTACCCCCCCCAACCCGAAATTCGGGTCTTCGGGTTGGGTTGGGGTGGTCTGGTAGGTAGTCAACCGTGGGAGCTCGTCGAGGCTGGCCGGAGCTACCTCCCGGAGCTGCCTTGGCGCACCCCCGCGTGGAGCTCTTGCTTCTTTGGCGCTTCGACCCGTCCTGGGGCACCTCTGGAGAGCCAGGGGTATGCATGGACGTCCTTGCGCTTTTTGTTTCGAATTTTAAAGGGAGGTGCTCGAGTGTGATCTGTTCCGCTCTTTCTGTCACCACCAACACAGGACCAGGAGGTTCGGTGTGTAAAGCTAAGGGTTACAGAAGGAGGAGGAGGATGAGACGGACCCAATCGCCCTCGTCCTCCAAGCTGCCGCCTATCCAGTCCTTCAAGGGGACAGGTAGGCTACATCAGTTGCCTTCGTGACCTCCCCTATGCGAGACTGTCAGCCCACTCACTTTTTTGAGACCGCTTTCCACCGACCACCGGGGCAACTGTATGAGTGTGGCCGCCACCCTGCGGGATCGCTGTAAGTGTGCCGCGCCATCCCCATGCAACGGGCTGGGGGGTGCTTTTCCCGTTCTCCTCGTGAGATTGGACTTGAGCTCGTATTTTTCTGCTCGAAGGCCAGCGCCCTCGTATATTTGTACGCTCGCGGGCTGATTCACTGCAATCGGTGCCGCGGAGACGGGACCGGTAATTTACGCCCAGTGTGCCTCACAGCCTCTGAGTGTAGGATCCCCTGTCTACCCAGACCTCCGACGTCGTGATTCTCTCACAACATGGATCCCTGGAGGTCGAGTCGCGACCCCTTCCCTCGGACCAGCTTTCCATCCCGAGTCGTTCTCTTGACGGCCCCAGGGCCTGGTAAGGGCCCCCCCGGATGCCGAAGAGTGTCGAAAACGTTCACGTCGTGATCTTTTCACGACGCGAGGAGATCTGGTCTGCTCGCTTTCGCCGCGGGCTGGGCTGTCACTCGCGCTGTTCTCAGCTGGCTTTGAAGACACTCCCATCAGACCATCCACCGTTACACTCTTCCAAGACCGGCGCCTCCACTGAGCCATCCCCCCCGCAATAGGGCCGAAAGCCTTCACTCTGGAGGTCGAACCCCCCTTCTGGGGGAAAGATCGCTTCCAGCGTGGAGGAAGAGACACCTCCAGAGGGGGGGGGTCGAGCCTCCAGTCCGACCTGACCGTTGCCGGAGGTGTCCACGCGAGGCCCAGGAGGGCCACAGGGGGCTGCCGCAAGCCGCGGAAAGCTGGGGGGGGGGGCAGGGCCACCTCTGGCAGCCTCCGACTGCATGGTCTCGATCCTTCGGGCTGGGGAGGAGGCGGAGGAGGAGGAGGAGGCGGAGGAGGAGGAGGAGGAGGCGGAGGAGGAGGGGGACGAGGAGGAGGAGGAGCAGGATGTAGGAGCAGGAGGAGGAGGAGGAGGAGGAGAGATGGGAGGGAGGAGGAGGAGAGGATGAGGAGTCGAAATGGAAGGAGGAGGGAGGAGGAGGAGGAGGAGGGCCCTTGTTCAGCGCAACCGTCCAGCTTTCGCGCCGAAGACCGCCGAATACCGCACGACGACGACGATGACGACGATGCCTCGGCTGCCGCCGCCGCCTTTGCTACCGCTGGTTGACGATGCCGACGGCGCCGACGCCGCTGCCGGTGCTCCCCAGACCTCCTCGTGCCTCGAAACAGGATCCCGACGGAGAGCTTGTCGCCGTTTTCGGCCTCGGGGTGCCCTTACCGTGCCCCGGGGCTGTCAGAAAAGTACTCGGGTGGAAAAGCCCGCCCTGGGGAAGGGGTCGAGACCTCTGGGGCCACGACGTCGAGGGTCTGAGTTCAAGGTCTAAGAGGTCGTAAAACCTCCAGAATCGCACTTCGGCCTTCCGTTCTGGAGGCTTTCTTTCCTCTCTCCTCAACATCCCCCCCTCCTCTCTCTCTCTCTGCTCATTTTGCTCTCTGCCTTCTCTTTCTCTCTCTCTCTCTCTGCTTCTCTCTCCCTCTTCCTCCTCTCCTTCTGCTTTGTGTTCTAGACTGCTCTCTCGATTTCTCTTTCTCTCTCTCTCTCTCCCTGTCTCTCTCTCTCTCTCTCTCTCTTTCTCTCTTTCTCCACTTTTTTTTTTTTTTTTTTTTTTTTCTCTCTCTCTCTCTATTCCTCTCTCTCTCTCTCTCCCTGTCTCGCTCTCGCTCTCTCTCTCTCACTCTCTCTCTCTCTCTGGGCACTCCCCCGACCGACCTCACCCGGGCTGCCGCTCGCCCCTGCCCCCGCTCCGGCGGCCCGCAGCGCGCCCGTCGCCGAGCGCCCGCGAGGCGACCCGCCCGTGGCCCGCGGCGGCCGCCCGCGGCGTCGGGGTGGGGGCGGGGGCCACGCGGCTCCGCCCACCTTGCATGAAGGGGCCCCAGGAGACGCAAATAAATACACACACATGATCCCAGTGCGACCCTGCCTAGGAGTTGGAACCCCTGGGAAAGCAGCATTAGTGGTAACAGTAACGCTAAGCTAAAGCTAAGCTAAAGCTAAGCTAAAGCTAAGCTAAAGCTAAGCTAAAGCTAAGCTAAAGCTAAGCCACAGCTAAGCTAAAGCTAAGCTAAAGCTAAGCTAAATTTAAGCTAAAGCTGAGCAACAGCTGAGCTAAAGCTAAGCTACAGCTAAGCTAAATCTAAGCTAAAGCTAAGCCAACACTAAGCTAAATCTAAGCCTAAGCTAAGCTACAGCTAAGCTCAAGCTAAGCTAAAGCTAAGCTAAAGCTAAGCTAAACGCTAAGCGAAACGCTAAGCGAAACGCTAAGCTACAGCTAAGCTAAAGCGAAGCTAAAGCTAAACTAAAGCTAAAGCTAAAGCTGAAGCTCAAGCTCCCAGGGGACTGGGGGGAACCGCTCCCAGGGGACTGGGGGAACCGCCTGGGGCGATTTCCATTGCCCGGCCCCTTTAAGCTAAGAGAGTAAGAACCCTTCTAGGCAGAGCCTAGGTAGGGAATAAAAAGATTCCCCACATTTTCCCATACTTCTGGGTTGTTGCCTTCCCCCCCACTTCCCATATTTTCCCGTATTGCCCTGGGAGTCGACGATTCATTGTGTCTGTGTGTGTTTCTTTCCCTCCTGATTGCAGTCCGACCGCGCAGCAAGGACCACCGCCTGGCCCTCGCGGCCTGGCCTCCTCGGCCACCTAGGCGGCCCCTCCCCGGCCGCTCCCGACGGCCGGCCCCGCTCGAGGAGCCTCGGCGTGGGCGCCCGGGGCCCCCGGCATCCCCGCCGCGCGCCCCTGCTCTCCGGGCCGCCTGCGCTCTCGGCTGGGCCCCCGCACGGGGAGTCCTCCGATAAAA
>CAUYUJ010017323.1:181403-198903 GCA_963575745.1 Prorocentrum cordatum
GGGGCTGCGATCTGTGAAACTGTCGCCACTTTCGAGGGCTGCTGGGGGGCCCAGCACAGTGTGCACCCGCGGCGGATTCAAATGAGGCGCTCGCCATCCCTTGGGTGTCTGCCGATCTGTGAAACTGTCCGCACCACGTTTCGAGCTGCTTTGGATGCCGAATCACAGTGGGTACTAAAACACGTTCGGAATTCAACGGGAACCTCGCCATCCCTGGGGGCTGCCGATCTGCGAAACTTGTGTCGCCTTTTCGGAGGGCTGCTGGGGGCCACATCACAGTGGGGCCCCACGCGGATTCAATGGACCTCGCCATCCCTGGGGGGCTGCGATCTGTGAAACTGTCGCCACTTTCGAGGGCTGCTGGGGGGCCCAGCACAGTGGGTACCCACGGCGGGTTCAAGTTAGACCTCGCCATCCCTGGGGGGGCTGCGATCTGTGAAACTGTCGCCACTTTCTTACCTCGCTCGTCGCTGCGTTTCGAGGGCTGCTGGGGGCTGCGATATGTGAAACTGTGGCCACTTTCGAGGGCTGCTGAGGGGCCCAGCACAGTGGGTACCCACCGCAGACTCAAATTAGACTTCGCCATCCCTGGGGGGCTGCGATCTGGGAAACTGTCGCCACTTTCGAGGCTGCTGGGGGGCCCAGCACAGTGGGACCCACGGCGGATTCAAATGGGACCTCGCCATCCCTGGGGGGCTGCGATCTGTGAAACTGTCGCCACTTTCGAGGGCTGCTGGGGGGCCCAGCACAGTGGGTACCCACGGCGGATTCAAATGGGACCTCGCCATCCCTGGGGGGCTGCGATCTGTGAAACTGTCGCCACTTTCTTACCTCGCTCGTCGCTGCGTTTCGAGGGCTGCTGGGGGCTGCGATATGTGAAACTGTGGCCACTTTCGAGGGCTGCTGAGGGGCCCAGCACAGTGGGTACTCACCGCAGACTCAAATGGGACCTCGCCATCACTGGGGGGCTGCGATCTGTGAAACTGTCCCCACTTTCGAGGGCTGCTGGGGGGCCCAGCACAGTGGGTACCCACGGCGGGTTCAAATGGGACCTCGCCATCCCTGGGGGGCTGCGATCGGTGAAACTGTCGCCACTTTCGAGGGCTGCTGGGGGGCCCAGCACAGTGGGTACCCACCGCAGACTCAAATGGGACCTCGCCATCCCTGGGGGGCTGCATTCTGTGAAACTGTCGCCCCTTTTCGAGGGCTGCTGAGGGGCCAGCACAGTGGGTACTCTCCGAAGACTCATATCAGACCTCGCCATCCTTGGGGGGCTGCGATCTGTGAAACTGTCGCCACTTTCGAGGGCTGCTGAGGGGCCCAGCGCAGTGGGTACTCACCGCAGACTCAGATTAGACCTCGCCATCCCTGGGTGGCTGCGATCTGTGAAACTGTGGCCACTTTCGAGGGCTGCTGAGGGGCACAGCACAGTGGGTTTCCCGCACGTCTTTCTCCTGCTCTTCGTTCCCGACTCCCCATGTCCTCTTCGAGCCTGTAGTTGTCGCCCCTCGTTCTTGTATGGTTCTCCTGCGCATCATGCCATTGGCGCGTGTCCCAAGTAGCTTACAGATCAAACAACGGATCCCGCAATTTGATTGTCCGTGCAAGTTTCGGCCAACTCCTCGTTTCCCATGATACAAATGGGTTGGGTACGTCACAGGGTAATTTTTATGTGATGGTAAGTGAGGGAGCCATGTGCTTTTATTTGTATGCTTTTGTTTTGGGCTTCTGGGGATCGGAGCTCTTGGGAGGGCTCCTGGGTTTGATTCTCGTTCGAGGGATGGAGGTCAAGCAAAAAACATCGAAATGAAAACATATGGTTTCCTCACTTCTCATTCCAGAATTCCCAACCAGCCACATGAAAACACAGGGTCTCCGCATGCCTGGCATGGAAAACCTTGTGTTTTCAAACGGATTGTGTTGGGTGGCTGGGGGAGAGAGAGAGAGAGAGAGAGAGAGAGCGAACTATATATATTCATACACATACATACATATATATAAATATAGAAAGAGAACAACAAAACAGACAGAGAGAGAGAGAGAGAACAAAAAAGAGGAGACACGTTCCATATCCAACTGATTCCAATGTTTTCTTCGTGGAACGCAAGTGGAGTCTATTTGAGGTGGAGTGGATTCCAGATTCAGCTGATTCCAAGTTGATTCATATTGGAACCGAATAGAACCTGATTCGAATTGAGCAGATCCCAGATCCAGCTGATGCATATCGGATTCCTCTCGGGGTCTAGTTGAATCTAATAGGAAGTGAGCAGGTCCCAGGCCCAGCTGATTCCAGCTGTCTTCCTATTAGACATCGAGTTGACATGTAGCAGATCCCGGATCCAGCTGATTCCAATTGGATTCCAATTGAAATTCATTCAAAGTTAAGTGGAATTGGGCACATACCAGATCCAGCTGAGTCCAATTCGGATCTCTATCAGATTGGAGAGGCCTGACGGCCGGTGCCGCCGACCCTGATCGAAAGGGCTGGGAGTGGGGGGAGGAAGCGGAGGATGAGGAGGAGGATGAGGAGGAGGAGGAGGAGAAGGAGGAGGAGCAGGAGGAGGAGGAGGAGGAGAACGAGGAGGAGGAGGATGAGGAGGAGGAGGAAGAGGAGGAGGAGGAGGAGGAGGAGGAAGTGCATCCTTTGTGTGCCCGCTCAAGAAAGTGCGCCCCGGGAGTGTGATATTCTGAGTTGGGACGTGCTCCCCGAAGAGGAAGAAGTGCATCTCGGGCGTGCCCGCTCGAGGAAAATGCGCCCTAGGGGGGTGGTATTTTGACTCGGGGCCCGCTCCCGGGACGCCTCTGCGGGAGGAGGAGGAGGAGGAGGAGGAGGAGGAGGAGGAGGAGGAGAAGGAGGAGAGGAGCAGGAGGAGGAGGAGGAGGAAAAGGAGGAGGAGGAGGACCAGGAGGAGGAGGAAGTGCATCCCGTGCGTGCCCGCTCGAGGAAAGTGCGCCCCGGCGGGCGTCGTATCTGCCCCGGGCCCCCGCCCCCCCTCCCCCCCCTCCCCCCCCTCCCCTGCGGGGAAGGGATCAAAGGAAAGGGGCTTCCCTTCGACTCCACTACGACGTCGTTTAATTTCGCTTTGGATAGCGCGCTTGAGGAGGAGAGCCCTGGGAGCGGGAGGACGGAGACGACGGAGACGACGAGTCGAACGGAGAAGCCCCTCACACACGCCGACAGGGTCGGCGGATTTTTCTTCGACTCTAATTGGGCTTGAGCAGATCACAGATCCAGCTGATTCCAAATCGATTCCTGTTGGAATCGAGGTGAAATCTTATTGGAATACAAAAAGATCCCAGACCAGCCGATTCCAAATTGATTCCTATTGGGATCGGATTTTATTTAATTGGACCAGAGCAGATCCAAGAAACAGCTATTACGAACCAGATTCCTACTGGAAGCGACTTAAACTTGTCCTTCTAATTCGGCAGATTTCAGATCCAGCTGGTTCAAATTCGATTCCTATAGGAATCGCGCAAAATTTAGTTCGAGTTGAGCAGATCCCAGATCCAGCTGCTTCCAATTTGATTATTATGGGATTTACTTAGGATCGAATTTGGGTGGAGCGGATCCCAGGTCCAGTTGATTACATGTTGGTTCCTAGTTAAATCGATGTATAATCAAATTAGAATTGCGCAGATCCCAGATCCAGCTGATTCCAATTAGATTTCAGCACGATAAACAGCTAAGAAACCATGAATCGGAAAGATTATCGAGCAGGCACGGATGGAGAGAAGGCAGATGACCAGTACGAGTATGTACGAATCGATAGCTCCAAGACCAATGCAAAATGAATGGGCGCTGGGGGGCGTGGAGGGGCTGCACACATACAAACACAAACACACAACACACAAACACACAAACACAAACACCCACAAAAACACACCAAACCCACAAACAAACACACAAGCACTCAAGCACATACGAACACACACAACAACAACAACAACAACAACAACAACAACAACAACAACAACAACAACAACAACAATAACACACACACGCACACAAACACACAAACACACGAACGCACAAGCACGCAAGCACACACACAAACACACAAACACACAAGCACACACCTATTCACAAGCACACAAATATACAAACACACACAAGCACACACACAAGCACACAAACACACACACACACGTATAAACACAAACACACAAACACACAACACACACAAACACACACACGAACACACAACCACACAAAAACACAAGCACACACACAAACGCACACAAACACACAGCCACAACAACATACAAACACACACAACCACAAACACACAAACACACAGACACAAACACAAACACACCCAAACAAACAACACGCAAACAAAGACACAATCACAAGCACACGCACATACAAGCACACACACACAGCACACACACAAACAAACAAACACAAGCATAAACACACAACACACACAAGCGCACAAACACACATACTAACACACAACACGCACATACACACACACAAACACACACACACACACGCACACACACACACACACCACACGCAAACACCCACACACACACACTCACACACTGAGTGACACGCAAACACACAAGCACACAGACACAAACACAAACACACACACAAGCACAAACACACGCACCTACAAGTATACACACACAACACTCACAAACAAACACATACAAGCATAACCACACAACACACATACAAGCGCACAAACACACACATAATAACACAACGCGCACATAAACACACACACAAGCACACACACACACACGCACACACACACATCACACGCAAACACACACACTCACACTTTGAGTGACACGTAAACACACAAGCACACAAACACATACACACACACACGCACACATACGCACACGCACACAAACACACACAAGCACAAACACACAGACACACAAACACACGCACACACAGAGTTAGACATGCTGCATGGAAGAAAGTGCGATGGGCTCCCCCCCACGCCTCTCCCCACCCGAAAATCCCAGGACCCTTTTCGGACGGTCCCCCCCCCCGCCCCATGGCGCCTTTCGGACGGCTCCCCGGGCCTAACTGGCCAGCCGCCCGCACTACTCTGCACACCGCGGAGACCTCCCACGCCTTGCAGCGACGCCCATTGCGCTGATTTCTTCTCTATCCGCCGACGCGTGTCATAGCGGCCCTGGAGCTCCCAAACCGATCGTGTGATGCGCAATCGGGAAAAGAGGAGCTGCGGACATCGGAGTAGGAGGTGGCGGATGATCAGCAGGATGAGCAGGAAGATGAGCAGGCAGAACAAGAGGAGGAGGAGGAGGAGGAGGAGGAAATCGAGGAGGAAGAGGAGGATGAGGAGCATGAGGAGGAGGAGGAGGAGGAGGAGGAGGGAGGAGGGAGGAGGAGGAGGGAGGAGGAGGACGAGGACACATAGCAGTAGCAGGAGCTGGAGCAGAAGGAGCGGCAACGGATGACGAGGCCCCAGGAGGTCTCCGCGGGTCCCTGGAGGCCCCAGGAGAGCTCTGGAGGCCGCGGCTCCTCCTCCTCCTCCTCCCTCCTCCTCCTCCTCCCTCCTGGGCACAGCCCTCGCCACAAGGGGGGAGAGGTCTCTCGGCGGAGGAGCCGGGGGGAGACAGTGTGCGAGGGGGCAGGCCCGCTCAGAAGGCGGGCGGGCTTTCGGAGAAGGCTTAGAGTCGGGTCGCGGAAGAAGGAACCCTTTTCGTTGGGGAGGGCCTCCTTCGTCGTCCTCCTCCTCCTCCTCATCCTCCTCTGCCCTCCCTCCTCCTCCTCCTCCTCCTCCTCCTCCGCCCTCCTCCTCCTCCTCCTCCTCCTCCTCCTCCTCTTCCTCCTCGGCAGAAGACCGCGGAAGCGGGCGAGGCCCCGCCCAGGCGACGCCGCCCTGCCAAAGTCGTGACGGCACGAACCGCCGTACAGTCGGGGCCCAGAAGAAGGAACCCTTTTCGTTGGGGAGGGGCTCCGCGTTCCTTAAGTGTTTCACAGCTTGCCTCAGGTGTTCCTCGTGTTCTCGATGGGGGATCGAAGTTCAACTCATGGAGAAAAGGGGCCTCGTTCCCCATGTAGGGTTCCTTAGGTCAACGCCACGACTGTAAGCCTTCTCCGAAAGCCCGCCCCCTTTGCCTTCCACCCCCCTGCCCTGACTCGGGGTCCACCTTTGTTTGGCCAAGGGCGTGGGCATTTTGCACTATCCCGCCCTAGTTACTTCTCAAGCCCCTTTGCTGCCGGTCTCCGCCCTGTACTTTGCCGCCGCCGTTGCCGCCCTGCCTCTGCAGAGTTGTCCGCCCGGGGTGCCTTTCTGACGCAACTGCCCGCCAGAGCATCAGCCAAGGCACGAAGGATCTGGAGTCGGGGTGGGCGCGCCGCCGAGACATGGGTCTCGAGAGCAACGGGGCCTGCGCCCTGGGCCCCGTGGCCCCCGCGGCCCACAGGCCGACGCCAGGGCGGGCCAAAGTGGCCGCCCCTGGGCACGCTGCAAAGGCCTGCCGCCCTCCAAGGCCAGCGCAGCGGACCTTCGGGGGGCTCGACCCAGCACCGCTGCGAGCCGCCCGCGGCGATCGCACCACCACTCTCGGGCCGGGCGAGAGGGGGGGGGATGGCAAAGGCGGGGGGAGTTGAGAATCAGCTCGCGCAGCTGATGTTCCGCCTGCTGCAGCCGGCGCATCAGGCCGCCGCGCCTCCTGCTGCAGCCAGCGCATCACGCTGCCGCGGGACGTGGGCGCGCCGCCGAGAAGTGGGCCTCGAGGGCAACGGGGCCTGCGCCCGGGGCCCTCCCCAGAGAGTCAGCCCCTCGTCCCCGAGCCGCCCCCTCGACGGCCCCGCCGGGCCCGAGGCAGGGCCCCGCGGGCACGCGGAGCGGCGGAAGACTGCCGGGGGCCCCTGCCCTCCAGGGCACCGCCTCCTCGGCGCCGATCATCCATCCTCGTCCATCCTCCTCCATCCTCCTCCATCCTCCTCCTCCTCCTCCTCCTCCTCCTCCTCCTCCTCCTCCTCCTCCTCCTCCTCCTCCTCCTCCTCCTCCTCCTCCTCCTCCTCCTCCTCCGTCTCCTCCTCCTCCTCCTCCTCCTCCTCCTCCTCCTCCTCCTCCTCCTCCTCCCCTCCTCCTCCTCCTCCTCCTCCATCCTCCTCCTCCTCCTCCTCCTCCTCCTCCTCCTCCTCCTCCTCCTCCTCCTCCTCCATCCTCCTCCTCCTCCTCCTCCTCCATCCTCCTCCTCCATCTTCCTCCTCCTCCTCCTCCTCCTCCTCCGCCTCTCTCCTCCTTCCTCCTCCCATCCTCCCTCCTCCTCCTCCATCCTCCTCCTCTCCCTCCTCCTCTTCTTCCTCCTCCTCCTCCTCCGCCTCCTCCTCCTCCTCCTCCTTGTCAATTCCCCCCCACACCCCCCACCCCAGTCGGCGGCGGCGTCGTCGTCGGCGGCGTCGGCATCCGGGGGCGTCGGCGGAAGACTTCAGGGGCCCCTTCCCTCAAGGTCGGGTGTTGCGAGAAGTGCCCCTGTCCCAAGGTGCCCCCAGGAATTCCAAGGTGGCCCTCACGGCCTCCAGAACACCCCTCTCGAGGCCCACAGGGTCCCCAGGGGCCCCACCAAAGTGAAGCGAAAAGCTGATGGGACCTTGGGCCAGGGGCAGGCACCTTTATCAACCCCCGACCAGGGCCCGCCTTCTCCGTGATAGTACCCTGTCCTCGATTTCCACCCCCCGTCGGCGGCGTCGTCGTCGTTGGCGCCGGCAGCGGCGGCGTCGTCGGCGTCGTCGGCGTGGGCGGTGGCGCTGTCATCGGCGTTTTGTCGGCGGCGTCGTCGTTAGCGCCGTCGTCGGCGGCTGCGTCGTCGTCCCGGCGGCGGCGACGTCGTCGTCGTCGGCGCCGGCGTCTCCGTCGTCGCGACGCGCGGAGGCATTGGGCGCACCGGGACGCGCCTTACTTCGCGGACGTTAGGGAGGCGCATGGCGTGCCCTGTGTCTCTCTCGCTCCCAGACGCACACATACATATCCATACACTGATCAGTTCATATCCATGTAGACAGATCTGCATGTGTGCATTATGTATAGGTGTGTATATATTTATATATATAGATACGTGTGTATACGTATCCCTCCCTCGTTCTTCTAGATATAGCTTTGTGTGTCTGTGTGGCTTTGTGTATGCGGCTCTCTCCACTCTCTGTCTATCGCTCTCCCTCTCTAACACACATACGCATGCACACATGTTACATGTCATATGCGTGTACCTACATGTATATACATGTGTAAAAAATTATGCGCGCTTGTACATATATACATAACTATGTACATGAGCAGAGCCCCCTCCCTCTATACATATGTACACATCAGCATATACGCATGTAACGATATGTATGTATAGCTGTGTGTGTGCCTCTCTGTATTTCCCTTTCTCTGTCTTTCGTTATTTCTATCCCTCTCTCTTTCTCGCGCGGGCGCCAAGAAGCGCCAAGAAGGAGGAGGGAGGTGAGGAGCAGGGGAGAGGAGGGAGGGGACTCCTCCTTCTCCTCCTCCTCCTCCTCCTCCTCCTCCTCCTCCTCCCTCCTCCTCATCCCTCATCCTCCTCGTCCTTCCTCCTCGTCATCCTCCCTCCGAGGAGGAAGGATGATCAAAGGAGGTCGAGGAGCAGCAGCAGCAGCAGCAGCAGCAGCAGCAGCAGCAGCAGCAGCAGCAGCAGGGTGGAGGAAGCCGCTGCCTCTCACGAGGGGCGGGGGGCCCTCCCCGCCCAGCCCCCCCAGAAGGCCAACAGAGTCACCACGCTATGCCCCGCACGAGAGCAGCAGGCCCTGCCAGAGCCCCCCCGTCAGAATACGTCACCGCCGCGGAGCCCTGCCGTGGGGGCCCCGAGGAGTGGTGGACGTGGACGGTCCCCCGCTCTCCGGGGAGGTGCCCAGCCGCGGCCGCCACGCGGTGGGTCTGGACGTATCTTGGCAGCAAGCGGGTGCGGCGGGGCCCCGGCACAGGGCGGCGGCGGCGGGCGGGCCAATCGTGTGCGCTCGGCAGCAGCAGGGTGTCGCAAGTGTGTTCGCTTTCGTTGCCTTGCAGTCGGCCTCGCTTGCGCTGCGCGCTCGGGCCATCCCCCTTGAAGGGTAGCGGATTCCTCCTCCTCCTCCTCCTCCTCCTCCTCCTCCTCCTCCTCCTCCTCCTCCGCTTGCTTGCCTTGGAAACGGAGGTTAGGGCAGCAGCAACGAGGCTCACCGCATCCTCCTCCTGCTCCTCCTCCTCCTCCTCCACCACCACCTCCTCCTCCTCCTCCTCCTCCTCCTCCTCCTCCTCCTCCTCCTCCTCCTCCTCCTCCCTCCTCCTCCTCCTCCTCATCCCTCATCCTCCTCGTCCTTCCTCCTCGTCATCCTCCCTCCGAGGAGGAAGGATGATCAAAGGAGGTCGAGGAGCAGCAGCAGCAGCAGCAGCAGCAGCAGCAGCAGCAGCAGCAGCAGCAGCAGCAGCAGCAGCAGCAGGGTGGAGGAAGCCGCTGCCTCTCACGGGGGGCGGGGGGCCCTCCCCGCCCAGCCCCCCCAGAAGGCCAACAGAGTCACCACGCTATGCCCCGCACGAGAGCAGCAGGCCCTGCCAGAGCCCCCCCGTCAGAATACGTCACCGCCGCGGAGCCCTGCCGTGGGGGCCCCGAGGAGTGGTGGACGTGGACGCTCCCCCGCTCTCCGGGGAGGTGCCCAGCCGCGGCCGCCACGCGGTGGGTCTGGACGTATCTTGGCAGCAAGCGGGTGCGGCGGGGCCCCGGCACAGGGCGGCGGCGGCGGGCGGGCCAATCGTGTGCGCTCGGCAGCAGCAGGGTGTCGCAAGTGTGTTCGCTTTCGTTGCCTTGCAGTCGGCCTCGCTTGCGCTGCGCGCTCGGGCCATCCCCCTTGAAGGGTAGCGGATTCCTCCTCCTCCTCCTCCTCCTCCTCCTCCTCCTCCTCCTCCTCCTCCTCCTCCTCCTCCTCCGCTTGCTTGCCTTGGAAACGGAGGTTAGGGCAGCAGCAACGAGGCTCACCGCATCCTCCTCCTGCTCCTCCTCCTCCTCCTCCACCACCACCTCCTCCTCCTCCTCCTCCTCCTCCTCCTCCTCCTCCTCCTCCTCCTCCTCCTCCCTCCTCCTGCTCCTCCTCCTCCTCCTTCTCCCTCCTCTCCCGTGCAGAACCGGCAGGCCCCGGGCAGGCAGCTCCAAGACCACCCCCTGCAGGCAGCCTGGGAGGCACAACCCGGGGCACGGCCGGGAGGACAGGCCGAGGCCCAGGCCGTTCCCAGGGCATTTTGGGGGGGGACAGGGGGGCCCTGTCGCGCCCCTCGGTGTGCCGCCTATGCCAAGGGGAGGAGGAGGAGGAGGAGGAGGAGGAGGAGGAGGAGGAGGAGGAGGAGGAGGAGGAGGAGGAGGAGGAGGAGGAGGAGGACCGCGCCGTGGGGCGAAAAAGGGGATGGGCCCCCTTCGTCGAGCACTGGCTGATGCACGCCCCAGCGCCCTCGCTGTGGACAGGCCGAGCGCCGAGGGCGGGCCGGGAGCGCGAGGCAGGAGGCTAATTTGGGGGGGGGGGGCCTGCAGAGCCTGGACCTGGGGCGGCGGGGGCCCGCGCGGGCAGCTGCAAGATGGAGGGCCGGCGGTGGCGGCCCGCGCAGACAGCCTGCCCTGACTTCAGATCCGCCCTACTTTGGCTTTTTTTCCAACTTAGAATTGCGTCGGAAATCCACCTATAAGAGGCCGAAAAAGTAGGGCGGAAATTGCTGCACCCAACATAAAATGGGGCGGAAATCCACAGAAACAGCAACAGAAAAGTAGGGCGGAAATTGGCATCAGCGGGGCTTGAACAGTAAGGCGGAAATTCCAAGTTCCACTTACGAATTTCCCCAAAGTAGGATCCGGAGTCAGGGTGGGCATGCCATCCGGACATGCGGACGCATCCAAGACTTTTCCTCTCCCGCTTTTCCTCCTTTCGTCCTCTTCCTTCTCCCTTCCAGCCTGTACGTGCACGGTGGAGGCCCCTTCCCATCAGTTGGGAAGCCGGCAGTTTTCATCATCGCGGGCATTCTCCGAAGAAAAAAAAAGAAGATTGAGGGCCGGCGGTGGCGGGGGAAGCAGAAGTTCCCCAGCACGCGGAGATAATTAGGAAGCGCTCGCAGCAAGTTCCGCACGTCGCAGCATGTCCTAGGGAAGCGTGCGGATGGCAACATTGTGGTTCAGACCTTTGGATTGGAACGCCCGCGCCGCAGATTTATCATCTTCTGCGATTGCAAGCCTTTGGTGGAAGTTGCTATGGGCGTCCATCCGCTTAACGATTCTTCCTTGCAGCCTGGTTTCAGACGGTTGACGCGGAGTATGGCTAATCTCATTTTGGTTGGTATGTTACCTATGCAGTCACATGTCGACCCGATCTCGTGGCGCAGTCGCGATTTCAATGAGACTTCCGACCACGTCGTGAACGTGACCATGGGTATCAAACAGTCTTGGGAAGAGGTGGCCTTCCATGCCGATCCAAGCGTCGATCTGACAGAGGAAAACTTCGTCATGCACGTGGGCAATGGAAGCGCTCGCACAGTAACATCGCGGAACACAGAACCTGCGCATGGCGAGCAAGGGCATTTACATGGCGGAACCGACATCATCATTCACAGCGGAACTGGTAGCATTGAAGGACTGCGCAGTTCATTCGAGCGATTGTGGGTCTCATGTTGTGATCCATCAAAGCGGCTGTCCTAGGTAGGATCATAGCCGGGACGACAGAACAATTAACAAGGAGGACTTTTTGGACCTTTTGCGCAGCACAGCGTGCTACAAAAAAAGGGAGGAGGGGAAAACAGAGGGAGGAGGCCAAGCACCTGCACCCAAGGTGGCTACTCCGTAGCAGCCACCCCCAGCGCCTCCTCCTCCCCGCAAGGGGAAGAGGGCGCGTGGGAGGGTACAGGGCTTGCCCTCCTGGCACGCTGTGCTGTCTCCCCGGCGACGCACGCGTCCACTAACCTCGCATGCGAAATCGCTTGCGAGGCCTTAGAAGGCCCCGCATAGCTCGGAAACAGCCCGCGTGTAATTCGGCCGAGATTCTCACGGCCTTTGCGAGTGGGGGGCCCGCAACCTTCGGCCAAATGGCGACCGTCAACGGTCGCGGTCCGACCACATCTAAAACAAAAATGCAAAGAATGCAGGTCCCAGAATCCCAGACGGTGGGAGGGGTCGAGCTCCAGCCCACCAACAGCGACGCCACCACGAGCCGCGGCCACCACGTCCCGAGGAAATCCAGGAGGGACGACCAGCGGCGAAAAGCACTCCGTCTTCAGGGCCTCTAAGAGGCCCTGTCGGGACGAAAGAACAGAGCACAGTTGGCACCTGAAACGGGACCCGACTGGTATAAACCTGTGAGAGCTGGCCCTGGCAGCGTGCTCGAGGCGTCGGGTCTCGGCGGTCTTCGGCCTGGGCCGCTCGACCTCCGTCGGGGCCTTGGACCGCTTGGGATCCGCCGAAGAGGCGTCCGCCAGAGCCCGCCGAGCCCTCCGACGCACCAGGGCAGCAGTGAGGTCCCAGGCGTCTGTGGCGGGGACGGTCTGGGCGGCCAAGGTCCAGGAGCGCTCTGCGGCTTCAGAAGCCGCTTCGTCGGCTAACTGATTACCGCTGGCAAGAAAAACTTCGTGATGGGAGAGGGAGGAGTCGTCAGGGGACAGGTGCGAGGGCGTCCATTCGACCGAGACATGCCCTGGGCCTCTGTCATCGATGGCGCAACGAATTCGCAGCCACAAATCGCTGTTCCTCCCCCCCAAACTCCAAGGTCGGCCCCGACTCCACCCCGTCATGAGAGGCTTGTGGTCAGTCACAAAATGGACAGGACCTGTGGTGCTTTCCAGAAAGAGTGCGAACGCCTGCAGCTCCGACCTGGGCACCGTTTGCGAGGGGCCTCGCAAAATCTCGGAGATGCCCCCCAAGACGGCCCAACGCAACGGTCCTTCCCCAGGTCGCGCGTCCCTGACCACTACAACAGCGGAGCCACACCGACGGCGACGAGGGTCGGACGAAAAGCGTCCCCCAGATCCGTCCCCGAAGCCGATCAACGGGCTGCTGCCAGGGTCTCTAGAGCAGGCTCCAAGAGGGACCTCACCAAGTTGGGCTCTGCTCAGGCTCTCCAACGGCTCCCTGAAAACAGGGTGGGTGACACGGGTAGGCGGAACACTTCTCAGCCAAAGGCTTGGTTCAGATTCAACAGACGCTAACGCTTGCGGAATCAAATGATCAGTAGACGTGAAATCACTGTGATCTTTATTGCAGGGGCAACGCCAAATGCGATGCGCAAGAGTTTCTTCCTCCTGCTGGCATCGCGGACACAGGCGTTCAGCGGGATCGCTCAGAGGGTGCTGCCTGTCCATCGTCCACTGGGCGCCCGTGACCACGCACAAATTGAGGCCGAACAGGTCGAGCTCCCCCCTCTTGGCGAAGTGGCTGAGCTCCAGCTTGGCCCCATAGAGGTCAGCTCCCTCAGCCGGGCCATCCCCTGCCATGTGCTTCGAAGCATTGCTCCAAAGCTGAGCGCGAAAATCCGTGACCACGTCGTCCAGCAGCTCGGAGATGTCGAACCCAGTGGGGTCGTAGCCTGCACGACGTGCAGTTGGAATCAGCCACTCCTCGATTCCTCCGACAGTAGGTCTCCTCCAACGTAGAACCGAGGGTACTTCCCATCCCGCGTCAAGCAAGGTCGCAATAACAGCTCCAATAGGTCCTTTGACCAGTCTCCATCTCTTGCTGGCGCCAACTGCGAGAAGCCGCCGATGAATGACAGTCCAAGCATTTTCAACTCGGTGGTGAATGCTGGTGTCGGTCTTCCAGAGACAGAGAAATTCTGAAAGAAGGCCTCGACGTAACTCCAGGGCTGGATCCTTGAGACCGTAAAGGACCGCCAGTGTTGTCGTAAGACACCTGCCCTTCATGGGCCCAGCTCCCGCCACGGCTGCCTGCCGCCTGACGGCGAGGACGTTGGACGGCGACATGCCATGGGCCTGGTGTCCGTAGGAGCCTTGGGGAGCTGCGCCTGTGGTCCAAAGACCTTGAGCTTCGCGCCGTAGAGGAGCATGTCTGCGTATGCGGGCAATGCGAGCCGCCCTCCTTCTGCTGGCGATCAACCTCATTCTGGCCTTAGTGACTGCGCGACGTTTGCCAGCAGCCGCATCAATGCCAAGATCCGTGCCGTGAAGGCCGAACCGTACAGGGATACCTCGCTTCTGCAATTGAGCGGCTGTCCTCCTCCCGTCCTGCGGAACGGTGGCAATGAGTACAGACTTGTCCGAAAGCTTGAGACGGAATTGCTTGGCGAGGTCGGCAAGAGTGACCGTGGCGTGAAGGATCTCTGTCTGGACCTTGGCCTGCGTGCCCTCTGCGCGGGCAACAGTGTCGTCGATGAATGTCCAGAAGGTGCTGAAACTCGCTCTGCAATGTGCCGCCTCCATCAATGGATGTAAAAACAACTTGGCAATCCTTACCCCATGCGGGGATCCTGCAACCAGTGACCTGGTGGCGTAGATGGCGTCTGCAACGCCAAGAGAGCCACGCAGGAACCGCGGCCCAGCACACATCTCCAGCTCCAGTAGCACCACAATCGCTGGGAACTTGAGATCGAGTGCAGCCTGGCCGATGAGGATCCAGGACAACGAGTCGTAGAACTTCTCGAAGTCCAGGAGTAGGGTCGCCGCCGAGATGCCAAGCGCCACTGCGGATTCATCGAGCAGCGCTCGCAGGAGACCTGCTCGAAGCGAGCTGCTGCCCGCCACTGCAGTATCCCAGAAATCAGAGAGCCCCTTAGTCCATGTGGACGTGACGCCTGCTCTCACGCGGGACCAAATCTTCGCCGTCTCTGGAAGTAATCCAATGGCCCTCTCTCCTCCTTTGGGTTTGGGTAATAATGCTCCAATAGATGCCAAGATCTGAGCAGGCCACACTCCATGTTCTTCAATGCTGTTGAGAAGCCTGCAGTAATCACACCGACCTTCGAGTGGAAGTCGCTGGATGTCCAGAGGTGTGATGGAGTCAACTCCGCATGCCTTGGTGCCTAAAACCCTGATGACGTTGTCCACCTGCTCGATGCTGACTGGATCCAGCTCTTCCTCGCGGCTCTGCGCGTGCAGGCGCTTGAACATGGCGAGGATGTCGGCCTGAGAGTCGACTGGGTCGTGCCAGAGTCTCTCCCAGGTGGATCTGGTGTGTTCCATTCTGACAGATGGGTCTCCAACGACTCGCCCATCCAATAAGGGGTCGGAAGAGACCGCCTTGGGTTCCTTCACCAATGAGTGGAGAAGGCCTGGCTTGGATGTCCAAACTCCCTTGGCCCAACGGATGAACGAATGCCGCCTCAAGGTCAAGCATCTTGCCTGAGAACGACAGGCCAGCTTCTCAGTTAAGTAGGCAAAATCGTCGCGCTCCATCTCGGTGGCGCTGGCGAATGCGCGCGACCAGGAAATCCACCGCTGCTGATTAGCGGTGCCCTCAGAGCCTGGACCAAAGAAATCAGATGGGTCGAAGTTGCTAGCGTCGTTGGCGTAGCGACAAAGAGCTGCGGTACAAATCGCTATCTGGCGAGGATCCTTGCCATGCGTAGAAGAGCCATGGTTCTTTGAACTAAGGTGAGAACAGTTCCCCACCATTCTCCAGCTCCATCAGTCATGTGCACTCGCCCTGGGGTAGCTTTGGTCTGCATCCATTGTAAAGAAAATCCAGCTGCGCGTGGAGCCCGATGTCGAAGGTTGAGCTGATGATGAAGTGCGAAAGCACGTTCCACTCCTGAGGACCACCGCGCGTACTGCCTGGTGACGGCACCAAGGCCAAGTGCGTTGATATGGCCCAACAACTCAGACTCGACCACGCTGCAGCATTGAGAGCTGAGCCTCTCCATGGAGGGCTGCTCCTCCCACAGGTCTGAAGGTATGTGAAAAGAGACCTGGGGCCCAGGATCCAAAGTGCTCCTTGAAGGGTGTAGTGCATCGTAGTCTTCCAGCAGATCGGGTGGTACGCGTGCCCGTTCTTGCTCTTGCCGTTGGGCTCGAAGTATAGACCTCTTGCTGCTGGGGTCCGACGCGAGCTTGGGTCTGGCTACCTTTGGAAACGGTTCAGGTAACAAAAGTTTTTGGTACCACCATCTGCGCATGCCATCGTGGACGTCAACCTGCAGTGCACAATGCGTCTTCCACGGGACCTGTGGCTGCGACCGAACTCGGTATCTGGAGGATGTTCCGTTCTTGGCCATTGCGAAATCAATGAGAGAGCCCTCCAGCCCCTTATCGCACGTGGTGCTGACGTCAGCAGGTAGAATGAGTGTGCCCCCAATTTTATCAGGCCAGCCAGATCCTTCCAAGGAAGTTGGTGAAATATTCCAGTCGCCGATACCCAACCAAGGGTCTGCAAGCCCATGAAGGAAAGAAGCTAACGCAACCAGCACTTGACGATTTCTGCCAGAAACTCCCAATCCTGGCCAAAGATAAACTCATACCAAGACCAGGTTGCCCGAGGACAAATGCAAGATCATGGCGGCGAACCCGCGCATAGGATCAGGTTGGCGTGCAGCTTGTGCATATTGCCGAATGGCCTGCAGCGAGGTGGTAGCCAGATGCTTCTTGGCCATGACCCATTCACCGCCCGAGGAACCTCCTCGTCCTGTTGGAGTGCTCCCTGTGGCGCAGACCTTCCAACCGTCTTTGTCCAGTTCGATCTCCGTCTTGGAGTGGAACGTGGCGGCGGTGACATGAGTCTCCACCAGACAAAACACAGAGTAAGGGGCTGTGTTGACATAACGCTGAGCTTGAGGCCCCCACTCAGTGATGTTACCGTAAAGGATCGAAAAATCTTTCTCGTCGGACATGAGCTTGGCGGGGGCTGGAGCGGCCAAAGCCTGCGCTGCTGGTGCGCTGAGGTCAGCCTCGAGGCACGTAGGGCCGCTGCAAGAGGCAGCCTGGTCCGCCCCAGCCTCAGAGGGCCTGGCGGTGACGCCAGGCGGCGAGGGGCCAACCTCTGCCTCGAACGGCGAGTCCTGGTGGAAACGCTCGTTGACCTCCTCAAACTCCAGATCCTCGAACGGATCAACCTCGGCGTCGTGCAGGTGCGCCGTCGTAACGGAAGGGACAGAGGCCTGCGGTCCCGTAGATGCGCGAGGCGCAGCCCTCGGGGGAGGGCTGTCATTAAGGGCAGCATACGCCAGCCCGCCAAGCGCACCCGTCAGCGAGGCTTGACCCGATGCGCCCGAAGAAGTGCGAGTGGCCGAAATCCTCGCACTCGGGGATGGCGTAGCTCCGCGCGACGCCGAACGCGACGAACGTCTTGCCTGCGGTGCCCGCGACGCCGAGCCAGGAGCCGCAGTCGGCGAACTGCTCACCTCCAACGGTGCTGTAGTTGTCTCGCTTCCAAAAGCGCGCTCCTCATCCGAGTCGAGGAAGAAATCGACTGGGTAGGGCCAGGGGCGCCCGCCGAAACAGCATGCCGACAAAACTCGGCGCGGCGCCCCTCGACCTGCGTTAGGCTGTGGACGGAGCCCCTGGTGCTGCAGGGGAGGGGGCGCTGCCAG
>CAUYUJ010017323.1:203903-213903 GCA_963575745.1 Prorocentrum cordatum
TGATGCTGATGATGCTGCTGACGGTGATGCTGGTGATTCTGAGGATGGTGATGATGATGGTGCTGCTGATGAGGCTGATGATGACGATGATGCTGATACTGCTGGTGCCGACGATGATGATGCTGATGATGATGATGCTGATGATGCTGATGATGCTGCCGATGATGCTGATGATAATGATGACGTCGGTGATGCTGATGATGTTTATGCTGCTGATGACGATGATTATGATGAAAATGATGAAAATGATGATGGTGACGCTGATGATGAGTATGATGATGATGCTGATGATGACGATGCTGGTGCCGATGATGATGATACTGATGCTGATGGTGTTGCTGCTGCTGTTGGTGTTGATGATGATGATGGCGATGACGATGCTGCCGATGCTGATGATGATGGTGATAATGTTGTTGACGCTGTTGATAATGAAGATGATGATGGTGATGATGAGGATGAGGATGATGCGAATGAGGATGCGGATGCGGATGAGGACGATGCTGTTGCTGATGATGATGCTGACTACGCTACTGAGGATGTTGATAATGATGTAGAGAAGACGGCGAGTGGGGAATACTATCATGATGGTGCGGATGATATTGAGGCTGATAATGATGCTGATGATGAAGATGCTGATGGTACTGATGATGCTGATGTCGACGATGATGATGATGATGATGATGATGAGGATGATGTGGATGAGGATGAGGATGATGGCGGTGAGGGTGATGCTGATGACGATGATGATGCTGATTCTGATGATGGCGATGATGATGCCGATGATCATGGTGACGAGGATAGTGTTGACGTTGGTGATGATGACGATGGTGTTGTTGCTGCTGTTGATGATGATGCTGCTGACGATGATGATGCTGATGATGATGCTCATGATGCTAACGATGATGATGCTGATGATGATGATGACGACGATGCTGCTGATGCTGACGATGCTGCTGATGATGTTGGCGCTTATAATGATGCTGATTATGATGATGCTGATGAAGATTATGACGATGATGATGATCATGATGCTGATGATTAGGATTATGCTGATGATGTTGTTGTTGATGATGATCATGATGATGATGATGATGATGATGATGATGATGATGATGATGATGATGATGATGATGATGATGATGATGATGATGATGATGATGAGAAGGAGGGTGATGATGAAGGAGGAGAATGATGAGGAGGAGGATAGTGATAATGATGAGGAGACATGTTTAGGAGGAGGAGGAGGAGGAGGAGGAGGAGGAGGAGGAGTATGAGGAGGAGGAGGAGAAGGAGGAGGAGAGAGGCGGAGGAGGAGGACGAAGGGGAGGAGGAGGAGGAGGAGGAGGAGGAGGAGGAGGAGGAGGAGGAGGACCAGAGTAAACCCAAGAGCCGTCAACGATGTGGGAATACACCCTCTCTCCAAGCTCCCTCTTCGTAGGCCCCTACAACGGTTCATTTCCATTGATGGATCTGCCTTGTGGGAAGACAACCGCTTGAAGACCCAGAAGCATGCCAAAACATTGTCCTCGGGATTCCAACGCCACGGATCAACCTGACTATTGCGTCTTGACGATCCTGGATCGTGCCAGAACGCCATTCTTAGGACTTAAACACCGCGAACCAACGTAACTGATGCACCCACACAATCCCGAATCCTTCCTGAACACCATGTCTGGTATGCTGATCGTTCTTGCAAATTTTAGGAAAGAATGTGATGGCGCGAAGGCGAGAGACGCATTTTGAAAAGGAACCGCCCTCAATCCGTGAAACCCTTCTGCAAATGTTTAGAACGAATGTGCGCGGCGCTGAGGCGGGAGCCACATTTTGAAAACGGCTTATCCTTATTCCGTGTAGCTCTTGCAATTTGTTGCAACGAATGTGCGCGGCGCTACGGCGAGAGCCACATTTTGAAAACTGATTATCCTCAATCCGTGAAGCTCTTGAATTTCTTAAGAACGAATTTGCGCGGCGCTAATGCGAGAGCCACATTTTGAAAACCACCCGCCCTCCATCTGTGAAGCTGTTGCCAATTTGTAAGCTTCAGAGTCCCAAGCGGTGAGGAAGTCTCAGGCGAAACGCCCGGCCCGCCCTCAAAACTGGCCTCGGGGTGCGACAGGGAGAAATTATTGATCAGGAAAAGGAGTGGAGGAGGAGGTGGAGGAGCAGGAGGAGGAGGAGGACGACGAGGACGAGGACGAGGCGAAGAGGATGAGGAAGAGGAGGAGGAGAAGGAGGAGGAGGACTAGGAGGAAGACGCGGAGGATGAGGAGGAGGAGGCGGATGAGGAGGAGGAGAAGGAGGAGGAGGGGAGGAGAAGGAGGAACAGATAATGAGGAGGAGGAGAAGGAGGAGGAGGAAGAGGAAGAGGAAGAGGAGGGCGGGAGGAGGAGTAGTAGAAGAAGAAGAAGAAGGAGGAATAATAGGAATAATACGAGGACGAGGAGGAGGAGGAGAAGGACGAGGAGGAGGAGGAGAAGGACGAGGAGGAGGAGGAGGAAGACGGGGAGGACGTGGAGGAGAATACGGAGGATGATTGTGATGATGCTGATGGTGATGATGATGATGATCATCATCATCATCCTGATCATGATCATGATCATGATGATGATCATGATCATGCTGATGATCATGAGGATGATGAGACTGATGATGATGATGATGCTGATGGTGTTGATGATGATGCTGATGATACCGATTGCGATTATGATTATGATGATGGTGAGGATGGTGATCATGATGACGATGATGATGATGGTGATGATGATGATGGTGGTGGTGACGATGATGATGATGATGGTGATGATGGTGGTGGTGGTGGTGATGATAATGATGATGCTGATGATGCTGATGATGATGCTGATGATGATGATGATGATGATGATGCTGATGCTGATGCTGATGATGATGATGATGATGATGATGATGATGATGATGATGATAGATGATGATGATGATGATGATGATGATGATGATGATGATGATGTGGTTGGTGGTGAGTGGTGGTGGTGGTTTTGTAGAGGTTGGGTGTGGGGTGGTGGTGGTGGTGAGGAGGAGGCAGGAGGAGGAGGAGGAGGAGGAGGAGGACAAGGAGGAGGAGGAGGACACTGATAATGCTGAGGAGATTATTTCATGAGGAGGGGGAGAGGAAGGAGGAGAACGAGGTACGAGGAGGAGGCGGAGGAGGAGGCGGATGAGGTAGGAGGAGGAGGAGGAGGAGGGAGGAGGAGGAGGAGGAGGAGGAGGAGGGAGGGAGGAAGGAAGGAGGAGGAGTCGACGGGGAGGAGGGGGCAGGAGGAGGAGGAGGAACCGGGGAGGAGGGGAGTGAGGAGTCAGGTGGGGTTACTATGACCGGGTGAGAGAGGAGGAGAAGGAGGTGGAAGAGAAAGGACGATGAGGAGGAGTGAGGAGGAGAAGAAGATGAGAAGGAGGAGTGGGTGTCGTAGGAGGAGGGGGAGGAGACGGAGGAGGAGGAGGAGGAGGAGGAGGAGGACGGAGGGGGGGAGGAGGAGGAAGAGGAGGAGGATGGAGGCGGAGGAGGAAAAGGAGGAGGAGGAGACGGAGGAGAAAGAGGACGGGGAACAGTATACGGAGGAGGAGGAGGAGGAGGAGGAGAGGAGAGCAGCAGCAGGGATAGGGAACCATTGGAGAAGGAGGATGAGGAGTGGAGGAGAGGAGGAGGAGGAAGAAAGAACGGAACACGAGGAGGAGGCTGCCGAGGAGGAGAGGAGGAGGAGGATGGGAGAGGAAGAAGAGTAGGAGTAGGAGGAGGAGGAGAGGAGGAGGAAGAGAAGGGGAGGAGGATGAGGAGGAGAGTAGTAGTAGAGGAGGAGCCGAAGGAGGAGGAGCAGGAGGAGAAGGAGGAGGAGGAAACGGAGGATGGAACGGAGGATACGGACTAATCGGAGACGGAGGAGGATGAGGAGGCGGAGGAGGAGGGGCGGGGGAGGAGACGGAGGACGAGGAGGAGGAGGAGGAGGAGGAGGGAGACGAGGAGGAGGAGGAAGAGGAGGAGGCGGCGGAGGAGGAGGAGGCGGAGGAGGAAGAAGAGGCGGAGACGGAGGAGGGGGAGGAGTAGGAAGAGGAGGAGGAGGAGGAGGAGAACCCTTGAGGAGGAGGAGGAGGAGGAGGAGGAGGAGGAGGAGGAGGCGGATGAGGAGGATGATGAGGAGGAGGATGAGAACACTCGTGGAGCAGGAGGAGGATGCCGATGAGGAGGAGGAGGGGGAGGAGGAGGGGGAGGAGGAGGAGGAAGAGGAGGGATCTCAGGATGAGAGGGGGGACGATGATGAGGAGGAGGAGGTGGACTATCAGGAGGAGGAGGAACCGGATGAGACAGGGGATGCGTAGGGGGATGTGGAGAAAAAGGAGGCGGAGAAGGCGCAAACGTAGGAGGATGGGGAGGGGATGCTGTTGTTGTTGTTGTTGTTGTTGTTGTTGTTGTTGTTGTTGTTGTTGTTGTTGTTGTTGTTGTTGTTGTTGTTGTTGTTGTCGGTGATGATGCTGCTGATGATGCTGATGCTGTTGATGATGATGTTGATGCTGATGCTGATTATTTTGATGATGATGCTGCTGATGATGATGATGCCGATTATGCTGATGGCGATGATGATGCTGATGATGATGCTGATCATGATGGTGATGATGGTGATGTTGATGATGCTGATGATGTTGTTGTTGATGATGATGATGATGTTGATGATGCTGATGATCATGCTGATGATGAGGATGAGGATGAGGAGGAGGACGAGGACGACGACGAGGACGACAACGAGGACAAGGCAGACGAGGAGGGCGATTATGATGATGATGATGATGATGATGATGATGATGCTGGTGATGTTGATGATGATGATGATGATGATGATGATGATGATGATGATGATGATGATGATGATGATGATGATGATGATGATGATGATGATGATGATGATGATGATGATGATGATGATGATGATGATGATGATGATGATGATGATGATGATGATGATGATGATGATGATGATGATGATGATGATGATGATGATGATGATGATGATGATGATGGAGGATGATGATGATGATGATGGATGATGATGATGATGATGATGAGGATGATGATGATGATGATGAGATGATGATGATGATGATGCGATGAGGAGGAGGAGGAGGAGGAGGAGGATCAGCAGCAGAGCAGGAGCAGGAGCAGGAGGAGGGAGGACGACAAGGAGGAGAAGGAGGAGGAGGACAAGGAGGAGGCAGAGGAGGAGGAGGAGGAGGAGGAGGGAAAATGAAGAGGAGAGATGAGGAGGAGGCGAGAGAGGAGGAAAAGGAGGGTGGGGTGAAGGGAGGAGGAGAATGAGGAGGAGGAGGAGGAAGAGGAGGAGGAAGATGATGATGATGAGGAGGAGGGAAGAAGACGGAGGAAGAGGAGGAGAAGGAGGGCAGGAGCAGGAGGAGGAGGGAGAAGAGGAGGACGAGGAGGAGGAAGGGGAGGAGGAGGAGGACGAGGGGGGGAAGGGGGAGGAGGAGGAGGAGGATGATAGGAGGGGAGAGGAGGCGGAGGAGGAGAGGAGGAGAGGAGGAGGAGGAGGAGGAGGAGGGAGGAGAGGATGGGAGGAGGAGGCGGAGGAGGAGGAGGCGGAGGAGGAGGAAAAGGAGGAGAGAGACGAGGAGAAGAGAAGGAGGAGGAGGAGCTGAGGAGAAGGAGGAGGCGGAGCGAGGAGAGGCGGAGGATGAGGAGGAGGAGGAGGAGGAGGAGCAGGATGATGATGAGGAGGAAGTAGGATGGTGGAGGAGGAGGAAAAGGAGGAGGAGGAGGAGCACTGGGAGACGGAGGAGGATTATGTTTTAGCAATGAGGGACGGAAGCGGGGGCGAGAAGGAGGAGGAGGAGGACGAGGACGAGGACGAGAAGGACGAGGAGGAAGTGCAAGAGGAGCAGGAGGGGGAGGACAAGGAGGAGGAGGACAAGGAGGAGGAGGATGAGGAGGAGGATGAGGAGGAGGAGGGGGAGGATGAAATTGAGGAGGAGGAGGAGGAGAAGGAGGAGGAAGAGGAGAAGGAGTAAGAGGAGGAGGAGGGAGGAGTAGGAGGAGGAGGAGGAAGAGGAGGAGGAGGAGGAGGAGGAGGAGGAGGACTGAGGAGCGCTGCCGCGCCCAGGGGCTAGCTTTCTGGCCGGTCGGTGGTCTTCGAGCAGCAGGGCGGCATGAGCAAGGGCGCTGACGCGGCCTTTCGGGCGGTCGCGGCGACAGCGGCTCAAAAGGAGGGGGACTGGAGCCAGCCGCAAGGCGGCGCGAGATGCTGCTCCGAGTCGCCGTCCTGCTGGCCAGGGGCTGCGCTACGAGGCTCGCGCGGCGGCGGGCCCGGGCGCATAGAGGCAAGGCGGAATGGCTGGCAGCAAAGGCACGGCGACAAAGGGTGGGGGTTAGCCACAACGCGGCCAGCGCGCCCTAACAGGCTAGCAGTCGCGCGGTTGGTTTTCACGACGTGAGTTTATTTCTTTCTATCTCTCCTTCCCTTCCTGCTTCCTCCTCCTCCTCGCCCCTCTCCTCCCCCGTCGGCTGATTAGGCTGCACCTGTCGTGACAGATTGTTCCCCGGCAAATGCGGCCGAAGTGTCGCAACCCGGATTTCGTCGGGGCGCTTGCGCCGACCAGCCAGTGAGGCGCAACCCTTCGCATCGTAACTCGAGCATGCTATTGCGTAGCTATGTGTTTCCCTGCGGGGATTTCCCCGCTCGTTCGGCCTCCTCTCCTCCCTGTCCTCCTCGTCCTCCTCGCTCCTCTTTCTGGCCGTGCTTCACTGCTTTAGCGCTTGCGCGAGTCGTGTTCTTGCACGGACGGAGCGCTGCTCCTTCACAGCCTGGGGCCTCCGCCAAAGGATCGGCGGCCCGAATTTCGGCTACGCCCGCAGGGCAGTTTCTGACCCCCACTGCGGTGGTTTATGTTTTTTTCCGGCGCGTGGATGGCGCGTCGGGGCCTCTTCGTTTGGAGTTGGCTGCGGTTTTGACGACGGCGGAGTCGCGGAGTGCGGGCGTCGTGTCTTGTCTCCGGCTTCGAGACCCCACCCCATAGGGAGCTCCACCAGAAGAGGAAGAGGAGGAAGAGAAGGAGGAGGAGGAGGACCAATGCAAACCCAAGAGTCATCAACGATGTTGAAATAAACCTTCCCTTTCATTTCGCCCTTCATTGGCCCCTTACCACGGTTCATTTCCACTGACGGAACTGCTTCGTTGGAAGACAGCCGTTTGAAGACCCTGAAGCATGCCAAAACATTGTTTTCGGGATTTTAACGCCACGGATCAACCTGACTGTTGCGTCTTGACGATCCTGAATCGTGGCAGAACGCCATTCTTGGGACATCAACACCGCGAACCGACGTAATTGTTGAAAACGGCCCGCCCTCAGTCTGTGAAGCACATGCAACGTGTAGAATCGAATGTGCCCGGCGCTAAGGCAAGAACCACATTTTGAAATCCACCCGCCCACAATCCGTGACATTGTTGCAAATGTTTATGACGAGTGCGTGCGGCGCTAAGGCGAGAACCACATTTTGAAAACGGCCCGCCCTCGATCCGTGAAAGTCTTGCAAAGGTTTGAAAACGAAGGCGCGCGGCGGTAAAGCGAGAACCACATTTTGAAAGCCACCCGCCTTTAATATGTGAATCTGTTGCCATGTAGATTCCAGGGCCACATGGTGAGGAAATCTCAAGCGAAACGCCCGGTCCGCCCTAAAAACTGACTCCAGGGTGCGACAGGGAGAAGTTAGTTATAAGGAAAACGAATGGAGGAGGAGCAGGGAGAGGAAGATAATGAGGAGGAGGAGGACCGATGGTTGATGATGATGATGATGATGATGATGATGATGATGATGATGATGATGATGATGATGATGATGATGATGATGATGATGATGATGATGATGATGATGCGAATGATGGTGATGATGATGAGGACGAGGAGGAGCAGTTGTAGGAGGAGGACCGATGGCATATGATGATGATGAGGAGGAGGAGAAACAGGAGGAAGAGGCGGAGGAGAAGGAGGACCCTCCTCTTCGATCATCCTTCTCCCCCTCCTCCGCCTCTTCTGCCTGCCTTGATGGAAGTGTGGGGTGTGTGGGGGGGGGGGGGGACAATCAAGGATCGAGGACTTTACACCGTGGTGAAAGCATAGGTATCTCTTCGAGGCTCGACGTTCGAATTCGGAGGTGTTTGTGATTGTTTGCGCGTGTTTGGGTTTGTATGGGGGGGCCCAGGATGTATTTCGCCGCCCCCAGGATCATTTTATTGTTGGTGCATGCCCGATATCGCCCTGCCAGGTTTCTTCATCGTTTTTCCAGCCATGCGAGGGGACCTGGGCCTGGTCTTGCCGCCCGCCACCCCACGCTGGCCTAGCATTTTGCTGGATGCGCCCCACCCCTGGCGCACCTCCACTTGCCGCACCTTCCTCGCACCCACCCGGGCGGCGCGCGGCCCGCTGGCCTTGTGTTTCGTGCTCCTCGTCGGCTTCGTGACGTTTGACTTGCAGTGCCCGTGCTGTGCCCCGGAGCCGCTGGAACCCTGGCGCAGCAGCCGCCTCCGTCCCCGCCAGCGGGGCTGGCCGCGCCAGCCCACTCAGGGAGTGATCCGTCCCCCCTGAGTGGCCCTCGTTATTTCCCCCTCCCTGCGGCCGCCCGCTCCGTCCCTCCTCCCCCTATTGCATGCTGGCCAACTAGCTACAACGGCGCCGCCGCTTAGTTAGCTTGTTCCGCCAGCGCACACGACCCTTGCGTAGCCGCCGACGCAAAAAGTTCCCCAGTCGCACGCGGCAGCTTGCCACGGGTGTGCCGGAGGCGCTCGTGGCGCGGCTGGCCGACCTGCTGGCGGCGTTTGCAGGGAAGCGGCCCGGGTTGCTGGCTGGGTTGGCTCTCTCCACGCGTGTCTTCGGCGCGCGACAACGGCATTCGCGGCGCCTGAGGGCGATCGGCCCTCATCTTCACAATCGCCACCACCATCGCTGTCACGATCACTGCATCATCATCGTCATCAGCAACATCATCATCCTCATCTTCAGTATCGTCCTCGCTGTTTTCGTTGTCTTCGTCGTCGCCGTCGTTGTCGTCGTCGTTTTCGTCCTCGTCGTGTGATGCGTTTGTTCAAGCACACGCAAGTCAGCGGCCCGGCAGTAGTGCTTCCGTGGGGCAGGCGTCCCACGCTCGCCTTCGCTTCCGCTCATGCAGGCGTGCTGCTGTCAGGTCAGCCTGGCGCGAGACCAGAAGCCACCCGGCGGGGGGTCGCCAGTGCAGCTCAAACGAAAAATCATCGTCGCCGTCGTCATGGGCAGCGGCCTCCCGCCTGCAACTCAGGGGTCACTGCCCCCCCGAAGTTCGCACCCCCCTCCCCTTGAGAGGCAGGGGGGCCCCCCCGCTTCGAACCCCCACCTGCAATTGAGGGGGGGGTTGTCCGCTGGTCCCGGGGGGTCGCCGGTGCAGTTCAAACGAAAAAACTTGGGTTTGTCCGGGGGTCAGAGAACAGGGTCGTCTTTAGGAATGGCCCCAGAAAGGGGCAGGGAAAACGATTAAAATGGAAATCCGTTTTCGTTTTGGTGTGGAGGTTTTTGGGCTCAACTTGTTGTTTTGAATTTTGTTTAGGTTAAGCTGTGGCTCCAGATTCGTAGCTGTTGGTGTGCACTTGAAAGTGTGCACTTGACCCAGACCCCCGACGTCATGATTTTTTCATGACGTCGACCCCCCGAGGTCTCGACCCATTCAGCGTGACCAGTTTTTCGTCCTGAGTCGTTTTTTGACGGTCCCGAGGGCCGGTAAGGGCCCCCAAAGGCCACAAATAATGAAAAACCTCCCGTCGTGATTTTTTCATAACTCGAGGGGGTCTGGGGAAAGCGTCGTCGCCGTCGTCATGGCTGGGCTCCGGCTATGGAGCGGCATGGGCCCCTGCGGAGCGGCCCTTTCCCCCGAAGAGAGGCCGCCCGGGGAGCGCGCGCGCGATCCCGGCGGCCGGCCCGAGGCAGCGGCACCGAGGGCGGC
>CAUYUJ010017323.1:218903-240189 GCA_963575745.1 Prorocentrum cordatum
CTAGAGCTAGAGCTACGGATGGACCTCCATTCCGGCAGGAAGGCCATCGGAGTGGGCATGCTTGCCTTTGCCAGCTGCCTCACCTGCGTGGACGTTGGGGGCGGCGATGGCAGCGGGCGGCACCTCAGCACCTGGGGGCCTGAACAGCAATCTCGGGTTCCCTTCCAACGTTGGGCACGGGAAGTGATGATATGGTCAGTGGCGAACTCCGACCTCGTCGAGTTTCGCCGGGTGGCCCACGTCTCATCGCGATTCACCGGCGTGGCCCATCAGTACGTGGACGAGTGGTCGCCACGTTGGGGCCAATTGGGCGAGGAGGAGCGACCCCCCGCAGTCTCAGCACTCACGAGCTTCAATCGACTGCCGCAGGAAGGCATCGACAACCACCTCGCGCGCTTCGACATCCTCCGCCACCGGGCTCGACAAGCTGATCAACTCATGATCGGCTACGAGAGTCTCCGTCTCCTCCTCTGACGAGTGGTGGGAGTGTCAAACGTGCAAGCGACCATGATCTTGCGGCGCGACAACACGGCTTACCCGAGCAACGCAGCACAACTAGCACACATGATGGGTAAACTGAAACGCTTCGGTCATATGATTGAGGGATCACCCGGCAATCTCGCCGCAGCGGTTCACTCGCCCCAACAGCAAACCTTCCTTCCGGGTGCTCGTGCGCAAGATCGGGGACAGAGTGCCTATGGCAATACAGCCGAATCGAGCTGGGACGGCCTGGGCCCACCAGCGCTGGGGGCGGCACCGAACCCACCTGCGCCGCCTCCACCAGCGCAGGAGGCGTTCCCAGCAGCTGCCATCGACTCGGGCACCGACGCCGACACCACCAGCTCATTCGGCGAAGGTAAAGCTGCCGCCGACGACCCCGAGCAATGCGATCTTCCCGTGGAACAGCGCGGCGCGCATCTGTTCTGGGCTTGCGAGCGCGCCAGTGCACGATGGCAACGCCCCAAGAACCGCATGCCCACGCGCCGCGTCCGCAAGGGCCAAGGAAAGGGCCACCGAACCATCCTGGCCGACCTGTCCGAAAAAATCGCCCGAGAGACATTTCTGGGCTTCGGGGAGAGCAAGGGCAGTTGGAAAAGGGGGACTCACGACCAGCGGCGCGGGTTCAGGCCGTCGAGGCAACCGCGCGGATCTGGCGGGGCGCGACTCAAATGCCGCCAGTGCGACTCCGAGGAACACCTCTTGCGCGATTGTCCGTGGCGCCGCAACCAAGGGCACGCTCTCTGCCGCGGCGCCCGCGCCCGAGCGCCACCAGGATCCACGCCGCATCAGCTCTGGGGCGGCAAGGGCCACCGAGCCTAGCTGAGCAGCAGCCCCTAACGAGCACAATGATCAGAGACCCTGCCGGCCAGAGGCAGACTGCGTCTGCAGGGTCGGGCGCGAGTGACCCCGCGCAGGGCGCTGGTCCCCGGACCGGCGGACGGCCTGCGCCGGCGCCAGCGGCGCCGCGGCCAGCATCGGCATCTATTGCGCCAAGATCATCATCCGACAGTTCGCGGCCAAAAGTTGGTCGCGGCCAGTGGCCGCGTTGGGCACATGCATCATCCTCGCCAGCGTCGCCCAACCTTCGCGAAGCAGCATTGCGACGACTACGGCGCGACAAAGGCGAGCTCGTGGGCCGCGCGCAAGCCTCTGCGCAACCAGCGGGCAGCGCAACTGCGCGGCAACCCCGCTCGGCGGCAGCGGGGGGTCCAGCGCCGGCCGCGGCTCCAGCAGCCGCCCGCGCTGCCGCCATGGTCACGAGTTGTCGGCCCCTTTCTTTTGTGACAGGACCAGGGTCGCGACTGGTCGAGCGGCCTCCACTCTCACTCCGCCGCCCCAATGCCGCCAGCTGCCGACGTGCAACTGCCGAGTTGGGCCTGCATCCCATCAGCGGCCTCGCATAACATCGGCGCACCATGTGGATCGAGCTCCATGTGGCCACCGCGAACGGCGCCGGCACGTGCGCCGCCGCCAGCGCTGGACAGTCCGTCTGCATCGGCCCCGTTCAACGCAGACAGGCCAGCGCATGTGAGCCCATGGGGCGAGTGGCCACGCGGATTGCCGGCCGCGAGACATGGGTGTCAAGCAGCGATCGGCCCCAGCGCGGCGCGCGCTGCACTCTTGACAGGCCGCAGGAGACACCGCCATAGCAGGACGCAGCACCTTCTCCTCGGCCAGCTCCGGCACCCGGGACACCGCGGCAAGACCTTCTGAGATCCCCGGGCAGTGCTCCCAGTTTCGCGTCCGCGGTAGATGCGCCAGCGCCCTGCGGCGCTAACCCGGACTTGCACATGCCCCCGCGCAGGTATACATCACGCGGGCCTGCGCCCCCGTGCTTGCCGACTTCGGCAGGGGCAGGCCCGAGCTTCCAGGGCGACTCGCCGTGCTACCCGGCAAGCGCGCCACTCTCAGGCGGCCTGTTAGGCGTCGTCGTCGACGCTGGCGCCTGGACCAACCTCTGGGGCATGCGATTCGCCCAGAGCTTGTGGCCTGGCGAGCCACGCAGGCGAAGCTCCAACCATCGGAGGAGAGGTTGCCTGCCCCACTATGCGCGGCAGGAGTAGGCAACGGGCAACGAGCGGCCAATTGGAAGGCCCACTGCCCCATCGCCACAACACCACGTGATGGCGCTGCCACTGAGCACGGCATGCGCTCTCTGGCCGTGGAGGGCGCAGGCGACGCTCTCCCTGCCCAGTCGGGCCTGCAATCCATGCAGGCTGACAACGGGATGGCGGAGACTGGGGTTAGCCACGAGCGCCTCGCCTTCCCCGGACCAGGCGGCTACGATATCACCTGGCGCCCAGTTGCGATGCACTTCGACTTGGAGTCCGCCCCGAGTGGACGCCTGTGCATTCCAGTTGGCGATTTCGACAAGCTCCAGCCTCCCTCCTGGGGCCTGCCGCCTAAGCAGTTCGCGTTGCTGGCGGTAGGCAGCGACAGCCAGGATCACCGCGACGCCGACTGACGAGAAGTCAACATGCGAAAGGTCCAACTTCTCAGTCCGAGTGCGAGAGCCCCTGCACGAAGCACCGCCGGCTCAGCCAGCTACGAACCAGTACGACCTGCATTCCGGCTCCGGCGCCACTAGTCCGACCCATGGTTGGGAATTGGTACCTGCCGACATCGCAGCATTGGCGCCACGGGCACATACATGCGTATTGCCCGAGTGTTCATGTGAACAAGCAGTCAAGACACAGAGCAGGCTGTCGAGCGAGAGAAAGAACTGGAGCCCCAGGGGCGGACAACATCTGAGCCGCCTCCCCCTCCCGCTCCTGCTGTGTCTTCGATCCAGGTTTTCACCGCCCCCACGTTTTAGATGATTCTGGCCGCATATGCATGCGGTGCTGTAGTTCAGCCACCTAAGCGAGGCTGTCCTTGTGGCGGAAAATCTTGTGTTTTCACTCCATCCATGTTCAATGTGAAATGTTGGGGGCCCCGTCTGGAACTAAGCTGCACTTAGCGGGGGGTGGGTGCATCACACACACAGCCCACTTCAGCGTTGGTTTCGCAGCAGCTGCGGTTGCTTTGCCAGCAAGATGATCAAGGGCCTCAAGCAAGAATTCCCGAGGACAACGGATTCCAGTCGTGCCGGATACTTGTCCAGGATGGCCGCAGGCCACTGTCCTAAGGTCCTGAGCAAGGCTGCGCAGGCCCGTCGTGGTTCGTAGTTGATTGTGTGGATTTCGCTTCGCGACTGGGGTCGTTCACTTCCTCCTCTTCCTCCTCCTCCTCCTCCTCCTCCTCCTCCTCCTCCTCCCCCGCCTTCTCTTTTTGCTTCTCCTCCGCCGCCACCACCTTCCCTCCCGCACCATCGTCATTAGAATCATCACCAGCATCATCACCAGCATCATCATCACCATCATCATCATCATCATCATCATCATCACCATCACTTAGTGGACCCCCAGGGAACCCCGACCGCCCCCGGCCGCCTGGTCTGCCGGCCGCAGGACCGAAGGACCGGACGTCCCGAGGACCAGAGGACCATAAAGGACCAAAGGACGTGAAGACCAGAGGACCAGAGGATCGGAGGACCGGGGGACCAGAGGACCAGAGCACCAGAGGACCAGAGGACCGGAGGACCGGAGGACTGAAGGACCGGAGGACCCGAGGACAGGAGGACCAGACGACCGGAGGAGCGGACAATAGGATGTCTGTTGCGTGTGCGCGTGTGTGTGTGTGTGTGTGTGTGTGTGTGTTTGTGTGTGTGTGTGTGTGTGTGTGTGTGTGTGTGTGTGTGTGTGTGTGTGTGTGTGTGTGTGTGTGTGTGTGTGTGTGTGTGTGTGTGTGTGTGTGTGTGTGTGTGCGTGCGTGCGTGCGTGCGTGCGTGCGTGCGTGCGTGCGTGCGTGCGTGCGTGTGTGTGTGTGTGTGTGTGCGTGTGTGTGTGTGTGCGGGTGTGTGCGGGTGTGTGCGGGTGTGTGCGGGTGTGTGCGGGTGTGTGCGGGTGTGTGTGCGTGTGTGTGTGTGTGTGTGGGGGGGGGTGGGTGTGTGTGTGTGTGCGTGTGTGTGTGTGTGTGTGTGCGGGTGTGTGCGGGTGTGTGCGGGTGTGTTCGGGTGTGTGCGGGTGAGTGCGGGTGTGTGCGGGTGTGTGCGGGTGTGTGCGTACGTGTTTCAGTGAGGAACGTACGTAGTGTGCGGCGGTGGTGGCGTGTGTGCGCGCACGGTGGTGGCGGTCGTGGTTGCGTTTCCGGTGGCAGCGGGGGCAGGTGCGCTTGCGCGCGGGAGCGCGCGTGCGCGCCCGCGCGCAGAGCTGCCCTGTAATCCCAGTATTGGACGCCACAAGCGGGCCCCACAAGTTTTGACGGGCAAATAGATGACGCTTCCCAGACCCCCTCGAGTTATGAAAAAATCTCGACGGGAGGTTTTTCATTATTTTTGGCCTTTGGGGGCCCGTACCGGCCCTCGGGACCGTCAAGAAACGACTCAGGACGAAAAACCGGTCCCAGGGAATGGGTCGAGTGCTCGGGGGGTCGACGTCATGAAAAAATCATGACGTCGGGGGTCTGGGTATCCAGGTATTTGACGCCACAAGTGGACCCCACAAGTTTTGACGGACAAATAGATGACACTTCCGTGGTAGGAAAATATTTTGGAATATGCTTGACATTTCATTTTGGGTGGGGTATATTTTTTCCGGACACCTTCGATGTTACTCCTGTTCGCCATTTTGATCTCAGGACGATCGGAACATTTTGATAAGGAAATTGATGGTGCGGGTACTCGCCCTGAGGCCATATTTTGTGCGCTCATTCGGTTGATGGACTTCATCTCGGGATTTAGAGCATCTCCAGAGCTGCATGTTTTCCCATCTTAGTTTTACGTCTGTAGCTACACTAACTTATGATTATATTACTTGTAGGAACCAGCGTCGATATCACTCTTGGCACACTGTTGATTGATGAACTTGATCTCGAGATTTATGAGAGCAGCTACAAAGCTTTAAGTCACATACATCGGTTCTGAAACCTCGGAAACATTGGTCCGGAGCCTCGATGATTCTCATATTGGTTTTGTATTCGGAGGAGCTGTAACCGAAAAATTAATCGCACACTGCACAATATTTTGTTGGCGCGCGTTCGGTTTACGCACTTGACCTCGGATTTAGAGCAGCCCTAGAGCTCTTAGTCACACCAATCGATCCAGTAGCCCTTAAAGCATTGGTTGTCTAGAGCATCGAGAGGCCTGGTATCGGTCTCCTGCAAAAACTGTTCGCTCTGTGTAACATTTCCCCTATAGCACTATAGCCCTTGAGCCCTATATTTTTACAGCTCTATAGCCCTAGTAGCCTTATAGCCCTATAGTCCTATAGCCCTATAGCCTTGTAGCCTTAAAGCCTGATTGCCCTATTGCCCTATTGCCGTATTGTCAGATTGCCCTATAGCCCTAAAGCCCTGTAGCTGTGTTGCCCTAGAGCCCTATAGCTCTAGAGCCCTATAGCTCTATAGCCCTATAGCCATATAGCCCCATAGTCCTATAGCACAACAACTATGATGTTTGGGTTTTCTCTGGTATCATTTTTGTTGCACGCGTTCGGTCCTTCGGACTTGCTCTCGAGACTTAGAGCAGCTACAGGGCTCTTAGTCACAGCCATAGATTCAACAGCATCGACAGGATTGGTTTAGAGCCTCGAGAGGCCTGATATCGGTCCTCTACTCGAGCTATGTCTTTGAAAACTGTTCGCACCCTGCAACATCTGTTTTGCACGCATTCGGTTTGCGAACCTGCTCTCGGGTTTTGGAGCAGCTACAAAGTTCTTCCTTACACGAATCGATTCAGCAGCATCGAAATCATGTGTCTAGAGCCTTGCGAGGCCTGAGATCACTCTCTTACTCGAGCTATGTCCGAAAAGATGTTCGCAGTCTGTCGCTAACACCAAACCATTGTTCTCACTCTGTCGCTAACACCAAACCCGTCTTGCTAGATTGAACGATCAGTTGTAGAGCGCGTGTGTTCGGAAAGGAGCTCTACGAGTTCCCCAGCGGTAGCGTCGTCCCTTCACTTTCTCCCCATACGGTGCATCACGCCCATTTTTGTTTGTCCGCCTGGAGTGGAACACGGCGCTGACCGCCTTGAGTGGTTCTTTGTAACTGGGGCATCTCGATACTTCATTGCTTTTGATTGCTTCATGTGGTCATTCAGATTTGTGGTCCCCCATTTCTTTATCATGGTGCATGTCGGAAGTTGCGTGTGTGCCTGCGATGTTGCATTACTCTCCGCCTGGAGTGGAACGCTTTGCTGACCGCCGTGAGTGGTGCTCTGTCGTCGGTTGTTCACAGTTGCCTTGTCGAATTGGTTCGATTGCCTCGTGCGGTAATTTCGGTACCTGATTGTTTTCGATTGCCTCGCGCGGTCTTTCAGAATACTTCCCAAGAGTCTAACATGAGGAAGGGCGTTTCGATCAAGAGGAGTTGGAATAGTAGGATGGATGGAGGAGACGGACGTCGCAGCCCGACGGAGCCCGACGGAACCCGACGCCGCCCGACGCCCCCCGACGCCGCCCGACGGAGCCCGACGGAGCCCGACGCAACCCGGCGCCGCCCGACGAAACCCGACGGAGCCCGACGCAGCATGTGTGTCTCGAGGGCCGCCCTCACCTATTGTTGTCTCCTCCTCCTCCTCCTCCTCCTCCCTCCTCCGTTGCCATTTTGGCTCAAGATCGGGACAGGCCCGTTTTGAGTGCGGCAGCCCTTCTTCCAGGGCCACCCAGCTGTCAAAGGCTGGCGGACACCCCCACCACCAGTGCGTCTCATGGCTGATGCAGTCCCTGCTGCGCATGCGAGCACCCAGGAGCGCCAGATGCTTGCAGAACTTGACGAGATGCCCACCTTCCCCGACGGTGAGCGCTCGGGCAAAGGCCAGGGCACGGGCCGCTTCACCCAGCGCAAGCGCCAGGCCCTCGCTTCGTCTTCGGTCGGTGCTCCTGTACCTTCTCCTCATGATGATGAAGATGACGATGGTGACTTTCTCCGGCAGCTCTGCAGAGAGGAGTTTGCCTCGATGCGGGACACCATCACCACCGAGGTGTCAGAGTCGGTTGCCAAGACCATCACCTCCAATCACAACACGTTGCTCAAGATGCTGTCGTCCATGCAGGGCGAAGTGGCAAAACAATCCAGTGCCATCGAGAGCCAGGTTCAATCGGCGATCGCACCCAGACTCGACTCGCTCAACAGACGCCTCCAAGCCCAGCTTGACGAGCAGAAGCGCAGCATCGACGCGCTGGAGGGCAGAGCCGACGAGCATGACAAGTCCATCCAGGATCTTGAAGACCAGCTGGCGGAGCTACGTCGCCAGATGGCCATCGCTGAACAGACTCCCAGGAAGCAGCTGGCTGCTCCCACCTCCTTCGACCGCGAAGAGGACACCACGATCGTTGTTGCCGTCTCACAGCGACCGACTACCTTGGCGTCAGTGGTCTCATCGCTACGCCCGTGGCTCGGCGAGAATGGCTTTGATGACGAACAGTATGAAATCAAGCAGAAGGGTGAGTCCCCGGCCAGGAGGTTCGAGATCTGCTTCTCGGGCTCGGCCACCATCGCCTCGCGCCGTGCCAGCAAGGCCACCTCGCTCCTCAAGGGACCCGACGGCTGAAAAGAGTTCTGGGTCGACCCTCCAGGCGCCGAGCGTTGCCGTTTGCACCTCGGCCCCGACAAGTCGCCCAAGCGCATCAAGACCGAGGTCACCCTCCGCAAGGCCAGGGCGATCATCGAGCTGCAGTACCCTGGCAAGCGATTCTACTCCGACCGCGAGCATGGCGTCCTCTCCATTGGGTGGGACAAGATCATGCACGTCAACGTCTTCCATGGCGACACCCCGCCCAAGATCTACTGGGACTCGGCGCAGCTTGCCAAGCACGCCATGGCTATCGACACGCTCCGCAATGCTGTCAAGGAGCTCACGCATCCGTCTGATCCCAGCCAGTGGTGTCTTTAGCGCTGCTGGACTATTTCACCTTCCTCCCCCGCCGCCTGGGTCAGCGGCGCCTACGTTTCGGATCGCTACGTGGAATTCTCGGGCTCTTCTACAGGCTGGCGGGGATAAGGCCATCCTGAAGAGAAAGTATGTTCTCAGTCTTCGTCCTCTCTCCACGGTCATCGCGCTGCAGGAGGTGCACCAGGACCACTTCCAGCTCGACGCGTTCTTCCGATCGATTGCGTCGGGCCTCACGATCCACTCCAGCTTCATCTCTGACGCAGATGACGGGCATCGGCGGGGTGGGGTTGCTGTGGTGCTTCCGCCGTTGGCTTGTCAGGGCCTCACCGCTCCGTCCTCATCATCCACTGTTCTGGTTCCTGGCCGAGTGATGCTAGTCCGAGTTTGGGATGACTGCCGCACGCTCGACATTTTCAACATTCACAATCATGGTCTGTCCGCCCAGCAAGTTCGTGAAGTGGCTGCTGCGATACGAGTATCGCAACGTGCTGCCGCCCTCGACCCCGACATGTACACCACCTTTGTTCTCGGGGACTTCAATTTTGCCACGCACGAGGCTCTCGCGCTCGCTGCCCCCGCGGCGGCCGTGCGCAAGCTGTCGAAGTGCCACCACGTGCAGGCGCCCAAGTGGCGCCAGGCCCTCGCCCTCCTGACCGAGATTGCGGGCGAGGACCCCACGCACTACGAGAAGTTCAACGACTCGTGCGCGACGATCGACCGCGTCTTCTGCTCGATCACGGGCTGGCAGCTCTGCCAGATGTTTGTCCAGATTGGCACGCTTGGCTCGCCGGCGGCCGTCTTTGACAAAAAGATCTCTGACCATGCTGCCGTTGTTCTCTCGCTTGCCTGCCGCCCGCCTCGTCCAGTGGAGTCCCGCCCCATCCCCAAGCACCTGTTCTCTGAGCCTGGTTTCAAGCGTCGCCTGGAGGGGCTGTGCTCCTGCATCCCGTGGGACTCCATGTCGCCCCCGTTCAAGGTTGAAAAGTACAAGGAGCTTTTGAAGATTTCGGCCGCGGAGACCAGGGGCGCCCTCTTTCGAGACAGACCACATCACCCGCACACCTGCCTCCTGCTCGCTCGTGCCCTCGCCCGTGTGGTTTGGAGACAAGACCTACGCATGGCTTCCAGGCTCCAGGACTCCCACCCCTCTGGCCATAGACATGATATCGATTACCAACGGGAAGGTCGAGATCCGCCACCCGCCGTCCTTCCAGGCTTGGGTCGACCAGGTCCAGACTGAGGCTGCTGAGTCCGCGAAGGCTGAACTTGAAGATCGCAGGCGGCGTGAAGGTGACCGCGCCCAGATTCGTGCCCAGGTCCGCGCTCTTGAACGGCGCGCTCGTCTCTGGTCCCCTCTCAACCGAAGGATATCACTCTCAGCGGTTATCGCGCCTGATGGCTCGGCGGTCAGCGTCCCATCTGATCGACTGCGGGTACTATCGGAGCACTGGGCCCCTGTCTTCCAGAAAAAGCCGTGGGACTCCGCTGCTGCTGCTCCTTACCTACGCCGCCTTGCCCCTGACCTTCCTGCCGACCTTCACCTCCCCCCGCCGTCGAAAAATATGCTACGGCGTGCGATTCGATCTGCCCAACACTCTGCCCCTGGGCCTGATGCTCTCCCGTATGCGGCGTGGGCGGCGTCATCGTGGGGGGCTGACATATTATGGGACGCTCTTGGATGGGTTCTCAGGGGCCAGGAGTTGTTTGCGAATACTAGTGACACGATCCAGATTTTTCTGCCCAAAAACGTCACGGACTTGGAGCTCCGCGATGCCAGCTGCTCCCGCTCCCCAGACAAGGTTCGGGTCTTGGGCCTCAGGAACTGTGACCTGAAGCTCATCTCGTCCACTGTCAATCGGGCGATACGACCCGCCCTGGTTTCTCTCGCCCCGCCGTGCCAGCGTGGATTCATCCCGGGTAGGAATTTCGGCAACAACATCCTCGAGCTCGACGTGTCGTCTCGTCAGATGTCGGTCGTGCCTCACGGGTCTACCGATATCCCTGTGTTGTATTCCTTGGACTTCGGCCAGGCCTTCCCGTCCCTGAATCAGGACTTCCTCATTCTCTCCCTTAGGGCCCTCAAGCTGCCCGAGGCTTTCGTGTCCTTCGTCACGTTCCTATATGCATCGGTGGAAGGGGTTGTCTCGCAGCTAGGCTCGCTTGTGCACATCTTCTGGATCCAGAGCGGCATCATCCAAGGTTGTGCCTTATCAGGCACTCTCTATGCGTTGAGTACGGCTGTCTTCTTGGTCGACCTGGCGTCTCGGGTGGAGGCCGCTGGCCTTGGCCTGGTTCGGGCCTGTGCTGATGACATTGGGGGCGCGCTATTGGCCATACGCCACCTAGTTCATGTATATCGGGTTATGAAGATGGCCTCGGACTTGGCCAACCTCGCCTTGAAGGTCTCGAAATGCAAGATTGTCCCGCTGTCTGACAGGTTCTCGCCCAACCTCTCCGCCACAGTCTCCTACTGGGTCTCCCATCTGGTCCCCGAGTGGAGCTCGTTCGAGGTGGCTCCCAAGCTGCTCTACCTGGGCCTCTGGCTGGGGCCTGCTGTTGTTCCGTCCACTTCGTGGATTGACCCCGTCGCCAAATTGCGTCTCAGGGCCCAAGCCATCGGGCGGGGATCCACTCCCGCCAGCCTTTCCGCTACACTGTACAATACTCGGGCCGTCACGACCATATCTTACGTTGCCCAATTCTGCTGGCCACCAGCGTCCGTGCTGCAGCCTGAGTTGTCGACGCTCGCGCAGGTGTTCCGCATCCCGCTCGGCACTTTCGCCCTCGACTTCTGGACGCAGATCGCTCAGTGGGGCGGCCCGCGCTGCACGCGGTGGGGGCACCTGGCGGTCGCCACCATCACGCGGGCTGCGCTGCACACGTTCCCTGGCTGGGAGAGGCTTCTCCAGCAGCTGAGGAACCACGCGAGCTCTGCCCCGTACGATGCCACCCTGACCATGCTGGCGACCGGCAAGCCGTGCCCGTCCTTCTGGTTGGCCCCCGCCTTTGTGGAGAATCTGGAGCTGGCTGCCGCGGGCACCCCTCCTCCTGGCCCTCTGGCCGTCTTTGGTGATCGTGCTGCCGTCGCTGCGCTGGCTGAACTTCGTGAGAGCGGCCGTCCCCGTCCTCGTCCTCAGAGGGCGGCTCACGAAGCGCTGCGGGCCTTTGCGATGATGAACAAGCCTATCACTGACCTCTTCGTGCTGCGCCTGAGGAAGTTCGCTGGCAGGTCGGCGGGCCTCTTATCGCACATCGACTGGGGCGTGTGCAAGAGCGTCCTCGCCCGCTGCCCGCGTTCGTGGGCCATGGCAGTCCTGCGCACTTGGTCTGATGGCTGGATGACTTCGGCCCGTATCATCTCTCCTGACGGGCAGAAGCATTGCGTTTTTGGTTGTCTCGGCAAGCTCGACTCGTTGCGGCACTATGCGAGATGCCCCGTCATGCACCGTGCCCTTCGACAGGCTCTCGCGAGACCGTTCCCGCTCCCGTGGATGTCCAGATGGGGCTTATCTGAGCCCTCGCTGGCCACCTTCTCGGCGATGGCGGCCGCCTACAACATGTACAACGAAGCGAGGCTGGCGCCCGTGTGGCCCCTGTCCCCGCCCCTCCTCCGCAGCTGCGCTCTCGCTGGTGTGCGTTCGATGCAGCTTGCGTCACCGCTGAAGTGCTCGGAGATCGACCGCGACCAGCTCGGCCGACGGGACTACCTCATCCGCAGCTCTTCGTCTTCATCATCCTCGGGGTCGTCTCCACGGCTCACCCCTGCCGTTTCGTCGTCAGACAGCGACACGGCCACCGTCTCCACGGCCATCGCCACGATCCCGTCGGACTCCGACGCTGATGATGCACTTCAGCTTCCAGCGACGCCGCCAGCTACGTGCTCTCCCTCGGCTTCGGCGACTTTCTCCCCACCTTCCTCCGCGCCCCCGTCGTTGACGCGCTCCACTTCAACTCTGAGAGCGACCCCATCTCCTCCAACGGCGTCGAGAACTCCACGGATGGCGGCCGCCTGCTCATCATTGTCGCCGCCGGCCCCAATTTCGACCTGTGCTTCTGTGTCGCCGTCCCCGCCAGTGACGCTCTCGTCTACGGGCTCGCTTGCCTCGTCGCCTCCCATCGGCGTTAGATCGCAAGTCCCGTTGTCGTGTTCGGGCTCACTGTCGCCAGATGCTGGATGCCTCGAGACGCCCCAGCTGGGCCCAGGCGTTAGATCGCAAGACCCGTTGTCGTGTTCGGGCTACACGTCGCCACGTGCTCACTGCCTCGAAGAGGAGCAGCTCTCCAGTGGCGTTAGAATGCAAGTCCCGTTGTCGTGTTCGGGCTCGCCGTCGCCACAAGAACGCTGCCGTGATTCGGGACGCTGGTCCGTCGGCGTTAGATCGCAAGTCCCGTTGTCGTGTTCGGGCTCGCAGTCGCCACGTGTCGGACGAAATCCTGTGAACCTGGTGGCGGCTCGACGATCGGTGCGATCCCCCTCTCCGATTTCCACGCGCTCTCCGATGTCGCGCTCCCCGTCAGTGTCGCCGGCGGCTCCGATGACGCTCCCACCGTTCCCCTCTGAGTGTGCTTCGGAAAATGAGCGGCATGCTGTTTCTTTTCCCCCGTGCTCGTCCGTCGCCCCTCCGACGGCCACCCTGGCCACGCCTCTCCCTTCGCTCTCTTGCAGCCCCGTGCCCTGCACCCAGGCTCCAGCTTTGCCCGTCACCTCCCCTGGCGCCGTTTTCCTCTGCCCTCCCCCCTCCTGTCCTTCGCTCCTGAGCTCTGCTCCTGCCGTTGCTTGCCCCCCGCCCGCTCCTCCTCCCACTGCGTCGCATCGCCGCCTGTCCCATTCACTTGTGCCCGACTGTAGCATCGTGTCTCCGCCCATCGTTTCCCCCTCCGCTCCGTCCCTCGAGTCCTCCCTGCTGCTGCCCTCTGCTGTCTCGCCTCTCCTTCTCTCCCCCGCGCTAGCCTCGCCGTCGCTCATGTGTCCCGACGCCGCCGCCTCATCTCTGTTCATTTCGTCCTGGTCGGATGGAGGCCCCTCGCCTCTCCCCGCCCCCCAATCTTCTAGCGTGGGCAGCTCGCTCGCGTAGTTGCTGACGAACCCCGCCTGGTACGCTGGGCTCCTCCTCCTCCCTCCTCCTCCTCCTCCTGGTGCTCCTCCTGGTGCTCCGACGATCCTGGATTTGGTTCTCGGAAAAATCATGTCTGTGTGTCTCGAGGGCCGCCCTCACCTACGGTAGGTTTGCGTCGTGTCGACCGGCGGCGTCCCCGGCGTGGGCGTTCAAGGTTGAACGCCGACGGCGGCCCAGAATCGATCGATGTGGAACGATCGGACGTTGCGGCAGCGGCCGATCGTTCAAGGTTGAACGATCCAGCGCGGTGTCAGGAACCAACGCTGGGGTCGGCACGACACGAACCTGCCGTATTGTTGTCTCAGGTGCTGGATTTGGTTCTCGGAAAATCATGTCTTTGATGAATATTTGATCATCAAGGTTTGCAGCGTGCGGCGCATTAAGAAATATTGTTTTCGTCGGATGGCGCATCCGCGTCTCGAGGCTCGCCCTCGAATATCGTTGTCCCAGGTGGTGGATTCGGTTTTCGGAATAATTCATTGCCTGGGCGCGATGCGAGGGCTTCTTGGATCAGCAAGATTTGCAACGTGCGGCGCATTAAGACATATTGTCGTCGTCGCTCTCCGTCTGTCGCCGTGGAGAATCTTGCAGGTTCCCCACGCGATTTCCAGGCCTGCTCGGAGGATGATCGGGAGCGTTGGACCTGGGATGCTCGTGGAACCGTACCCAGACCCCCGACGTCATGATTTTTTCATGACGTCGACCCCCCGAGGTCTCGACCCATTCAGCGTGACCAGTTTTTCGTCGTGGAGTCGTTTTTTGACGGTCCCGAGGGCCGGTAAAGGCCCCCAAAGGCCACAAATAATGAAAAACCTCCCGTCGTGATTTTTTCATGACTCGAGGGGGTCTGGGTAACCAGAGAACCAGGGACAAGAAGACCGGAAGACCAGAGGACCAGCGGCCCAGAGGGCCAGATCGATGGCCGAACGACGCGGCGGACCGGCGGACCAGGACCAGAGGACCCGCGGCCAGAGGGCCGGAGGACCAGAGGACCGGCGGACCGGCGGACCGGCGGACCGGACCGGAGGACCAGAGGACCTAAGGACCGGAGGACCCCAGACCCCCTCGAGTTATGAAAAAAATCACGACGGTTTTTTTTCCTAATTTTCGGCCTTTGGGGGCCCTTACCAGCCCTCGGGATCGTAAAAAAACGACTCAGGACGAAAAACCGGTCCCGGGGAATGGGTCGAGACCTCGGGGGGTCGACGTCATGAAAAAATCATGACGTCGGGGGTCTGGGACCAGAGGACCTAAGGACCGGAGGACCAGAGGAGTGAAGGGCTGGAGGACCCGTGGGCACCGGCAGCGCTTCTTCGAATATCCATAGCCGTTAAGCAGCAGCAGCATCATCATCATCATCATCATCATCATCATCATCATCATCATCATCATCATCATCATCATCATCATCATCATCATCATCATCATCAGCATCATCAGCAGCATCATCATCATCATCATCATCATCATCCTCCTCCTTCTCCTGTTCCTCATCCTCCTCCTGGTCCTCCTCCTCCTTCTCGTCCTCCTCCTCCTCCTTGTCGTGTTCCTCGCCCTCCCCCTCCTCCTCCTCCTCCTCCTCCTCCTCCTCCTCCTCCTCCTCCTTCCCCCCTCCACTCTCCTATGTCCTCTCTCCTCCTCCTCTCTCCTCTCTCCTCCCCTCCCCTATTTCCTCTCTCATCTCTACTCTCTCCTTCATCCTCCTCCTCCTCCTCCTCCTGCTCCTCCTCCTCCTCGTTCTCGTTATCCTCGTTCTCCTTTCTTCTCCTCCCCCACCTTCTCCTCCTCCGCCTCCTCCTCATCCTCATCGTTCTCTTCCTCGTTATCCTTCATCGTCCTGCTCTCCTCCTCTCGTCTCTTCCCCTCCCCCTCCTCCTCCTTCTCCTCCTCTCCTGCTACTCCTCCTCCTCCTCTCTCTCTCCTCCTACTCTCCTCTCCTCTCCTCCTCGTCTTCGTTCCTCGGGTCCTCGTCTTCTCTTCCTCCTATCTCATCCTCATTATCAAGTTCATCCTCATCCTTCTCCTCCTCCTCCTCCTCTTCCTCCTCGTTCTCGTCTTCTTCTCTCTCCTTTTTCTTTTTATCCTCCTTATCCTCCTCCTAAGCCTCATCCCTCCTTCTCCATCTCATTATCTGATTCATCATTTCCTCTCTTTCCTCATCGCTCCTACCCTCCTCCTCCTTCCTCCGCTCCTCCTCTTCCTCAGCCTCCTACTGCGTTCCACTCTCCCCCCTCCTCCTCTTCCTCCTCCGTCTCTACCTCCTCCTCCTCATCCTTCTCCTTCCCCTCCTCTTCCTCTTCCCCCTCCCCCTCCTCCTCCTCCTCCTTCTCCTCCTCCTCCTGCTCCTTCTCACCCTCCTCCTCCTCCTGCTGCTGCTGCTGCTGCTGCTCCTCTCCTGCTCCTCCCCCTTCTCCTTTCCCTGATATTCTCCTCCGCCGCCCTGCTGGCTGCGCTGCCCTTCTCCTCGCTCGCCGCCGCTGTCCTGCGTCTCCCTCCACCTCCTCGCCTCCGCTGCCGCGGCGGCGGGGGCGATGAGGAGGACGGAGGAGGAAGAGGAGGAAGCGGAATAAGACGAATAAGGAGGAATGAGGAAGGAGGGATGAAGAAGGAGGAAGAAGGCTGGAGGAAGGAATCATGATAACGGAGGAAGGAGAAAGGAGGATGATGATGATGCGGAGTATGGGGGGGGGAGGAGGAGGAGGAGGAGGAGGAGGAGGAGGAGGAGGAGGAGGAGGAAGAGGGGGAAAAAAGAAGAGTACAGTAGAGAAGACGAATATGACACGTATGATGTTGATGATGATGAGGATGATGATGATGATAATGAGGATGATGAGGATGAGGCTGAGGATGATGCTGCTGCTGCTGCTGATGGTGATGCTGATGATGATGAGGATCATGATGATGCTGATGATGATGCTGATGCTGATAATGCTGATGCTAATGCTGATGATGATGCTGATGATGATGATGCTGATGATGCTAATGATGCTGATGATGTTGATGATGAGGATGATGATGAGGACGACGACGATGATGATGATGCTGATGATGGTGATGATGATGATGCTGATGATGGTGATTCTGATGATGATTCTGATGAGGAAGAGACGGAGGAGGAGGAGGAGGAGGAAGAGGAGGAGGAGGCGGAGGAGGAGGAGGAGGAGGGAGGAGGAGGGGAGGAGAGAGGAGGAGGAGGAGGAGGAGGAGGACAGAAGAAGAGTGAGAGTAGAGATCAGATATGAGCGGGGAGAGAGGAGGGAGGAGGGGAGGAGGAGGAGGAGGAGGAGGAGGAGGAGGAGGAGGAGGAGGAGGAGGAGAGGGAAGGAGGAGGAGGAGGAGGAGGAGCAGCAGAGGAGCAGGAGGGGAGGAGGGCAGGAGGAGGAGGAGGAGGAGGAGGAGGAGGAAGGAGGAGGAGGAGGAGGAGGAGGAGGAGAGGAGAGAGGAGGAGGAGGAGGGGAGGCGGAGGAGGAGGAGGAGGAGGGGAGGAAGAGGAGGAGGAGGAGGAGGAGGAGGAGGAGGAGGAGGAGGAGGAGGAGGAGAGGAGGAGGAGGAGGAGGAGGAGGAGGAGGAGGAGGAGGAGGAGGAGGAGGAGGAGGGGGAGGGGGAGGGGGAGGACCGGAGGAGAGGAGGAGGAGGAGGAGGAGGAGGAGGAGGAGGAGGACGGAGGAAGGTGAGGAGGGGAGGAGGAGGAGGAGGACAGAGGAGGAGGAGGAGGAGGAGGAGGAGGAGCAGGAGGACAAGAAGCAGGAGGGAGGAGGAGGAGGATTTTTGCACCGAGCGCTCCAATGAGCTCAGAGAGGGGGGGAGGCGGAGGAGGAGGAAGGTGAGCTACCCCTCCATGCCCCTCGCGGGCCCTCCTGTTGAAGGCCTTGGCGCGAGCGGAGGCACCTGGGAGGAGGCCTCGGCGGAGCTTGTGCAAGTTATCCTCCCCTTTGGAGGAAATCTGATGCGAGCATTCCTGGGCGAGACCTTGGATAGCTCTGTCCATTCCGATGGCCCCACAGCTGGTGCATGCCCATCCGTCAGCGTGCTCAAAAAACTGGCACGTGTGTGAGCTGTGCACCTCTTGGTTACCGATGCGAATGGGGCCAATGGAGGAGGCAGAGGGGGTAGCGCGAGGGTCGATCGGGGTGCAAGGGGTCGCGAGCCATTCGATAGCTCCGCTCCGAGCCGGCTTCTGGCGACACTGCACACGAAATCCGAGACCCCTCGAAAACGAGACCAGGACGATGGGCGGAAGAAGCGACCGCTTTCTCGAGGCGAGTCAAGCCCGCTTTCCGAACTCCTTCGAGCGGCCTGGCCCGCTCTCTTTGCCCCCTGGAATCGTGACTGGCAGACGCGATCAAGGTGGCTGCGAGACGAGCCCGGACCTGCTCGGCGACGGCGTCCACTCCAAGGACGCTGCCGGCGGTCTCCGGAGAAACCTGATTCTGAGCAGCCTCCCACCCGGCTACTCTGTCGGCCTCCTGGTTGGCCAATCTGAATAGCTCGGGGAGGCCGCTCGTGCGGAATCTTTCCGCATCCACATGGCTCTCAACTTTAATTAAGGCGATCCTGCGAAGGGGGCAGGAGCGGAGGTCGAGCGAGAGGGCGTGCCAGAGGTCCTGGTTAGATCCAGGCTTGGACCCGGCCTGGAGCCGAAGCCATCCACGCGCAACGTAACCGCTATCTGTCAGGAATGTCAGATCTTCGCGCACGTGCAATAAACAGTCCAAAAATGCTTTCAACTCTGCTCGGTTGCTGGTCTGTCTGCGACCAGCGAGGGCAGCACTACGACGGTGGTACACTTGGACATGGGGCAAAGCGGGGTTAACCTCGACCCACGCCCAGGCACAACGACGCAACCTTGGGTCCTTAGCATGCTCACCACCCGACCCGTCCCCCGCACAAAGACGTCCCAGCACCTCAGGCGGGGCTCCCTCCTCGCCGTGGCGCGTGTCGCGCTCGGGGGGTGGGCCCTCGCCTTCATTCGCTGGATACTCGACGTCGTGCGTATCGACAGCGTCAGGAGGGGCGGGATAGGGACAAGGGAAGCAGGGATGAGGCCACGAAGCCAAAAACACACGTTGGTATCTGAATCGAGGGCGGTCTTCGCCGCCTCAACAAGATCAGCTGAATCAGTACACTCGGGAAGAGAGTCACTGCACTGGCACTCCCACACACGATGCCTGAGCGTCTCAGGGGCGAGACCACATCTGGGGCAAATGGGGTCGAATTCGCCAATGGCACACTCTGCAACTCTCTGTCTGGGCCACATACCGGCCGCGGCTGCACACTCGATGGCCGCCTGCCGTTCGTACTGTTGTGCCTTGCCTAGCCTCGACAGCTGCAGGCGGAGGCTGAAGAGATCCACGCCTTCCTGCAGCCCACCCCCCAGGTGCTGCGCGGACGCGCCTGCCCAAAGCTTCCGCTCCACGGAGGCGTGCACGGCGGCCAGCAGGTCGGAGGGGTCGAAGGCGGCCAGGCAAGCAGCAAGGGACGAGGGGTCTTGAGTGGGGGCCTCCCAGCGCTCTTCGAATGGATCCAGCCACTCGAGGAGCCCGGGAGTGTCCCACCCAAGAGAAAGGAGAGAGGTGATAATGGCAGAAATCGGCCCCTTAATATTGGACCAGCGACGCTTGAGAGGAATGGAAATAATGCGAGCGTAAACGCGCTCCCAAGACTTCTGCAGACGACCGATGGGCGCGTCGTCTTTCTTGAGAAAGCGAAACCACTCAACTAACAAGTCAAGCACGGCCACGATGGCTTCATCGCGAGACCCAAATCTGAGAGCCAGGACCGTGGTTAGACACCTGCCCTGCTTCTGTTCCCACACTGCACGCGCCGCCGCCTGCCGTAGTTTTTTCAATCGGCTGGGAGACGCTCCAAAAACTTTAGTTTCGTACATCGCCTGGGGCACGGCACCGGTTTTAAACAGCTTGAGTCTAATATGTTGTTTCAGGGATCGCAGCGTGGAGATGCGGTTGCCCCTGCGGACCCCTTTACGCCAACGCTGGAGACCCCTAGACCTACGGATGTTGACGTGGGGCCCCCGATCGATGCCTAAATCAGGGGCGCTGTGCAAAACCTGAATGCTAATTCCTGACTGCTTGAGCTCGCTTGAAACTGTCTTGGCAATGGTAGCAGTTGAAGCGATGACACAGGATTTGCTAGACAGAGAGAGGTGCAGCTGATCTAACCCCTCTTTGAAAGCCACCACGAAATATACAGTCTGGTTGGTCACATTCTTGGCCGTGCCTTCAGCTCGCGAGTTCACATCATCAACCCAAGTACGTGCCTCAATCCCTGGTTGAAACCTGGAGTTGAGATCAAACATGAGGTCGAACAGCATACAGGCAGCGAGGTGCTGGGCGGAGCGACACCCGGCTAGCAACCCCCAAAGAGCCTCGATGGCGGGAGAAAAAGACCGGAGGCTTCGGAGGTACCTGGGGGCCAGGTGTAACTGTATACTGAGGGCGAGCACGATACATGGGTAATTATGCTTGGTAGCTAATTGCATGACTAGCACAGGGTCTAAACTGTCATAAAAGTTTCAATATCGCACAACGCCGAGCAGGTAGAGACCTTGAAAGTAGCAGCGCTTTCGTCTAGCACCAAGCGCTTTAAGGCGGCTTGGACAGCGGAGCTGCCTTTCACAGCGTCGTCGAACCGAGCCCGACGTTGGCGTTCGAGGGACCACTGGTCAGTGACGTCTCCTCGGAGCTGCTCCCACAGACGCGCCACGAAAGCGAAACTGGCGATGCTGCGATCTGCTCCCGAGTCCTTCGGCAGGAGAGCAATCCATGCCCTGAGCATCTGCCAGGGCCAGGCGATGTTGTTTTCCATCGCCTGGTAAACGTAGAGCAACTCCTGGCGGGCAGCTGGCGGCAGCCTAGCTATGTCACGTGCACTAATATTGACACATCCTCTGGACTTACGCTCGGGCGTGCGCTGGAGGAGCAGGTCGAGGCGAGCCAACTCAAGAGGAGGGAGGGGAGGGGCCTCCAGAGCGCACTTTCTTACCTCTTGAAATGCTGCATGGAGCTCGTGATCGTTACTGCGACGAGACCATTTGTTTATCCAGGACTGGGCCCGGACATGCATGAGCTCGACTGGGGTAGTCGTTGGCAAGCTGCCTTCTCCGAGGGCTTCTACCGTGGTGCGAGGTTTCGGCTTCACCATCTTATGTAATGTGCCGAGACTGCTGGGTTGTTCCGCCCAGTCGCTGAAGCTCTTAAGAGCTCTATCGAGCAGGAGGAGGAGGAGGAAGAGGAGGAAGAGGAGAAAGCGGAGGAGGAGGAGGAGGAGGAGGAGGAGGAGAACGAGTACGAGTACGAGGACAAGGACACGGCAGAGGAGGCGGAGGAGGAGGATGAGGAGGAGGAAGGAGTAACGAGGAGTAAAGAGGAGGAAACATGAGGAAGCAGGAGGAAGCAGGAGGAGGAGGAGACGGAGGAGCAGGAGGAGGAGGAGCAGGAGCAGGAGCAGGAACAGGATGATGATGGTGAAGACGATGATGACGATAATGTTGATGATGATGATGATGATGATGATGATGATGATGATGATGATGATGCTGATGATGATGCTGCTGCTGCTGCTGCTGATGATGATGATGATGATGATGATGATGATGATGATGATGATGATGATGATGATGATGATGATGATGATGATGATGATGATGATGATGTGATGCTGCTGCTGCTGCTGATGATGATGATGATGATGATGATGATGATGATGATGATGATGA
>CAUYUJ010017324.1:0-40000 GCA_963575745.1 Prorocentrum cordatum
CGCGTCGATTGGGAGCGCATCAAGCAGGAGCTGGCCGACAGCGTCCAGACCGAGGTCCAGGAAGTCCTTGGACCCTCGGCGCAGCGCATCCTGGAGCTGCGGGAGGAGGCTCGGGAGCTTCGCGCCAGGGAGGAGGCCAAGCGCAGGCGCGTGGACGGCAGCGACGCGGATGGGTCTGCTGCTGGCCCCGCTGCTGCTGCTGCTCCTGGTGGGGCCGCGTCCGCAGGCGCCGCTGCGGCAGCGGGAGCTCCTGCTGGGGCCGAGGCCATGCGCGCCGCGGCCAGAGCCAAGGCCAAGTCTGCCCAGGACGAGCTTAATGCTCAGCAGGAGGCCGCCGCCTCCTTCGCAGAGCCCGCTCCTGGCGCCGCCCCCTCCCCTGCAGCCCCGGGGGCTCCGTCCACAGCCCAACGCAGAGTTAGGGGCGCCGCGCCGAGTTCCTTCGGCATGCTGTTACGGCGGGCGCCCCTGGCCCTACCCCGTCGAGTTCTTCCTCGACGCGGATGAGGAGCGCGCCTTCGGAAGCGATCCGCCTACAGCACCGTTGGAGGCGCGCAGCACGCCGACTGCGGCTCCAGGCTCGGCGTCACCAACCCCGCAGGCGAGACGTTCGTCTCCGTCGCGTTCGGCGTCGCGCGGTCCTTCGCCATCCCCGAGTGCGAGGATTTCGGCCACTCGCACTTCTGCGAGCGCCTCGGGTCAAGCCTCGCTGACGGGTGCGCTTGGCGAGCTGGCGTATGCTGCCCTTAATGACAGCCCTCCCCCGAGGGCTGCGCCTCGCGCATCTACGGCATCGCAGGCCTCTGTCCCTGCCTCGCCGGGCGGCCCAGGTCAAGGCGCTGCTGTCGCGCACACGGCGCACCTGTACGACGCCGAGCTGGACCCGTTCGAGGAGCTGGCGCTGGAGGAGGTCATCGACCGCTCCCCCCAGGACTTGCCGTTCGAGGCGGAGGTTGGCCCCTCGCCGCCAGGCGTCACCGCCAGCCCACCAGAGGTTAGCGCGGACCTGGCTGCCTGCAGCAGCGCCCCTCCTTGCGCTGGGGCGGGCCTCGGCGCACCAGCAGCGCAGGCCTTGGCCGCTCCAGCCCCCTCCAAGCTTACCGCCGACGAGAATGATTGCTCGATCCTTTATATGGTAACATCACGGAGTGGGGGCCTCAAGCGCAGCGCTATGTCAACACAGCCCCTTACTCTGTTTATTGTCTGGTGGAGACTCACGTCACCTCCGCCACGTTCCACTCCAAGACGGAGGTGGACCTTGACAAAGACGGGTGGAAGGTCTGCGCCACAGGGAGCACACCAACAGGACGAGGACGCTCTTCTGGTGGCGAATGGGTTATGGCCAAGAAGCATCTGGCCACCACGTCACTACAGGCAGTTCGGCAACACGCACAAGCTGCACGTCAACCTGATCCTATGCGCGGGTTCGCCGCCATGATCTTGCACATGTCGTCGGGCAACCTGGTCTTGGTATCAGTTTATCTATGGCCAGGATTGGGAGTTTCTGGCAGAAATCGCCAAGTGTTGGTGGCGTTAGCCTCCTTTCTTCATGGTCTTGCAGACCCTTGGCTGGTTATCCGAGATTGGAACATCTCCCCACATCCTTTGAAGGCTCTGGCTGGCCTGAAAGAATAGGAGGCACCCTCCCTCTGCCTGCTGATGTCAGCACCACGTGTGACAAAGGGCAAGAGGGCTCGCTCATCGACTTCGCCATGGCCAAGAACGGGACATCCTCCCGGTACCGAGTTCGTTCGCAGCCTCAGGTACCTTGGAAGACGCATTGTGCCTTGCAAGTTGACGTCCACGACGGCATGCGCAGATGGTGGTACCAGAAACTCATGTTACCTGAACCGTTTCCGAAGGTAGCCGGACCCAAGCTCGCCGCGGACCCCAGCAGCAAGAGGTCTCTCCTTCGAGCCCAACGGCAAGCGCAAGAACGGGCCCGCGTACCACCCGATCTGTTGGAAGATTACGATTCACTACATCTATGAGGGAGTACTTTGGATCTTGAGTCCCAGGTCTCTTTTCACATACCTACAGACCTGTGGGAAGAGCAGCCCTCCAAGGAGGGGCTCAGCTCCCAATGTTGCAGCGTGGTCAATTCTGAGTTGTTGGGTCAGATCAACGTGCTCGGCCTTGGTGCCGTCACCAGGCAGTGCGCGCGGTGGTCTGCTGGAGTGGGGCGTGCCTTCGCACTTCATCATCAGCTTGACCCTCGACTGCGAGTTCCACGCGCAGCTGGATTTTCTTTACGATGGACGCAGACCAAAGCTACTCCAGGGCGGGTGCACATGACTGATGGAGCTGGAGAATGGTGGGGAACAGTACTCACCTTGGTCCAAAGAATCATGGCTCTCCTACGCCATGGCAAGGATCCTCGCCAGCTAGCGATTTGTACTTCAGCCCTTGGTCGCTACACCAACGACGCCAACAGCTTCGAGCCATCCGACTTCTTCGGTCCAGGTTAAGAGGGCGCCGCTAATCAGCAGCGGTGGATTTCTTGGTCTCGCGCCTTCGCGAGCGCCACCGAGCTGGAGCGCGACGACTTCGCCTACTTCACCGAGAAGCTGGCCTGCCGTTCGCAGGCAAGATGCTGGACCTTGAGGCGGCATTCCTTCATCCGCTGGGCCAAGGAGGTTTGGAAATCTAAGCCGGGCCTGCTCCACTCACTGGTGAAGGAACCCAAGGCGGTCTCAGCTGACCCCTTAGTGGATGGGCGCGTCGTTGGAGACCCATTTGTTAGAATGGAACACACCAGATCCACCTGGGAAAGACTCTGGCACGACCCAGTCGACTCTCAGTCCGACATCCTCGCCATGTTCAAGCGCCTGCGCACGCAGAGCCGCGAGGAGGAGCTAGATCCTGTTAGTGTCGACCAGGTGGACAAGGTTCTCAAGGTTCTTGGCACCAAGGCCTGCGGAGTTGACTCCATCACACCTCTGGACCTCCAACGGCTCCCACTTGAAGGTCGGTGTGATTACTGCAGGCTTCTCAACAGCATTGAAGAACATGGAGTTTGGCCTGCTCAGATCCTGGCATCTATTGGAGCAGTATTACCTAAACCCAAAGGAGGAGAAAGGGTCATTGGCCTACTTCCAGAGACGGCGAAGGTTTGGTCCCGCGTGAGAGCAGGCGTTACGTCTACCTGGACTAAGGAGCTCTCTGACTTCTGGGACACTGCAGTGGCGGGCAGCAGCTCGCTTCGAGCGGGGCTCTTGCGAGCGCTGCTCGATGATTCCGCAGTGGCTCTCGGCATCTCGGCGGCGACCCTGCTCTTGGACTTCGAGAAGTTCTACGACTCGTTATCCTGGGTCCTCATTGGCCAAGCTGCACTTGATCTCAAGTTCCCAGCGATTGTGGTTCTGCTGGAGCTGGAGATGTGCGCTGGGCCTCGGTTCTTGCGGGGCTCTCTTGGCGTTGCTGATGCTATCTTCGCCACCGGATCTCTTGTTGCAGGCTCCCCACATGGGGTAAGGATTGCCAAAGTGTTTTTACATCCATTGATGGAGGCGGCACATCGCAGAGCGAGCTTCAGCACTTTCTGGACCTTCATTGACGACACGGTTGCCCGCTCAGAAGGCACGCAAGCCAAGGTCCAAACCGAGATCCTCCACGCTACGGTCACTCTTGCCGGCCTCGCCACCCAATTCCGACTTACGCTTTCGGACAAGTCAGTCCTCATTGCCACCGTCCCTCAGGATGGGAGGAGGACGGCCGCTCAGTTGCAGAAGCGAGGCATCCCTGCGCGGTACGGCCTGCACGGCACGGACCTTGGCATCGATGCGGCGTCTGGCAAGCGGCGCACAGTCATTATGGCCAGAAGGAGGTTGACCGCCAGCAAGGGGAGGGCAGCTCGTATTGCCCGTCTACGCAGACATGCCCCTCTTCGACGAGAAGCTCAAGGTCTCTGGACCACAGGCGCAGCTCCTCAAGGCTCTTACGGGCACCAGGCCCATGGCATGTCGCCGTCCAGCGTCCTCGCCGTCAGGCGGCAGGCAGCCTCGGCTGGAGCTGGGCCCATGAAGGGCAGGTGTCTTACGACCACCCTGGCGGTTCTTTACGGCCCCAAGGACCCTGCCCTGGAGCTGCGTCGAGGCCTTCTTTCAGAATTTCTCTGTCTCTGGAAGACCGACACCAGCATTCACCACCGAGTTGAAAACGCTTGGACGGTCATTCATCGGCGGCTTCTCGCAGCTGGCGCCAGCAGAAGATGGAGATTGGTCAAAGGACCCATTGGAGCTGTTATTGCGACCCTGCTCGACGCGGGATGGGAAGCACCCTCGGCCCTCCGTTGGAGGAGGCCCACTGATGGAGGAATCGAGGAGTGGCAGATTCCAACCGCACGTCGTTCAGGCTATGACCCCACTGGGTTCGACATCTCCGAGCTGCTGGACGACGTGGTCACTGATTTTCGCGCTCAACTTTGGCGCAATGCATCGGCGCATGTTGCAGGGGACTGCTTGGCTGAAGGAGCTGACCTTTATTGGCCCAGACTGGAGCTCAGTCGCTACGCCAACAGGGGGGAGCTCGACCTGTTCGGCCTCAATTTGTGCGTGGTCACGGGCGCCCAGTGGACGATGGACAGGCAGCACCCACTGAGCGAGCCCTCAGACCGCCTGTGCCCGCGGTGCCAGCAGGAGGAAGAAACTCTTGCGCACCGCATTTGGCGATGCCCCTGCAACAAAGACCACAGTGATTTCACGTCTACTGATCATTTGATTCCCCAAGCGTTAGCCTCTGTTGAATCTGAACCAAGCCTTTGGCTGCGAGGTGTTCCGCCAACCCGTGTCACCCACCCTGTTTTCAGGGAGCCGTCGGAGAGCCTGAGCAGAGCCCAATTAGGTGAGGTCCCGCTTGGGGCTTGCTCTAGAGACCCTGGCAGTAGCCCGCTGATCGGCTTCGGGGACGGTTCTGGAGGACGCTTTTCGTCCGACCCTCGTCGCCGTCGGCGTGGCTCCGCCGTCGTTGTGGTCAGGGACGCGCGACCTGGGGAAGGACCTTTGCGTTGGGCCGTCTTGGGGGGCATCTCTGAGATTTTGCGAGGCCCTTCGCAAACTGTGCCCAGGTCGGAGCTGCAGGCTTTCGCTCTCTTCTTGGAAGGCACCTCAGGTCCCGTCCATTTTGTGACCGACCACAAGCCACTTATGACGGGTTGGAGTCGGGGTCGGCCCTGGAGCCTGGGAGGGAGGAACAGCGATTTGTGGCTGCGAATTCGATGCGCCATCGATGACCGAGGCCCTGGGCACGTTTCGGTCGAATGGACGCCCTCGCACCTCTCTCCTGACGACCCCTCCCTCACCTATCACGAAGTTTTTCTAGCCAGCGGTAACCAGTTAGCTGACGAAGCGGCATCCGAGGCCGCCGAGCGTTCCTGGACCCTGGCCGCCCAGTCTGCTCCTGCCACCGACGCTTGGGACCTCACCGCTGCCTTGGTGCGTCGACGAGCACGGCGGGCTCTGGCGGAAGCTTCTTCGGCGGATCCCAAGCGGTCCAAGGCTTCGACGGATGTCGATCGCCCGATCCCGAAGACCGCCGAGACCCGCCGCCTCGAGCACGCAGCGAGGGCCAGCGCGCATAGGTTTATTCCTGTTGGGTCCCGTTTCAGGTGCCAACGGTGCTCTGTTCTTTCGTCCCGACAGGGCCTCTTAGAGGCCCTGAAGACGGAGTGCTTTTCGCCGCAGGCCGTCCCTCCTGGTTTTCCTCGGGATGTTGTGGCCGCGGCTCGTGGCGGCGTTTCCGTCGGTGGGCAGGAGCTCGACCCATCCCACCGTCTGGGATTCTGGGACTTGCATTCCTTGCATTTTTGCTTCCGATGCGGTCGGACCGCGACCGTTGACGGCCGCCAATTGGCCGACGAGTGCGAGCCCCCCACTCGTGAAGGTCGCGAGAACCTCGGCCGAATTAAACGCGGGCTGTTTCCGAGCTATGCGGGGCCTTCGAAGGCTTCGCGAGCGATTTCGCATGCGAGGATTGTGGACGCATGCGTCGCCAGGGAGACAGCACAGCGTGCCAGGAGGGCAAGCCCTGTACCCTCACACGTTCCTTCCTCCCCTTTGGGGAGGAGGAGGCGCTGGGGGTGGCTGCTACGGAGTAGCCACCACGGGTGCAGGTGCTTGGCCTCCTTTCCTCTGTTTTCCCCTCTCCTTTTTAGCACGCTGTGCTGCGCAAAAGGTCCAAAAGGTCCTCCTCCTCCTCCGGATCAAGGGGGCGTGGATGAGCGGCGGGTCCCGTTCCCGTGGGAAATCGCGGACTCCCGCCGCCGAGCGAGGCGGCACTTGCCGCACTGGTGGGGAGGGCACCTCCCCCGATCCATGGATTTGCCGACTGGCGCGCCAAATCCGTGGATCGTTGATCCATGTTCTCCCTTCTCGTTCTCCTCGTCCTCCTCTTCTCGTCCTCATCCTCCTCCTCCTCCTTCTCTTTCTCCTTCTCCTTCTCCTTCTCCTCCCCCTCTTCCTCCACCTCCTCCTACTCCTCCTCCCCCTCCTCCTCCTCCTCCTCCTCGCCCTCCTCCTCGACTGTGACTGACGCGGGAGGGACCTACGGACCTCGGACGCCTGGGGGGACCCACGGACTCGGAGGAGGAAGAGAGGTACTCATATCGCTACCCTTCCCTCGTGGTTCCCTTGTTGGATCTCCTGGGAGGCCCACGTCGCCACCGCTGGATTCGTTTCGAAATCCTTGTCGGAATGCATCCCAGTAGAGGGCCCGGGTGCAGCGGTATCGGTACCCTTGATTTTCTCCACAGGTGCACGAGCGTAGGCTCGGACGCCTTCGGGACCCGCGCACCTCGGCCTTGGTTCGAGCACGAACGCGCTTCCCCAGCGAGGCTATTGAGCGGTGTAGGCGAGTGCCGCCCGAGCTTGTACTTCATCTGTCACTTGCTCGTGCAGCCGAGCGCTCTGGAAGCACTCATCTCAGGAAGGGGAAGTTCACACGGGCACGATCAAACGTCGTCTGCCAGGGAGATATAGAGATATATGGAAAGTGTGGGGGGGGGGGGGGGGAAGAGCGTCCAGAACGCGTGAGAAGATGCGGCGAATCCTGGGACGTGCGTCTATCTATCTATGTGTGTGCCCCGGGGCCCCTTCAACTTGCTCGTGCAGCCGGGCGCACCTGAAGTGCGCCGCCGTCGGGGCGCGCGGGCGGCCGTGGCGGACGCAGCAGGGGGGGGCCCACGGGCCTCGTCAGACCACGGGGGCCAGCTTTCGGGGACAGGCAACGCTGTGGAGGCGCGCGTCAAGAAACCAGATGTTTTTCGTCAGGGTGCCCTGGGTTTCTTCGCTCCTCGCACTGGGCGGTGACTTCCCGCAGCCGTTGAAGGAGCTGCTGCGTTCAGGGTGATCCAGGTGTCCCCTCAAGTGCACCTCGCGCGCGGGTTCTCAGGGTTGGATTTATTGCGAGGGTTTCTTGCGGCCGCGCCCGCACTTTGTGCGCGGGATGGGTGCCCCCCCGACGCTGAAAATGCACGCTTTCCTAAAAGAGTGGGAGGGTTTTTGCTTTTGGAGGCCTGCTTGGAGCGCCTCGTGGTCGCGTACGCAGACGTCGTGGACGCCCATGGGGCTGTCTGGACGCATCTTGGGCGGTTTGGACCGAATCGTCCCCCACGTGGGCCGTCCGGACAGCCTTTGGGGGCCCTCTTGCCCCGTTGTGGAGCCCTCTTGGGACCGTCCTGCGGCTTTCCTGGGCCGTTGCCATGGTTTCTGGAGCCTTCGTGGATCGCCCAGAAGCCGTCTTGGAGCCTTCTTGGGAGCCTTTTTCGGGTGACAGGGGGCGATCTTGCATGTTTTTGGGGCCCTTGTGGGCCTCGTGAAAGCCCAAGAAGCGCATGTGGTGAAAATGCACGGTGCACCGAAGGAATGAGACTGTTTTTGCTTCTGGAGGCCTGCTTGGAGCGCCTCGTGGTCGCGTATGCAAACGTCTTGGACACCCATGGGGCCGTCAGGCGGCTATCTTGGGCGGTTTGGACCGAGTCCTCCCCCGCGTGGGACGTCCGGACAGCCTTTGCGTGCCCTCTTGCCCCGTTGTGGAGCCCTTTTGGGACCGTCCTGCGGCTTTCCTGGGCCGTTGCCATGGTTTCTGGAGCCTTCTTGGATCGGCAGGACGCCGTCTTGGAGCCTTTTTGCGAGCCTCTTGGGCTGTCGAGGGTCGATCTTGGAGGCTTCGTGGGCCGTTTTGCGCCGCGTGGAAGCCGAATGGGCGAATGTGGTGAAAATGTACGCTTCCTTAGCGAATGGGACGAATTTTGCTTTGGAGGGTCTCTCTCTGGGGCGCCTCGTAACATTGTTTCAAACGTTTTGGGGACTTATGGAGCCGTGTGGAGGCGATCTTCGGCGTTTTCGGGCGATCTCTCGTCGTTTCGTAGCTCTCTTGGACCGTTCCGGGAACCTTCGGAACCTTTTTGGCCCGTTTTGGGGCCTCATGAGGTTCCAAGTGTGCGGATGATGGATTTCCCCCCCCCTTCCAAATTGGCCGGACCAGGCCTCCGTGGGAGGGGTTTGGGGAAGGGGAAGCATCTCACACGCCGTGACCCCAAGGGGTCGGCGGATTGAAGGGCAGCCGCCGATGTAATTTGTTCTCTGGCAGCGTCCAGAGGCTCCACGATCGCAAGTGGAGCAGGGATCTTTCCTGGCATATCGTGCGAAAGCAGCGATCTAGCAGGAGAAAGGAACTGAAGCGCCGAAAACGGTCGACGTGCAAATATTTTGCAGCGGGCGGCATGGGAGGAATTCTTCGCCGATATCTATGGCAACATCGGTTCAGACACCTACGGAGCCCTTCCTCCTCTGTCAAGCGCTTTTGATTTGCTCATCCATGCCAGATTCACTGCTGGTCGAGTCGTCAGTGTGGTCGTGTGCAGGGGCTCCATCCTTATCCCCCCTTTCCCCGTCACCCTTTCCTCGTCACCGCCACTTTCTCACCGCAACCCTGCAGTCGGGCCGCTGAAAAAGGAGCCCTCCTCGTCGGGGAGGGGGTCAGTGCTCTTCGATGGTCTTACAGTTTGCCCAAGACCGTCCTTTATGTTTTCTGTGGGAAATCGAAGTTCATCTCATGGCAAAAATGGGGCCTCGTTCCTGATCTGAGGGGTCCTTCTGACAGCGTCTCGACTGCAGCCTCACAGCAGATCCGACGCGGGCGAGTGTGCGATCCGCCCCGCATCGGCGCGTCGAGCGGGGGCGTGCATCTCACGCCGTCCCTGGCCCGCACCAGCATCTCCCGCGCAGCGTTGATGGGGCCGGTTTCCACCACCACCACCACCACCACAAGTTGGAGGGGCAGGGGGTCCTCCTCCTCCTCCTCCTCCTCCTCCTCCTCCTCCTCCTCCTCCTCCTCCTCCTCCTCCCTCCCTCCTCCCTTCTTCCTCCTCACTCCTCCCTCCTCCCTCCTCCCTCCTCCTCCTCCCTCCTCCTCCTCCCTCCTCCGACTCCTCCTCCCTCCTCCGCCTTCTCCTCCTTCTCTTCATCCTCCTCCTCCTCGTCTTCCACCGCCTTCAAAGGCCCATCAAGCGTGGTGGAGCACCCCCAGCCCATCCCCCCTCCTCCCGTTGGACTTCCCCTGTTGATCTTGCACGCACGACCGCGTGCTTTCTTCGTATCGCTCTACATGGTTCTTGGTACATACATGTATCTGCATGGCTGTATTCAATTGGTTTGCGCACGAGCGCCTGCGACGATCTCGGAGCTTGTCTAGTGGGTCAGGAGCTTCTCGGATGCATTTGAGGGGCCTGTGGGATGCCTCTCAGGGGTCTCTTAGATGGCTCTTGAGGGCATCGGGAAGCTTTTCGGGCCTTCTTGGAGGCCTCCTGGGGGCTTCTTTGGGGTCCCTTGGTACCCTCTTGGGGTCTCTTGTGGGCGCCTCAGGTCGTCGGGGGGCTCTTAGGATCAGCCTGGGGAGAACGACTTAACATGTCAGTCCGTATCCCCCGTCTTGGGCCCTTGCCAGGGCTCTCTTGGGGCTTTCTTCAGCCTTCCGGGGGGCCTCTGCGGCCGTCTTGAGGCCCTTTGGGGCTGTCTTGGGGACCCCTTGGAGGCCTCATGGGCCCTGTTGGAACGATCTTTGGGGCCCCTTGAACCGTCTTGGACGCTGCCAAGACAAAACATGTGAATATACTAAAAATATGTTTTCCAGCGGAACGGTACGATTTTTACCTTTTCGTGCCCTCTCGGCGGTCCTCTGGGAGCACTCTTGGGCCGTCCTCGAGGCGCGTGGGCCGTCTCGAAGCCATCTTGGGGCGACCCCGGGCCGTCTCGACGCTCTCTTGGGCCGTGCTGGTGCTCTGTTTGGACTCTCTCAGGTCATCTTGAGAAGCTTGGGGGATGCCTTGGGGAGTCCTCCCACCCCCCCCCTCCGGCCCCCTGCAAATCCGACTTTGAGCCCCTGGGGAGGGGAAAAGAGTGGACAGCCGAATGTCTCACACGCATTTTTACACCTGGCAAGCAGGGGTCGGCGGATCTCTCTCTCTTTTTCTCTTTTTCTCTTTCTTTCTCTTCCTTTCTCTCTCCCTCTCACTATATAATTATATGCTCTTATACACACATATACATATACATGTATACAACGTATGCAGAAACTCTTGTTATTTTTCTCTCTCTCTCTTTATGTATAGTTCTCTCTCTATGTAGATATCAATTCATGTGGCTGTATATGGATCTATGTGTGTAAGTAACTACACGTGTGCGCATATATACACACGCACGCACGCACGCACTCGCGCACGCACGCACGCAAGTACGCACGCACGCACGCACGCACGCACGCACGCACGCACTCACGCACACACACACACACACCACACACACACGCACACACATACGCACACACACACACACACGCACGCGCACACACACATACACACACACACACACGCACGCACGCACGCACACGCACACACACAGACGCACGCACACACCCACACACACACACACACATTCACACACACACACGCACGCACGCACGCACGCACGCACGCACGCACCCACACACACACACACACGCACACACACACATACATCTATGTATATATATATATATATATATACATATATATATATATATATGTATATGTGTGTACGCATCTATATATATATATATATATATGTATATACATACATACATATACATATATATAGAGAGAGATATCGGAGTAGGCCGGAGGGGGCCAGGCCGTTGTTTGTTCCCCCCAAGGCTGCCCGCCAGGGGTTGTGAGGGGGTTCCAGAGCTCCGGAGGCGGCCCAGCCCCGCCCCGAAACAGGCCACGACAGGGTGAGCGGGTCCCGACAGAGCCCAAGACGAACCCAAGAGGCCCCGAAGACGCCCAAGATGCCCTCAAGACAGCACACGAGGACTCCAACACGTTCCAGGACGGACTTAAGAGGCTCCCCAAGAGGGCCCTGGGAGGCAAAATTCACTAATTCCTAATGGTTTTTGAAAGATTTGGCGTTTTCGCTTTTTCCGCGAGGCCCTTCAGATCGCTCCAAGACGGCCCACGAGGCCCCGAAGAGGGCCCCAAGACGGCCCATGAGGCTCCCCAGACAACCCAAGTCTGCCCCGAGAGCGCCCCACGAGGGGGCCCTGAGGGGGACCGCGAACCCATATTTCGAGGCCTCGGGCCCTAGAGACCCCCAGTAGGCACCCGGAGGCCACCTAGAGGCTCCCACGAAGCCCAGTGAGGCCCCCAAGAGGCCCCCAGGAAGCCCCAAGAGGCCCCCAGGGGCCCCCCAGGAAAAGGCCAAGAGGCCCCCCAACACACCCCAACAAATCATGTCCCCAGGAAAACCTTCCGGGCATTCCGAGGACATTGTTCATCATGGTTAGGTGTGTTACCCATGAGAGTTATGTTTTGCATGAGTTGTTGTCATCCCCAGCTATTAACGCGCATCCCCAGCTATGAACGCCCACAGTTCCCCTGCCTCGCCCTCCCACGCCTCAATCTCTCCCTCCTCGTCTCCATCGTTGTATCACATCATCACTCCCTAGTTCATTCATGGACCTTGTGCACACGTAGCTGTATAATTCTGCAGTTTTGCCCGTGCCCCAGTTCCATGTGTGCGCGCAACGGCTCGCATATGTCGGTCAGTGCCGCGACCGATTAGATTGCCATTGCGTTTCCCAATTGGGTGTGTTTGATTTTCTCCGTCGCGCTGTGCACGGGGCCATCAATCGTGTTAATAGCGCTACTAGCAACACAATAGCGTTAACAGCAACACAATGCGGCACTCATAGCGTCAATGGCGTTGATGGCAACACAAGTCGGCTTGAAATGACTGACTCTCACAGGTAATGCACCTAATCATGGGCTCGAGAGTCTCCAGAGGCTCCAGAGAGCTGTCTGGGAAGTTGACTGGAAACATGATTGATCGCCTTCTCGCGGCCCTCCGCGGATCGATTCGCGCAAAGCTGCCCCAAGTGACCTCTTGAACCGACGACGGCGCCGAAGACGAAACGACGAAGACGCGGACGACGACGACGACGACGACGACGACGACGACGATGACGACGGCGCGCCCCAAGAGGCGACGACGACATTCCGACGACGACGGCACGCCCCAACAGGCTCCCTAAACGGCCCCAAAACCATGTTCTCAGAAAGCCCTCTGGGAACCCGATCCATCAGGCCTCCGCCCCCCTACGCAACCATCTTCCCCGAAAGCCTTCTGAATGCGGATTGACATGCATGGACTTCTCATTGACCATATGTGTTCAGCGTTATGGACACTTCTTCACTTCCAGTTCAAACCATCTGTGGTTCACCACTTCAGTGGAGCCGTGAACTCGTCAAGGCCTGGAGCCTGCTAGAACCTGAGCGCCGGAAGCGTGCGCGTTGGTTCTAGTATATCATGTATATATGTAGTGTACATATATATATATATATATGCACATGTGTAAACAAAACATACATAGATAAGGGCTTCGCCCTCTGCTGCCAGCCTCCCTAGTACTAGTGCGGGCGGCTGTGCGGGGGTCTCCTTGGGGTCTGCTTGGGGCCTTTTTGGGGCCGCTTGGGGGTCTCCTCGGCGCCTCTTGGAAACAATATTTGGGGTCTATTGGGGGTCTCCGTCTCCTTGGGGCCTCTTGGGGGCCTCTTGGGGGCGGAATGGTGGAGTTTTCGGTTCGTGGGCTTCCTCTTGGGCCTTGCTTGGGACCGTCTTCGGGCCCTTTTGGGTCGTCTGGGGCGCCTGTTGGACTGTCTTGGGGTCCTCTTCGGCCGTCTGGGGGCCTCTTGGACCGTCATGGGGGGTTCTAGGGCCGTCCTGGGGCGATCTTGGGAACCTCTTGGTCCGTCTCGGAGCGTCGGGAAGCCGAAAAGGCGAGAAGCCCAAAAGACTTCAAAGACGTTAGGAAAATCTTTGATTTTTGCGTCGTGGGGCCCTCTTGGGAGGCCTCTTGGACCGTCTTGGGAGCATCTTGGGCCGTCTCTGGGCCATCGTGGGACATCTTGGGGCCATCTTGGCCCGTCTTGGCCTCCTGAGGCCCTCTTCGGAGCCTCGTCGGGCAATCTTGGAGGCTTCTCGAGCCGTTCTGGCCGCGCGGTGGCGTCGCCATGGGAATCCTGGGGTGGCCCGGAACAGCATGGATTAGAGGTTCACCCCTCCCATTGGCAGTCTGGTGACGCGGCGGGGCCCCTTAACAGACTGTAAACCGGAGGCAGGAAACAGGATTGGAGAGACAAAAAACCAATGAAGACATGACAACAACACTTAAAACACATGACAGCAGACCGCACACACCTTCGCAGCCTTGCGCCCAGGGAGGGGGCCAGCGGATACAGTTCTACACACATATATATATATACACATATATATAGGTATATACACAGCAGCAACAACACTTCTGCTTGGATGCGCATATAGGTAATTTCGCATGTCTTGCGCTCACTCTCTCTTTCTCTCTCTTTCTCTGTCTCCATCTCCCTGCGTGTGTTCTTTCTCTCGTATGTTCTCTCTCTCTCTCTCTTTCTCTCTCCCTCCCCCTCCCTCCCTCTCTCCCTCCCCCATCACTCTCTCGCGTTGAGTCCGCCGAGGCTCCAAGTTAGAGCAGGCGGTGGGAGCAAACTATCACAAGCTTGTGGCACACAGGGCCACCCTTAAGCGGTACTGTCTCGTGAGGTGCAGGCTGGCAAGTTCTCTCGTCGCCACGGTTGGGCCCGCTTCGAAAACCGGGTCAGGCTGGTCCCCGCGAGGGGGCCAGGGTCAGATTTTGAGCGGATGTGGGCCGGGCGCAGTGCGGCCGTTGTCTCAAGTGGCCCTCCTCCGATTGCATCCCTGCCTCGAGCTTGGACCCCTTCTCCGCTGCAGGGGCGTGCGTTGTGCGAGGTCCCGTGGCCGTCGGGGGAGCGAACTTGCATCCTCCCCGTCCGTGGGCCTTCTGGGGCACGCACGGGCTTGTGCTCCCCGTCGGAGATCCAGAGATGAGGACGCATTGCCCCTGTCGACGGTCGCCGGTAGGTACCCAAGCGTTTGGCCCCCTCCCGGAAGGGGCTCCAAAAGTTGGCTCACATCAACAGGTGTTCGAGGCTCGCCTCCGTGTGCAGTTTCGTCGCCACAAAGCTTGCCGCAGTCTTGGGAGAGCCAGCAGCAGCCCGAGACGTGGACCTCAGGCTTACGTCCGCTGTCTGCTGGCAGTCCACTGCTCGGGGCTCCTGCCCAGACCGCCCCTCACTCAAACCTAACAGAGCCAGCGTGAACTAAGAACTAGTGCTGAAAAACAAAAACATGTGGCTCGCATCAATCAGGAGGGAAGGGAACACTCAGACGCAATCCATCGCCGATTCCCCAGAAAATATGTGGGAGAATCTATGGGCAGTGGGGGGGAAGACACAGACGCAGAAAGCATGGGGAAATATGGGGAACCATGTGATCCGTGCGTATACTTGTGTGTGTGCTCCAGGGCCCCCTTCAACCAGTGGAAGGCATGCTCCCTCCGTGTTCGGGGCGGGGCCTCCACGGAGGCGGCCCCGCCCCGCGCCAGGGGCGTGGGCACCGGCCTGCGGCGGAGGCGTGGCGGAGGAGGTCGCCGCCGCCTTCCCGAGCTGTGTGGGCCCCGACGAGGAGGAGGCCTTCTCAGAAGGCGGCGGGACTTCTCGGAAGCCCCTGCGTCTTCTGAGAAGCTGCTGAGATAACGCCTCAGAAGGCCGAGGGGCTTTCGAGCCTTCCGAGAAGGCCTTCTCCTTCCCACTTCCCCCCCTTGCTCGCCGCCGCGTACCAGGGAGCACGGAAGCATCTTGCTGAGGCTGCGGCGATGCTCGCCGACGAGCGGGCCCCTGGTCGGCCTGCCGAGCAGCCCAGCCGAAGTCTGCCCGCGCACTCCTACGGAGACGCAGGGCTCGAACACGGCACTGTCGGGCACCACGACCCGCATCTTCCCCAGACCCCTTCGGGTCATGAAAAAATCAGGACGGGAGGTGTTTGGTTATTTTCGGCCTCTGGGGGCCCTTACTGGCCCTCGGGACCGTCAAAAAACGACTCAGGATGAAAAACCGGTCCAGGGGAATGGGTCGAGATCTCCAGGGGTCGACGTAATGAAAAAATCATGACGTCGGGGGTCTGGGTCTGGAGCTGTGTGGGCCCCCGAAACGGCAGGACCGTTTTTTCACCGTTTCCGAACAAGGGCCCCTTGAAAATGGAAGCGGCAACAAAAACGGCGACCGGAAACGGCAAAAGACTGCTCCAGGATTGGAACCAGAGCCGGAACCGGTCAAGAAACGGCGACGGAACCAGTAGAAAAACGGCGTCGGAACCGGCAACAAAAACGGCAAAACGGAACCGAAAACAAAACGGCCCTGTCGTTTCCAGTGCCCACTAAGTTCCCCAGGGCCCTCCCGCCGATTCGGAGGGCCCCGGCCCCGGCCCCTCCCTTTGGTTAGGGGTGCCTCCTTCCTCCCCGCCCGCTGGCCAGCGCGAAGGGGCCAGGAGGCTGAGCGCTCGGGCTCGGGGCTTGGGTGCGTCTGTCTCTTCATTGTTTTCCCACCTCTCCCCTTGTCGGCACGCCCTGTTTGCTAGTATCTTTCGCCAGTCTCTCTCTCTCTCTCTTTCTTTATTTTTCTCTCTCTCTCTCTCTCTTTCTCTCTATATATACATATACATATACATATACATATACATATACATATATATATATATATATGTATATATCGTATTCCCTCTGTCTCTGTCTGTGTCTCTGTCTCTCTTCACATTGCTGGATACAATACACACATATAGATTTGTGTGTATGTGCTCGCCCCCCCACGCCCCCCACTTTACGGTCGATTCCCGCTCATCGTTTCGTCCGCTTCCTACTTGAATCGTCGTTTTCTTTTCCCAATATGTTGTCTCTCTTCTCTCTTGAATATGCAGCAAGGTTTGCACTCGAATATATGCAGTCCCTTTTCTGTTGTTGGGATGACTCGTGAGAACAGCTGCCATAGGATACGTAGTAGGAGCTCCATGGGGAGTTCTAGTACAAGCTGTAGTGGCTGAGCTCCGCAAGCGTTCGATCTGTAGTACGAGTTGCAGTAATAGTTGCAATAATGGCACTTGCACACAATACGTCAAGAGCAGCGGTAGGATATATGGCAATAAGATCCCAGAGGGTTGCAAACTTGGTTGTAGTAGGAGCTGTGATACGACCTGTTTCATTAACTGTAGCAGGGGTCGTCCAGAAGAGCTGCGACGAGAGATCTACGGCCCAGCCAATCAGGCCCTGCAACATAGATGCCCTCAATGCGATGTAGGAACTGCACAAGACGAGATGCATTGGAATAGTTATTACGCATGGTCGCATGAGCTTGAGTAAGAGCTGTACTACTGGCTTCATGAGGACCTGTATTAGGAGCTGTAGATGGAGGCGCATTGCGAACTGCATTGGTGCCTGCATTTCATTGATGTTAGTCTTGCAGCAGAAGCGTTACTGGACACAGTGTGGTCAGATGTGATAGCGTTTGTATTGGTATGTCAAATGAATATTGCTTCCCGATGGGCAGTCCGATTGCACTGCTAGTGATTGCGGTAGGAAGTGTTGTAGGAGTTGTAGAAGGTCGCGGGTGGGTCGCGGGTGGGTCGCGGGGTGGGTCGCGGGGTGGGTCGCGGGTGCGTCGCGGGTTGGGTCGCGGGGTGGGTCGCGGTTTGGGTCGCGGGTGGGTCGTGGGGTGGGTCGCGGGGTGGGGCGCGGGGTGGGTCGCGGGGTGGATCGCGGGTGGGTCGCGGGGGGGACGGATACAACGAGCAACAACAACAACACCACCAACAACAACAACAGCGCAACAAGCAGAATCCTCACCACGGATTCTCACTTCAGCCACGCACCCAGGGAAAATGAATGACCGTTCGGCCCCTCACTCTGATAAATAGCGCTAGTATGTAAATAGCAGTAGTAAGACTGGACGCAGTGTCGTAACATTACGAGCTACAGCGGGAGACGCATCGGAAGTTTTGCTTAGACCTGTTTTGTTGATTGTATTCGGGATGTGGGGAAGAGTCAAATCAGGAATGTTGTGGAAAGCTGTGCTTCTGGCCGTGCGGTCAGAGGTGCACTCGGGTATCCAATTGGGTGTGGAGCATGAAATGTATCAAGCTTTGCAACAACAGTTGCAGTGGGATCTGAATTAGTATCGGCTATAGTAAGAACTGTTGTAGGGTATGTAAAGGGAGCCGTTGTAGGAACTGCAGTCGGAGCTGTAATGGGCGGTGTCGAAGGAGCAGGTGTGAGAGAAGTGCAGTGCAGGCTGTAGTAGGAGTGTCTGTCGTAGTTGGCGTCGCCATGATACCAGGCCCGCCCGAGCCACCGACCCGCACTGAAGTGCCCGCGCGCCAGCGCGGCCTGCAAGACGCGCGGGGGAGTTCCCGGCGGTCAGCGCGACTATGGCCGCGTCGGTCGCCCAGTGCTCGCCGGCCGCTCTGCGCACGAGCTTGCGCATACTAGCGCGGCCGCAGCGATGCACCACCCAGGGCCGAGCAGCCGTCGCCATCGCCGCCGCCTGTTTTTTGCAAACCAGTTGCGGGTGTGAGGGCGGGGTGATGTGGCGAGCATGGGGGGGCGGCCACGCGCGCCATATAGTTTCTTGTCCCAGTAGGAAAGGCCCCACCATCTTCTGCGAAGCGCACTACGCGCGCACACGTTCATCGAAAATCATCATGTTCCAAAAGTCCTTGTGGAAAAGAACTGGACGAAGTGGCGCGCGTGATGTCTCTCGCGCAGGCAGAAATCCTTCAGAGGCATGATTTCGCACGGATTTTAGAATCGAGTTTCCCGAGCACATGTAACACGAATTTGGTTTTGCATGTTGCATTTTCAAAATTGCCTGCGCGGGCGCTCTTGCGAATATGTGTTATCCGAAACGACGGGTCCCCACCACTGCCTTAGAAAACGACCGAACGGATTCTGCGCGCGTGTCTAAATGGTTCGAACTCCCTTGCGCGCGCATGCGAGGGGCGCGATCCCTATCGCATAGTGCTCGCGGGCCACTCGCGCCCGCCAGCCGCGCGCGCGCGCCCAGAACCTCCTGACACGTTCAATACCGACGCGTGGACGCCAGCATCGTGTTCGGCGTGATCAGCAGCATCGGCATCGCCACTGGCCTTGCCGTCGTCATTCTCATCGTCGCCACCAGCATCGCGACTATAATCATCGCGTCCGCTGTTGTCGACGTCGCCGCGACGCCGCGCCCGCCCGAGCCACCGACTCGCACTGAAGCGCCTGGGCGTCGGCGCAGCCTGCGAGACGCGCTGGGGGGCCCCCGGCGGTCAGCGCCACCGCGGCCTCGGCGTCCGCGCCGGGCTAGCTAGCTGCCCCGCGAACGAGATTGTGCGCGCAAGGGCCGCCGCGGCGAACCGCCAGCCAGCGCCGAACAACCTTCGCAATCGCCGCCGAATTTGTGTTTCAAACCAGATTTCGGGTGAGCGGGTGGAATGATTGCGCGAGCAGTGGCGTTGGCAATTTCAATTCGGCAGGGTGGTTTGTACCCCATACGATGTCCGTTTTACAACATGAGGGCCCCCCCGTCGAAATTAATTGTTCGAGCGCTTTTGCGCGCGCGGGGGGCGAAGGGGGGGGCGCGAGCCTCGTTGAATTATTCTATGCAACCCAGCCGACGCACGGGCGCCATTGTCGTTATCGGCGTGGCTAGCGTGGGCGCCGTCATTGGCTTTGCCGTCGTCACCGTCATCGTCGTCACAAGCTTCGTTATTATCGTTATCGCGACTGCCGTTGGCGACGTCGCTATAATGCCGCGCCCGCCCGATCCATAATGCCGCAACCGCCCGCCGCGCCCGCAGCGGTGCGCAAGCCAGCGCCAAACAGTCATCCGAATCGTTTCGGAAACGGTTTTGCCAACCAAAGTGCGGGCGGTTAACAAAAAGATTGCACGAAAAGTGGAAATGACAGCTTCAAGTTCTACAAGTGTGTCGTGCCACATAGGAGTGCGCCGCACATTTCGCGCCACATATACCGTATCACATCAATTGAACCACGCGCAATGCACCGCACAGATGCCCCCCACCCGGGATTCAAGGGGCCCCACATTCGCATTGTAGTTCGAGTGGGATTCTGAGTTCACACCATCCCAGGCAGGCCGGCATCACCCACATATTTGTTTCATTCGTTCGGCAAAAAACCATGCGCGCGCATTTGTTCACAACAAATCACCAATTGTTCAACAACCTTTGCAACAGGTGGGATGAAGTACGCACGCGCGTCGCCGCGCGCGCGTGCTGAATTATTATCGAAATTTCTCGGCTTCGCAAGGATCCAGAATTCGAGTGTTAAAACAAACATATAAACAACTTGTTTCCCAACACGGACCCCACCCCCCAACAAAAACAACGCGCTCGGGCTCTCGCGGATTCTGGCAAACAGCATGGGTGTTCCAACAGTTTCAGAGCATGTTTCCAAACATATTCTTCGCGCGCGCATGTTGGAATCGCGAGAGCGCCTTTGGGCGCGTGCTGTCGCGAGAACCCCTTGCACAAAATGGGACGATGTGCGATCGCGCCGTCGCTTCGCGCATGTCGGAATCTTTCAAGCACTTGAAGCTCCTTAAGGATTTCCATAATCGAGCGTCCCGAAAACATGGCAGAAATCACGTGGATTCGCAACATCAGTTTTCAAAATACAGCCTGCGCTGGCGATCTTGCGAATTCTCAAAAATACCACAGGTGCTTCAAACTGATCATTCCATTGTGCCAAACTGGCCTTTCGCGCCGCATGTCGAAATCGTTCGAAAACCCTTGCGCGCGTGCTGGGGTGGGGTGCGCGGTCCGTGTCAAACAGTACCATCCGGGTCACTCTCGCGTGTCGGCCGCGCGCGCATGCCGAACTCCTTCCAAAACCTTCATCATTGACGCGAGGACACCGTTAACGCCGTCGGCGTGATCAGCATCGGCGCCGTTACTGGTCGCGCCGTCGTCGTTGTCATCTTCGTCAACAGCATCTCTACTGTCATCATCGCGTCTACCGTCGTCGGCGTTGCCATGGCACCACGCCCGGTCATGTCTCAGACTCGCACCGCAGTGCCCCTTGGGAATTGCCCAGCGCTCAGCGCCACCGCGGCCGCGTCGTCGCGGCAAACTAGCTGGCCATTTCGCGCGCGAGCGTGCGCGCTGGTGATGCGAAGTTCGTTCCGAGCAGCCGCGCACCACGTAGTTTGCACAAGCATCGATGGCATCGTTTGCACAACATAGAGTGCGCCACACTGGTTGCACCACATAGATTGCACAACGTGTAAATTGCACAAGGCAAATATTGTACAACATTTTTGTGCACTGCGCAACCAAATATAGTTCAAAACATCGATTGCAAGAAACACTGTTTGGGGCGCGCGCTTGCTAACGCGTTTCTATGTATACATACACGTATGTATGTGTGGGTGTGCGCATATGCGTTTCTGTTCCTGTCGAGCATCGTTTGTGCTACACGGCCTCTTCGTTTTCTGCCCCGCCTGCCGTTGTCAAGGAGCTACGGCGTATGACAAGCAGCTGCTATCCGAGACGAGGGCCACAGACGAGGAGGCTTGGCTTCACAGTGGGTGAACCAAAACACCATAGATCATCACCATTGAATATTCGATGCAGCTTGTTGGCAGGCGCAGTTCGCACCTGTCCTCCACAGAGGAGACTTTTTGGTTCCATTTGCTTCTGGGTTGATGCAAAAGGTGTAGAGGGATTTTGTGGATATGATCTTCAGCGTTGGTTCGGGCACCGTGATCGTTTGAGACGCATGTCAGTTCGTGTGTCGCATGTTAGACGAATAGTTCACACTTTGTCTGCGCAGCGAGAAATTTGTGCGTGTTGTCTATTCGAGACATCACTTGGCTGGAGTAGAACTCTGGTCGGCTCGCGTAGTGCCGCATGTGTGTACGGAGTTCTCCAGAATCATTCTGGTCACCCGTGGCACACCATTCTTGGATGCACTCAAGAAGTCTACGCCATTCCGCCGACCGTGAGAAGACGGAACTCGCGACGGGGGATTCGCAAGCCCTTTGGTCGGTTGTAGTGGAGTTTGTTGAAGGCCTTTCGCAGGTCATTGGGGAACCTTTGGGAGACCTTCAAGGGTCCCAGGGAGCCTGAGGAGGCGCTCCATGGGGCCTGCGTGGGGCATCTTGGGAGCTTATCAGGGGCATGGTGGGGGCCCTTGCAGGCATCTTGAGGGGAGGGCTCCTGGGGGCCGGCCCGACCGGGGCTATCCACGGGTCCCAAAGGCCGACCAGAGATTGAGTAAAGCATGCTATGTCTTTAGTGACGTTGGTTTGTGTATCGCACCCTCTTTTTGGGTTCCTGTCCAAGGCGTTCCTTTGCAAGCACATCGTCTTCGGCACCGCCTGATTCCGGGGCTTTGCCCCCTCCTGGCCTTGATGTGAGGCCCCTCCTTCAGCCCCCCTCTCGTTAATTCAAGCTGCGCGCGGCCCGCTTAGCTTCGACCGGAAGAGGTGCGCTCTGAACCCGGGGATGAAAAAGTGTATAGCACCTTCTGGAGGCCTAGGTACCAACTCGGACCACCTTCGCGCCTCGCGATGCCAGTGGGCCAACATGGGGCCACTGGCGCCATCGTGGAGGCAATCTCTGCGGCCATTTTCCCTAACGTGGGGTTGGAGGATCGCTCCGCATTTGCGATGCATCGGCGCTGCCGCTCGATTTGGAGGCGGGTTTTCTGCACGACGGCATCGCTGAAGTCGCCGATGTATCGCCGATACATCGGCGACGCGGCGCGTTTTTCCGACCCGATTTGCTCTGACCCCGTCTAGGAGGCCTCTATTTGTGATATAGAATGGATGCGGGAAGCGGCGCAACGATTAGGGTATGTTTGAGTGTTCGGTCACCCGAAGTCCGAAGCCATTTTTGTTGGTTCGAGCAGTTTGGGTTCAGAGAGCACCTCGAGAGCACCCTTGTTGCGCGCGCCAGATGCTGTCCGTGTCGCAGCGAGTGTCGCGGCCTGCTCTGTTTCCAGTGCGCCACTTTGGCGTCACCAGAGAGGTCCTGAGGGAAGGCGATGGAAAGAGGTTCCCAAAGAAGGGCAACACCGTCACAATGCACTACACTGGTAGTCTCACGGCCAGCGGGAAGAAGTTTGACTCGAGCCTTGACCGCGGCGTTCCTTTTGTGACGAAGATCGGCGTTGGCCAGGTTATCAAAGGCTGGGATGAGGGCGTTCCCCAGATGAGCCTGGGGGAGAAAGCTGTATTGAAAATGACGCCCGACTATGGCTATGGCTCGCGTGGGGCTGGTGGCGTTATCCCTCCGAACGCCGACTTGACCTTCGAGGTTGAGTTGTTGAAGATCGAATGAGAATGCCAGTGTCTGCCAGATATTATAGCTCTCTGCAACTCGATCCTGCATCGATGATCTGCTTGAAGTAAAACACATCAAGACTTGGAAGGGAAGCGACTTAACTTGCGGCTCACCATGATACCTTGCAGAATACACACTCTGAAACACTACATGATGAACAGTAAGTGGCAGTTTTTATTCGTTGTTTTGCCGATCGGTGTGGGCCCTCGCACCCCCTCCTCCCCCTCCCCCTGGAGTATATCTTGGCTTTTTTGGGACGCCTGCTTCGAGCGGGTGGAGTCTCTCCCAGAGGCAGCACTGCTGCAAACAGTCGCACTAAACAGAGGTCTGGATCCAGACCCGCCCCCCTCCCCCCCCTTCCGCCCAATGTCGAAACGCCGAATAAAAAAAACGCTCACCACCTGCTCGTCTGAAGCCAGTTAGGAATAGGTACGGCCGAATTGTGTGGCAGTCAATCTGGGTAGGCGCCTGGAGAAGCATCAGCGCGCAGAGGAGTTATCACAGCGGTATCAGCAGTTGCGGCAACGGTTGCAGTATCAGTGGTATAGTCAACCCGCATAGTAAGGATGGGCAGCCTTCCCAAGGGTACCCTTGCATCCTTGCCTCCTCGGTCCATCCTTCGCCGCTTTCGCTGGCCGCGCGTCGCTCGAAGAGCTTCGAAATGGGCGTCCAAGGCTCTTGCATCCTTATCGCGCATCCTTATGATACTGGTTGACTGTAGTAGCAGCGGGAGGAGCGAAACGATCTAGGCACACAGTCCGCATACATACCGCAGTCGAGTAGGGGCACGCCTGCGTATCAGAGATGTGCGCCCTCGGACCCCGACCCTCCCCACCTCGTCGGAGGTCGTGGGCTTCGGGCCAAGACTTGTGCGTCGCGTTTGCTGCGTTTCCTCCCACGATGGGTGGATGCTTTCGGGATCATCGCACACCGACACGTAGCCAATCGCGGCTGAAACGAATTTGGTTGGCAAGCTCCCTAAACTCGAACGACACTGCCGACGTCTGGAGAATAGTACAAGGGAATTCCAGCCACTTCGACGTGAAGCGAACATGAAGGAGAGCCCACTTGCCCGAATGGAAGCGGCGGGATGTCCGCTGTACCACACGTCCCGTATCCACGTTTTGGTGTGGACCCCCAAACAAAAACAGCAGCACCAACAGCCGCAATCATTTTAAGACTGTTCGCTCTTACTGGCACGCGTGTCTTGCATTCCGTATACCCCAACCCTCGATACCCGCCCATTTCGTCTTCGATTGCACCCCCTTTCGGGGGGAATCTCTTCCTTGTCGGCCACTGACTAACGTGCGAAGAAGTCTCGAGCGAGAGCGCCGTTCCAGAATTCGGGGGCCTCTCTGGCCAGGGGCTCTCGGAATACCGATGGAGAAATATCGAACGGGAGCCTTTGTCGCCGTGTCTTGCCTGAATTACGGGAAAGTCTCGAGAGAGAGAGCGCTCCTGAGATCGGGGGCATTCTTGCCCCCGTGCTTCGGGGGTGGACAGACCTCCTACCCTGACACGTCGATTAGCGAATTGGCCGTTTTCGGTTCGCGAGAGGGCGTTGCGGCCGTCATTTTCGCGGGTCTGGGTCCGTCGGTTTCGGTCCCAGGCCGTTTTCACTAAAGGGAGGTTTACTAAAGGGAGGTTGGTCCATCGCCGAGAGCTGGTGATAGGGCCTGTCTCGAGCGAGAGGGGGGGACCACAACACCAGGGGGACCTCTCCTGGCTTCTCGCGCTGGTGGTCCCTGGTGGTGGTGATGGTGGTGGTGGTGGTGCCGCTCTTCCTCGCTTCTTTGCGTCCTGTCTTTGAAGCCTGTTTTTCCTTGCCCTAGTGCCCCTTTCCTCTCGTTGTAGGTCCAAGTCAGGAACTCGTGTGGGGTCGTTGAGGTTTTGTTTCCAATATCCGTCGGGCTCCGGTGTAAGAATTGCTGCATCACGCTCACGTGTTCATCTCATCCAATCATTTCCGCCTCACCACATTGCCAGCGCACCTCTGACGTGCACGGCTGTCTGTCTGTCTGCCTGCCTGCCTGCCTGCCTGCCTGCCTGCCTGCCTGCCTGTCTGTCTGTCTGTCTGTCTGTCTGTCTGTCTGTGTGTCTCCAAGCCTCGATTTTTCCAAGCCTCAACTTCCAGACTTCGATCTCCAGTGCCCGATGGACTGCAGCCCCGAACACGCTTTTTGCCCACTCTGCGAGCACAGACGTGGAGCCTCGACCCCCGGAGACCCCGAGGCTCCTCGGGCGGCCGGTGGTCCCGCGCCCTCCCGCCCCCAAGCAGTGCCGAAGCGTCCTGGCTCGCCTAAAGGCCTTTTGTGGTTCCCACGAGATGTTCTTAGAACATTTCTGGCTGGGACTGTCTCGTTTTAGCACATCGGGGTTATGCTCTAAGAACATTGTTTTTGTTCTTAGAACATTGTTTGGGTTCGAAGAACGCTTCGTGGCAGGACTACAGGAATGCAGGGACGGTCGGTCCCTGCTTAACGCCCCCCCCCTCCCCTTGGGCGTCGCGCAGCGGAGGGGCCGCGAACTGGGGGCGGGGAAGGCCGCGAGTGCTGCAGAACATAGGCTCTGCAGAGGCCCCCTGATGCCTCTCTCGGGTCCGAGGCCCCCCGTATGCTTCTTTCGGGCCCGAGCATGCGCCCGTCTCGCCCCCCAACAAGCGGTGGGGTTGTGGGGGGGGGGGGCAGCGAGTGCTGCAGAAGAGGACGCCCGAGGGTGCTCCGGTTGGGGGGGGGGCGGGGGGGGCAGTGCTGCAGAAAAGAGAGACTCCGTAGGGCCCCCCGTATGCCTCTTTCGGGCCCGAGAGTGCACCCGTCTCGCCCCCACCCCGCAAACGGTTGGGGGGGGGGGGGCGGCGACGAGGGCTAGCTACAGACAAGGGGCTCTGCAGGGCCCCCGTATACCTTTGAGGCCCGAGAGTGCACCTGTCTCGCCCGCCCCCTCTCCCCCATTCACCGCCCCACCCCCATTATTGTCGTTAAGTCGTGCGTGTCCCTACAGGAGGAATATTCAAAAATTGGAAAAATAGTCCGGTGACGATGTTTCGACTATGTTTGACAATTTTGGAACATGTTTTGCGTATTTTTAATTTTTCCTCCGAAATCCCCCTGTATGGGGGACCTAATACTGGCGGCGCGCAGAAGGGGGTAGGGGGGGAGGCTTTTTTCGAAGGAGGCCTCTTCTCAGAGGGCGCGGGCCTTACACCTACAGCAGCCCTCTGGGAAACAGCCTTCCAAGAAGCAGCCTCCTTCTGAGAAGCCCCCCCCTCCCCCATACCCTCCCTCTGCGCACGGCTACCCTGCAGTCGGGCACGTACCTCTCTACAGGAGGGAGATCCACACGTAGTCAGGCATAGTCGGGGGAAGATGTTTCCTATTGCTCTTGACTACAGTCAACCCGCACAGTAAGGATGAGCGACTTCCCAAGGGTACCCTTGCATCCTTGCCTCTTCGGTCATCTTCGGCCCATCCTCAACCACTTTCGAAGGCCAGACCAGCTCGAAGAGCCTCGGCATGGGCGTCCAAGGCCCTTGCATCCTTGCCGCGCATCCTTACTGTACGGCTTGACTGGACGCTTGAGCACGCCTCGATCCTCTGTCGCTCTTCCTCCAAACATCCGACCGTGGGAGGACAGGCTCGACCTCGAGGCCGATCGGCGCCCTCCGCGATCCCCCTCGCGGCCAGGCGCGGTGGCTCGGCTCTCCGGACAAGGCGCCTCCCCCCCCCCTCGCCCGCTCCCGCGCCCCTCTGCTGCCGAGCCCGTGCCGCTCGCCGCCGCCGCTCGCCACCGCTCGGCGCCTCCCAGACGGGGTTCGAGCAGACGGGGTCGAGGGATCCTTCTTCATCGAAGGAGAACAGAGGCCACGAACATCATCAGCATCATCATCATCATCCCCATCATCAGCAGCATCATCATCCTCATCATCATCAGCATCACCATCATCATCATCATCAGCATCACCATCATCATCATTATCAGCATCAGCATCATCACCACCACTATCATCATCAGCATCATCATGATCATCACCATCATCATCACCACCGCCACCATCATCAGCAGCGTAAGTATCACTATCATCTTCATCATCACCATCATCAGCATCACCACCATCAGCATCAGCATCATCATCATCATCAGCATCATCAGCATCATCATCATCGGGGTCGAAGGACCGCGCTGCACCGACGGTGCAGAAATCGCCGTGCACATACCACTTCGGAGCTCCGCGCAGAGTTCCTGGATCGGCACCCCCCCCGGCGCGCTCTCCGCGCGCGCGTAAGCGAGGGGGCTCCCGCGCCGATCCAAGAAGTCCGCGCGGAGAGCCAACGGCTTGTGTTTATGGCGTTCTTTGATCTTCTCTTGCAGCTCGGCCACGCGCAGACTCAGACCCCCTCGCGTGGTGAAAGAACGAGGCGCCAGGCTTTTCGCTCTTTGCGGCCTCTCCGGGGGCCCTTAGTTACCAGGCCTCCGGGGCCGTCGGCAAAACAACTCAGGATGAAAAACCGGTCCCGGGGAAGGCGTCCAGACCTCTGGGGGTCAACGTTGCGAAAAAGTCGCGACGTCGGGGGTTTGGGGAGGGTGAGATGGGGGAGGGGGGAAGGCTTCTTAGAAGCACTCCTGCTTCTTAGCAGGCGCGGGCCTCGTCTGCAGATGTAGGGCCGGCGCCCTCTAGGAGGCAGGCCTCCTTCTGCGAAGCCTTCCCCCCTCCCCCTACCCCCGTGTGCGCGCCACCAACAGATGGGGTTCGAGCAGACGGGATCGAAGGATGGCTCCGCATCGCCGATGTATTGGCGATGCGGCTCGATGCGGAGCCCCGTTTTCTCGACGCCGATGGCGACGATGCATCGCAGATGTGTCGCCGATGTTGTGGCGATGCGGTGCATTCGTCCGACGCCATTCACTCGGACCACATGTAGGAGGCCTCTAATGCCGCCCTCCGCCGCCGTCGTCGTCGTCGTCGTTACCTAGGTTTTCTGATTTTTTCATGGCTTCCGAAAAACAACGAGTAATATAGTCATAAACGTTCGGAGCTCTGCGCGGATTTCCAGGATCGGCGCTGGGTCGCGGAATCCGTCTCCGATATCTTTCCGTGGTTTCTCCCATATGATCCAGGACGAACCCAAAACAGATATTAATTTGGGTTTAACACGTTCCGGGATTATTGGCCAGGGTCCATAATGTTCCCCCGGAACATTATGAACCTGGGTTTTAAAGTTCCGGGACATATTGATTGTGGTTCATAATGAAGCCCCAAAACATTATAATTTTAGTTTATAATGTTCCGGGCATGATGACCCAAAAAAGATTTTACATTGGGTTTATAATGTCCCGGGAATGTTGACTGGGATAATAATGTTTCCGGAATCGTAAGCCCCTGTTTAGTATTCTGGAATGATCATGATGTAGGTTGAGGGGCGTCACCTGAGCCATAGGCGGATATTCTGAATCTGGATTCCTGATTCAGGGGCGGCCAAACCGACCCCTACCAAACCATGCCCTTTTTTCAAAGAAGGCGGAAGTGCGCAAACACAGGGAGCGAATGAGATCTTTCCTGAGAGCGTCGCTCTCTCAAGACCGGGTCGCGGTCCCAAGGGCATGCGGAGAGACAACTAAATCGAGACGTTTTGGAAACCGCTGCACCAGTGAAGCGCTTCGGGGACGAACATAAACGAAATCGCCAGCGCGGGCAGAAGTCGCGACGACGGGCCGGCAGAAAAAACGACGCAAGATGAGGAGCACGGCCCAATGACAGTCATCGGGGAACGTCAACGGCGCATGAAATCCACGCGCTGCCTTCGAATGGCGTGACCAACGGTGGCCGGCCAGAGCGACACGTCTGCGCTGGCACGGGCGTTTATCATTCAAAATATCATGCCTCGGCCCTGCGCTGCGTAGCGCAACTCTTTCTTAATGCGAATCAGAGCTCCAAGGTGCGCACATGATGTCGGTGAGCCGAAACGCGCACTGAACCTGGGCGGCTAGGAAAAACGCAACCACCCCCAAAACGAACATATCCCAACGAAGCAGTCGCATGCTTTGCGCGCGGTGAAGTACGACCGCCAGGGTTTGAACAGTCTTACAACATACCTGGCAAACCTTGGACGATTTCTCGAAAAAGAGATCGGCACACTCACGACACCAGAATTACAAATAACTCGTTTCGCTACTTCGGGAGTTTGACAAAGGAACACCACGCCTTTTTGTATATGGACGAGCAAGTGAAACGTCACCCACCCTGACGTACGCATACGCGTGCAGGGATGGCGAATCGAGCCAATGATGGCCCAAAGAGACGGTCCTCCTGTGGAGGGGTTTTGCCAGCGCGTGCCCGCAACATATCAGGAGCCTCGAAAGTGCACAAACAGACATATCATAGGATCCACACTTGGCTGCATCACAGAGCGCCCATGTCTGCGTTGGCAAGTATCGCTCCGGTGCCGAGCCAGGCGCATGAATACGCACGTGCTGCGCGACCAGGTTCACGCGCCCCATGAAAGACTGCGGACGTTTCAAGGCATTGGCCATGCATCCCCACAGACGCAACACAGTACGTTGCACATATTGAGGCAATGAGTTGCAAATACTGGGAACCAATCGTATGCCTGGGTGCAACATGCCAGCACATGCCGCACAAACCACACGTGCAACCCACATCCCTCCATTTCCGCTTGATATCCCGTCCACATATTTTATAGATCCTTCCCTCCCCTGCCGCCCCCGTTCGTCCTCCCCCTCCCCACCCTCTCTCAACTTCCCCCTCCTCCGCCCCCCTCCTCCTCGACCCCTGGCCCAGCTCGCCCTCGCGGCGGAGTGCATTGTGCAGCGCGTCGCCAGGCGAGGGAACTAAGGGAGGGAGGGGGGAGGGAGGGGGGAGGGGGGAGGGAAGGGAGACAGGGCGAAAGACGCACGCAGGGAGGGGGGCGCGGGAGGGGAGCCAGAGGAGGTAGGAGAGATACGGGGGGAGTGGGGGAGGGAAGGAATGCCGGAGGCAGGGAAGGAGAGGAATAACCGAGGGCAAGGGCGACGCGGGCGAGGGGAGCTAATGCGAGGGGGGAGGGGTGGGAGGGAAGGTGCACTAGGGAGGGAGGGGGCGAGGAAAAGCGAGGAAAGCGGGGGGAGGAAAAGAGGGCAAGGAGGAGAGACAGAGAAGGTGGGGATGTTGTGAGGACAGCGGAAAAGTGGACAGAATGGAAAGAGGGAGATGGCGAGAGGCCAAAGTGAAGAGCAAGGGAAGGGTGGCGAGGGGACGGCGAGGGAGGGAGAGACACGAAGGAGTAAGGAAGGAGGAGAGGATGGCGGCGGAGTAACGGGGAGAAGATCGGGAAAGACCAGCCGGCCTGGACTCCCGCGGCACCTGCGACAAAACTTTGCCCTCCGCCCCCCAGCGAGGCCCAAACTGCACTCGCGCGGCTTGCGGGGGCCGCGCGACTGTCTTTTGGGGCTCGCCCGGGGCGGATCCCCGAATGAAAATTTCGAAAGTGTGGACCCGGAGCTCGTCGCGGTAGGGTATCATTTGGGCGCGCCCCAAACCGGAGGCTTCCGTGACGACCCCCCCCGGGACCCCCGCCCGTCTGTCTTGTCACCCGACTTGCGCCTAAACCGGAGGCTTCCGTGACGAGCTCGGGGGGGCCCCGGGCGCAACCTAAACCGGAGGCTTCCGTGGCGAGGGGGCGCCCAAACCGGAGGCTACCGTGACGACCCCCCCCCCGGAGCTTTCTTGGTCGGGGGCCCTCGGGGGGGCCCTCTCGGGGCCCTCCAGGCCTTCCAATGCAATCTCGGAGGGCCTCAAGAGGGCTCCGAGAGAGCCTCAGGAGGGCCTCCATATTTCAAATATATTGACAAACTTTGAAGCTCTCTTGGAACCGTCTTGAGCCCGCTTGAAGCCCTCCGGATCGCACTGGAAGGCCCTGGAGGGCCCGGGCAATGCCCCAAGAGGGCCCCTAGAGGGCCTCAAGACGGCCCTCGGCGAGCCCCACGAGGGCCCCAATGGGGGCCCGAGAGATACCCAAGAGGGCCTCTTGTGCACGACCACTTGCGTATATGAACGCTGCTGTCCATGTCCACTCTCGTATTCGACTGCTATTGTATATCACCCCTCCCTCCTGGCTCATCCCTTCACCCTCATCGCTCCTCCTGATGATCAGGGCAAGTCGCCCGGTGATCTTTTGGACGGGCTGGCGGGGATACGCGGAGCGCCAACAATTTCTGGAAGCCTGCCTGAGGGCTCAAGGGAGCCCCAAGTGGGCCCCGTGAGGCCCGCAAGAGGACCTCGGGAGAGCCCCGCCTGGACCCCGAGAAAATCCAAAGGTAGGACGCGCGCTGCATCCTGATTCAGGAATGTCTCGGGGTCCACTTGATGCCCTGTGGGGGCATTCTCCGGGACTTCCTGAAACCCGCCCGAAGCCGGAGGGGGCCCGTGTCGCCGAGAACTCGCTAATACGGCTTTAATGTAATCTAGTTACCCCCCAAGAGGGCCCAAATCCAATATTCAAAATGCTTTTTGGCTCTGGGCTATCTGGGGATCCATCCGGGGTCCTCCTGGAGCCCCTCTGGGGGCCCCCCCGAGGCCCACCCGCAGCCCCCTCGAACCCATTGAGGGCCCCAAAGAACGCCCCAGAGGGCACCCATCAGAAGGGGTCCAAATACATGTTTGGAGGGCCCGCATCACGATGCATGGTGCAACATGAGTTTGGGCCGTTACGTGGGCCACGCCGGTGCCGTCTTGGAGCCGTCTTGGGCCGCGCTGGGGCTGTCCTGAAGCCCCGAGGACGCCCCGAGAGAACCCCGAGAGAGTCCCGAGGAGGCTCCTGCAAGCGACATTTGCACGCGCACTTTTACGTCGTATTGTTTCCGCGTGCCCCCTTGAAGCAAGAGGGTAAGGTTTTCCTCGATGTGGCATGCATTGCCGTTTGCCCCGCGGCGCGGCGTCGTGCTCGACAACAACGTCCCCCGCCGTGCCATTGCGGTTGCATGATGCACCGTGCGCCTTGACCTGGGGCCCACTGGGGGTCGGCTTGGAGCCCTCTCGGAGCTCTTTTGGGGGCATCAGAAGATCTTTTTTCGGAGCCTCGTTGCGGCTTCGGGGGTGGGGGGGGCCTCGCCCAGCTCGCTCAAGGGAAACCGCGAGCTCCGGAGTCCGACCGCCAGCATCAATCGTCTGGCAACCCCCGCATATCCTAACTTTCTCGGTCACCTAGGAAAGCGGGGCCCCGGGCGTCAGCCGAAATCTACGGCGAGTTGTTGTCAAATCCCTGCAATTTCCGCGAGGGGCCACTGTCGAGCATTGATTCTGAGACAAACACCAAACGCACGCGAGTGGTTAAGATGATTGAGTCAACAGTAGCACCGAAAAGTGTCAGCGGGCAATCATATGTCTCCTCTAGTTGCGAAGCCGCTCGCGCCCCAAGATGCAGATGCGATGGTGCCGCATCTGAAAACATTGTAGACGCACGCGCAAGAATGGCAGCGATGCCCCCATTGCTCCTTCGCCAACTCCGCCAAACAAGCACGCATTCCGACTCGATCGAGGAAGCTGCGCGGCACACTTGCTGCACTTCATGATTTCTGTTTGCGAATTCCTTTGGGACGGCGCCGGTCGTGTCCCGAGAGCGCTTCGCGCGTGGGCAATTCGTTTTGCTCGAGTCTGCAGCCGACGCACGCGCGGACCGCATTGACTTCGAAAACGCAAAACTCGCTACGCAAGGGTATGGTTTGCTAGGGGTCGGTTTGGCCGCGCCCGACTGATTCCTGAATGATTATCATGATTATTCTCCCCCAGCCCCGCGCCTCCAAATTGGGATTCACTATGTTAGAATATCCTGGTCCGATATCTCCAGAACATCACACACACACACTGGTGTTCATAATGTTCTGGGAATCATGAACTCCGGTTTGTCATTCTGGAATGATAGTGATTTGGCAGAGGGGGGGGCGTCTGAGAAGGAGATTGGACTGGGATCAACCCTGGTTCATTGTGTCGGAATATCGACCCCAGATGCATTATTCCAGAATGAAATGATCTGTGGAGGGGGGGGCCACCAATCCATCCACAGGCCAATAATCCAACGGGAGTCCTGAACATAACGAACCTAGGTTCATCATTCCTGGATTATGAACGGTCGACGAGGATTTCGGGGTCACCCTCCTAGGATCCCTCGAAATAGTCCATATCTGCATCGGAATTGCAATATGGACTGCCTTAGTCCACGCGAGCCTGCGCCCTTAACTTCTGTACATTCCTGTGGGTTTTTGTTGAGTTCCCGTTGGGGTGAACATGATATCCCTCGAGGCGAAAGTACATTGTTGTATTTGTTCAACGATATCGCCAGGAGGGGGTCGCCGATCATAATCATTTGTTTTATCTGTGATGCCAACGCTGCCGCCGGGGGAGTCCTGTTTGCTTCACAGCTTTGAATTTAGAGGAGGAAGAGAGGTACCCATATGTACCGCTTCCCCTCCATCAATTTCGCTTGTTTGGGCCTCCTGGGAGGCCCTCGTCGCCACCGCTGGATTCGCTTCGAAATTCTGGTCAGAACGCACCCTGGGATAGGTCCGGGGAGCAGCGGGATCGGTACCTCTCAGTTTGACCCTCAAGCATAAACTCTCGACGAATCGCGCGAATGTCTTGGATCTGCGCGGGCCTCCGGCGCGCACTGCACGTCCGGGAGTTGGGCTCAGGGCAGGTCCACAGGCGCGCACCGTCGAAAGTTTCCGTGTGTGCCGCTCCTCCTCCCTCTGTGGAAGATGCGGAGGGGGAGGGTCGGCGGCGAGCGAGGGGGGGAAGTGAGAAGGAGGACGCCTTCTCGGGAGCGGGACCTCTCAGAAGCCCTCGCGCACTCTGAGAGGTTGATTGTCTTCGGGTCAGGCACAGGGAACTTCTCAGAAGGCCGGAAAACTTCCGAAACTTCTGAAAGGGCCTTCTCCTTCTCACTACCACCCCTCGCTCGCCGCCGATCAGGAGGAGGAGCAGGAGGGAAAGGAGGAGAAGGAGGAGAAGGAGGAGGAGGACGAGGAGGAGGGGGAAGGAGGCAAGCGGGGCATCTGGGGGGCAGGGGCAACGACAGGGGGAGAGGGGGGCTCGGAGTGGGGGGCGTATCGAGCCCCCCAATGGCCCATTCATCGCCAAATGAGAGCCCGATAGCCCACCCCGCACACGAACGCGCGGAGGTGCTGTCGGGGGCCCATCGCCGACCTGTCGGCGCTGCATCGCCGAGTCCAGCTCGATGTATCCCCACCTGCCAGCCCCCCCCCCTACCTTTGCCCCTCAGCGGCGTGGGGGCGAGGAGGAGGAGGAGGAGGAGGCGGAGGAGGAGGAGGAGGCGGAGGAGGAGGAGGAGGAGGAGGAGACGGAGGATGAGGAGGAGCCGCCCCCTTCTTGCCCCCGCGAGGCGGACTGGGGCGCGAAACACAGCCTCATCGCGCGGCTCATGCGGCACAGGCGGCTGCGGAGGGAGCAGGCGCGCGCCGGGGCTGCGTCGGGGGAGTCCATCCTCTCTTGCGCCCCCCACCGTAGGGTTTCTCCGAAGGGATTAGGCGACCCGTCCCCCTCCTCCTCCTCCTCCTCCTCCTCCTCCTCCTCCTCCTCCTCCTCCTCCTCCTCCTCCTCCTCCTCCTCTGCCTCCTTTTCCTCCTCCTCCTCCTCCTCCTCCTCCTCCTCCTCCTCCTCCTGCGAAGGCCGCGGCGCGGGTCCCTTTGCCGCCGCGCCCGCGCTTGCGCCCGCTCTGAGCTCCCGGAGCGTCGCGACGACACCTCCCGAGCGGGGTGCGGGCAAGCCCGGACCCCGCTCGGCTAGTCGCCCAGCTCCTCCAGCTCAGTCAGCGAGCGGCGCCCCGGCGCAGCCCGGCGCCGCAGCAGCCCGCCGCGGCAGCTCGCAGCTCGGCGGCCCGGCCGGCGCCGTCCACCCCCCGCCGCCGGGCGCGCCGCTTCCGCCGCGCTGGCGTGGGGCGCGCGCCGCGCCGCCGGGCGCCGCCGCGGCCGCCGCCGCCGCGCGGCGGTTGCCGCCGGTGCCGCCGCGCCTCCAGCCCCGCCCCGGGCAGCCGCCGCCGCCGCCGCCGCGCGTCTGCCAGAGCGCCGGCTCCGTCCGCCTGGCGGCCGCGCCCAGCTGCAGCGCCGCCCCCGCAGCCGGCGCCGCCCGCGCAGCCCGCCGCCGCTGCCCAGCGCGCCGCGCCCGCCGCAAGCGCCGCCGCCGCCCGCCGGGCGCCCGGTCGTCGTCAGCTCCAGCTGCCCCTGCGCAGGGCGCTCCTTCCTCCTCCCTCTCCTCCTCCTCCTCCTCCTCCCCTCCTCCTCCTCCTCCTCCTCCTCCTTCCTCCTTCCATCTCCTCCTCCATCTCCTCCTCCCCCTCCCCCTCCTCCACCTCCTCCTCCTCCTCCTCCCTCCTCCCTCCTCCTCCTCCTCCTCCTCCTCCTCCTCCTCTCCCCTCCTCCTCTCCTCTCCTCCTCCTCCTCCTCTCCTCTCCTCCTCCTCCTCCTCCTCCTCCTCCTCCTCCTCCTCTCCTCCTCCTCTCCTCCTCCGCCTCCTCCTCCTCCTCCTCCTCCTCCTCCTCCTCCTCCTCCTCCTCCCCGTTCTCGGGTCGCCTACGGCCCCAGGGGAAGCCGTGCACCCCCACCGGTCGGTGTTTCACGACCTCTTGCGGCGTCCAGTGCCAGGATGGCCTTGGGCCGGAACACTGCGTTCCCCTCCTCTTTGGGGCTCAAGAGACGGGGGTCAATGCAAGCGGGGGGCAGCCGGAGCGCCGGATCTTGCAGGGTCCTGCAGGGTCAGGGTCGCACTGACCTGGGTTTGGGTGCAGGATTCTGCAGGATCCTTCGCGTTGGCCCGCGTTTGGGTGCAGGATCTTGCAGGATCTTGCAGGATCCTGCAAGGCCTCACTGACCCGGGTCTGGATTTGACCCGGGTCAGAATATCCCCGACTGTCCTCGCTTGCGCCTCCCACCGGTTGCTATTGCACGACCTCCTGCGGAATCCAGTGCCAGGATGGTCTTGGGCCGGACCCTTGTTTTCCCCTCTGATTGGTCGGCACGTGCGTGTAGGTTCCCACCATTTCGCCAAGCCTTCTCCCCTCTCCTAAGTGTTCTCTCCCCCTCTCATACCCTCTCTGCTCTCCCCTCCCCCTGTACCTGCGACCGCTTACAAGAAGCATCATACCGATAAATCGTTTGCCAGCGTAGCGTGGACCCCGCTCAGCATACGGTATCTCGCTCGATGTGCAGTCTTTGTGGTGCGAGATACGCGGTATGAGCTTTGTGGTGTCATCTGTCTACCCGGCAGATAAGTAGGGATGGCTACAGGAACATCATGATGTTTGAGCAAGTGTTGTGGGCGATGCCGATGGCATACGTGACGTTACGACAGGGAGCCGAGATCACGTTGATGAAGCATGTGCTAAGGCTGGGCTGGTTTGGGGGAGAGTTTCGGTGTTGGGCTGGCCAGGTTGGCTTGCTGGTCTAGTTAAGTTGGCTCAGAGTTCCTCCGATGCCAAAATATAGCCCTGGTTGCAATGCGAGTACAGCAAGTGAGGTGCGTTTCAACAGGCCTAGCAGCGCGATGTATTGTGGGAGCGAGCGGCTGGGTAAGGAACGAGGCCCGTGACGCTCATGACACCAACGCTGGCGACGCGATGCGTGACGGGCGCAAGCAGGCACACGCCGAAGGAGCCTCTTGGCAACAGCGCCAGCAAGGCGATGTAATGCGGCAGCGAGCTGTCGTGCACCGCGCGCGTCTCTTGGTACTGGTGATGTCAGGGCGATGTGTGCCGGCCGCATTTGGGAAGTTATAATTCCCAGCCTGGAACATATCCCTATCCCTATGCTGGGCACCTCCTCATCACGAGGACAATATTAGGGATTCCCTTAGTTTTTGAGGGCGAATCCCTAAGATTGTCATCGCCTTTTGAAGTGTCAATCTTAGGGATAGGGATATGTTCGAGGCTGGTAATATAAGGCAGATTCGTGTCGTGCCGACGCGGCGGCGACCCCGCCGCGGGCATTCAAGGTTGCATGCCGCAAGTGTCCCAGAATCGGCCATTCTGCCATTGAGTCGGGCCTGTCCGTCTACAGGAGGAATCTTCACAACGGTGAAACTATAGTCTTGGGACGATGTGTTTCTACTATTTGCACTATTTGTTGGGCACGTTTTGACGATTTCGAAGTTTTCGAGCAGAGTCCGCCCATGGGGGGGACATGCCCGACCTAACTCTGGCACGATCTGGCGGTCGGACGGCCGCCCATCGATTAAGGCTGAGCGATCCACGCGGCGTGAGAACCCCATGCTGGGGTCTTCAATCGGGAAAACGTAAGACTCGGGTAAGCCGGAACTCGGGTTTGCCGATTTTTTTGACGAGCGCGTCCTGAATTTTGACGGTCCCGTTTTCGTGGGATGTCTGCAGCGGGAGCCCGCGTCAAATTTCAGATTGGGTCTTGTCATTTTTATGATGGCCCCCGTCAGGCCAACCCGAGTCCCCCGTACCCGAGTCTTACGTCTCCCCGATTCAAGTAACGAACTTGCCGTAATTACGTGCGGAGCGAGTTTCTCGCCAGCAGCGCTGGCAATGCGACGCGCGGTGGGAGCGACAGGGCGCGTGCTGAGCGAGCCTCTCTGCAGCAACGGTTGCGGGAAGAGTGCGCGCGTGCCGCTCGAGCGGGTGCGCACAGAGCGAGCTTCTCAAGTATCGGTTGCAGCGCTGGCGGAGCCATCTTGGAGGCTTGCTGGCGATCTTGGAGGCCCGTTTGGGGCGGAGGGCTCGGAGTATCATCTCGAGCTCCCCATCTTGGTGCCCTCTTGGGCCGTCTTGGGCGCCTCTTGTGCCGTCTTGGGGCCCTCTGACGCCATCTTGGAGCCCTCTTGGGGGCCTCCGAACTCTTGGGGCGTCTTTGGGCGATCTTGGAGGCCTTCTCGGCCGTCTCGGACGCTGCGAAACCCCACGAGACGAATCTGTTGAACATGTAAGTTCTTCTTTGGGGATGGGAAGTTTTTTGCCTTTTGGGGTGCTCTGGTGGCCCTCTTAAGGCTTGCGGGACCCTTGGGCAATCTTGGGGTCACATTGGGCCGTTCTGAAGCTGTCTTGGACCCCTCAGAGGCTCTCTTTGGCCATCTAAGGCGAGTATTGAGCCGTTCTCGAAGGTTCGGGAGGTCGGCTTAGGCCGGCCGAAGAGCTCCAGGGAACCCCCCAGGAGCTCCCGGGGAGCCCCCATGAGCTCCCTGGAGTTCCCAGGAAATCCCAGGGACGGCTGGGAAGCTAGATGTCCGGGCCCGCAGAACCTTACAACCCCTCTATCTCTCAGGGCTACGTGGCTGCATGAGCCTTGGGGCACTCCACTGCGTGCTGAAGGCACGGTGGCGGATATAATTTGAGCACGCGATGCAAGATATCGCCTTTGCTCAACAATTGACGGCGGACTGCCAATTGGCGCTGCTACCCAACGGCTGCAATCAGAACCACAATTAAAGATCACTGCATGGAATTGTATTGGTTGCAATTCTGTGGAATCCATCCGCCCGACGCTGCTCTTCCGCTGCCTCGCGGTGTACGGAGGAGCGGCCGGATGAGAATGCGGCAGAGCAGGTTGGGAGGGCAGAGGACTATTGAGGAACAAAACATGTCATAAACATTGATTTTCGGAGGTCGGCGTTGATCTCTTGGGAGCGTCATTGGGCCCCCTCCCTGGCGCGCGGGGCACGCCCAGGGGGGGCGCAGGAGGCGCCGACGGCGGGGCTTCGGCGCCGACGCGAGAGGTCTGCGCGGACCTGCGCAGGTTTTGTTCCTGTCGAGTGACTTCACCTTTTCCGTCCTCCCTTAAGGGGCGGGCGGACACCCAATATATTTTTCAACGCCTTCCTGCTTCATGTTTCTACCTATTTCTTCCGACCGATGGGTACTCGTTCCCCGAGACCGGGATACGAGTGTTGTTCCCGTCCGTTTTTGCTCCCCGAGACTGGGAGAAGAGGGGCTTGCCATCGCTCGGACGTGAGTATTTTTTTTTCCTCGGCGAGGACCATCGAGGAGCACATTGGATCATCCTGCGAAAAATGCACGGGGCACGGACGTCCGAGCGATGGCGAGGGGGACGGGGGGGGTGGCAACGGCGGGGAGCAGAGGCATCCACGGGAGGGCCGATCAGATCGGCGGCTGCAGCGGCGGGCGCGCGGGTGGAGAGAGCAGGAGCAGCGGTGATGACGACGATGACGATTCAGGAGGGAAGGAAAACACACAGACACAATTGATCGTCGATTCCCCCGGAACTATGGGAAGATATGGGAAGTAGGGGGGGAAGACAGAAACCCAGGAAATATGGGAAGGTATGGGGGATCTGGTTATTTGTGTCTATCTGTTTGTGTGTCCCAGTTCCCCTTCAACGATGACGTCAGCGTCATCGTCACCGTCGTGGTCGTCGTCGTCATCCTCACCGTCACCGTCACCGTTATCGTCGTGATCCTCATTATCATCATCTTCGTCATCTTCGTCACCCTCGTCCTCGTCCTCATCGTCATCGAGATGCACAGCATGTCCCAGGGAGCAGCAGCGGAGCCGGGCCGATATGGGGGATCCCAGCGGAGGTGCTGCTCGTCGAGGACGACCCTGCCGAGATTCGGAGAGCCGGCCCCGTATGCCGGACGCTTTGGGTGCGGCGCGCGCATGTCCATTCGCTCGGCGTTGCAGCGCGATGGCCTGGCTCCAACGTCGGGGGCGGCCAAGGGCGGCGCGTGCAGATTCCATGGCGCCCCCTCTTGGGACGCCCCCCACTTTGGCCGCCCCGGACCACGGCCTCCCCTCTGCAGCCGCTGCTCGACTGCACGCAGGAGTGGCCTCTCGCCGGAGTGGCATCTGGTGCGGGCCCAGTGGGGTCCCCCGATCGCCGAGCGCGATTGCGACGGGAGCGTCGTCGGGCCGGACGAAAGGGGGAGATAGGGAAAGGGCTACGAAATCTGCTGCACCGCCTCCGGCGCCGGGAGGCGCCAGAAAAATCGGGTACGTGAGCTGATTCTCAACCCCGCCCCTACCCCACCTTTGCTATCCCTCACTTTCGCCCAGCCCGAGTCTTGCGCGCCTGTGTTCGGTCCCCCCGCGGCGTCCCCAGCGCCGCTCACCAGAGGTCACTCTTGCCCCGGGGTCACTCAGGCGTGTGGCCGACCTGCCGCTCTCTCCCTTCCCGTGTTGCAGTCAGCCCGCACAGTGTCTGATGATAGGCGAACTCCTCGAGGGTACCCTTGCACCCCTGCCTCCTCGGTCCATCCCTCGCCACTTCCG
>CAUYUJ010017324.1:45000-87500 GCA_963575745.1 Prorocentrum cordatum
CGTACCATCCCAGCCGAGCCCGTATGCCCCCTCCCCCGCCATCTTTTGCAACGCATACTATGCGCGCATTCGTTTATCAAAAAGCATCAGCTTTCAATAACCCCTTGCGAAAAAGGGACGAAGCGCACACGCGCGCGCGCGTCGTCGCGCGCGCGTGTCGGAATCCTTAAACAACCTTCGGTTTCGTACGGATGTCATAATCAATTGTGCATACAACATATCAAAAAAGGGCTTCGCAATACGGATGCCCAAAACAACTTGCGCGCGCGGTCTTGCGAACTTTTCCGGAAACCATAGGTTTCACATTTTCATGACGTGCTACCAAACAGGCTTCGCGCGCGCATGTCGAGAACGTTCGAGAGCCCTTGCGCGATTGCCGTCGCGAGAATCCATTGCAAACCGATGGGGCGAAGTGCGCGTGCGCATGTTTCAATAACACAAAAAAACGCGGAGATTTCGAAATCGGGCGCCCAAGAAACACTATCACAAGTTTTCGCAACCTCCGTTTTCAAAAAACGTGCGCTCGCGCTCTGGAGAAGTCAAAAGACAATAAGTTGTTCAGATTTTTCATGGGGCGTTGCCCAAAATGGTCTCTGGCGCCGCATGCCGAAATCATTTGCGCGCCCTTGCGCGCGTGTTGTGTGTGTGTGTGTGTGGGTGGGGGGGGGGGGGCGTTATCCGTGTCAAGTAATACCTTGTGGGCCACTCTCGCCTGTCGGCCGCGCGCGCACGTCGAACTCTTTCCGAAACCTTCATCACCGACACGAGGACGCCGTCATCGTCGCCGGCGTTGTCAGCATCGCCGCCCGCACTGGTCGCGCCGCCGTCGTTGCCAGCATCGTCGCCAGCATCGCTATTAGTATCATCGCGTCTACTGTCGTCGACGTTGCTATGACATCGCGCCCTCCAAATTCGCCGGCTCGCACTGAAATTCTCGCTGGAGTGCGCCCAGCGGTCAGCGCCGCCGCGGACGCGTCGGTCGCGCCAAACTAGCCGGCCGCTGCGCGCGCTTGAGTTGGCGCGGCCGTAGAGATGCACCAGCCGGCGCCGAGCTCTCATCACAATCGCCGGCGCATGGGTTCTGTACGCAGAGTTGCGGGTGGGAGGGTGGGATTTTTGCAGGAGCGTTGGGCGTGCCAACCCGCCTGTTAAAATTAGGTCCCCCTTCGACAAGAAGAACGGGCCCCCCGCAGTTAACGGGGCGCCTTTTCGTATTGCAATTTACATGGGATTCTGCGCCATCGCCCATTCTAAATATGAGTTCACATTCTCCCAGCCAGGCCGGCATCGCCCCCCCCGCCATCCTTTGCCAAAAACACGATGCGCGCGCATCTTCATTTTACGAAAGCAAACTTCAAGAATCCCTTGCAACAAATAGCCAATGGTTTTCGAATTTATTGCCCGCGCGCTCGTGCTAAAATCATACAGCAGCCATCGGAATCTTATGAACTCGGCCCGATCCAGCGATTTTTTGTCACCGCGCGGCGCGCCCGGGATATTCCTGCCATGCGCCGAGGGCGCGAATTCCTTACACAAAAAAATACCGCGCGGGCCACATGCGCGCACCGCCGCGCGCGCGTGATCAGTCTGACGGACTTGTCGATTCTTCGTGCGCGCGGATTTCCATCCCAACCTTGTCAGCAGCACTGCGATCACCTGCCTCATTGACAGATGGACATCAGCATCGTCAGCGTGTTTGCCATTATTGGCGCCGTTGCCGTTCGCGCCGTCTTCCTTATGAACATCGTTGTCGCTGGTGCCATTTTCGTCATTGTCGCAGACGTTGCCGACGTCATCTTGTCATCGCGCACGTCCGAGCATCGTCGATCTGCTCGCTATCATCGCCGACTCACGGTGACGAGCACTGGCAGTGAGGATGCTATCATCGATGTCTTCATCTGTGGCGCCGCCGCCCCCCGCATCGGGAGTTTTGCCAAACGCGTTGTCGGTGGGAGGGCGAGCAGTGGAGATGACGAGCTCAAGTACAGCATGGTGGATTGCACCGTGTAGATTGCACCACACCTGTAGCCCCACAGCCATTGCATTAGACAGAGTCTCCTCTTCTAGCGAGGAAATAGGTTCTACCACCCTCCCCCGCCTGGAGTTTTCGATTCCCCGGGGGCCTGCGCAAAACGCTCATGTTTCTGACCCAATGTCCATCCTACCTGTGAATTCATACTATCTCAGCCAGACCGGCATCGCCACCCCCTCGGTTCCCTTTCAACAAATTGCATGTGCGCGCGCTCGTTCATCAAAAAATCACAGATGTCCAAGAATCCTTTGCAACATATGCAACGAGATGCACCCGCGCGCGTCGTCGCGCGCGCATGCCAGAATCTGTCAAAAACTTTTCGGTTCCGGAAGGATTCCATCCAACATCGAGTGTCCAGCCAAAACAAAACAACATGGTTTCGCAACACGGGTGTTCAACAAAAGCGTGCGCGCGCGCGTTCTTATGAGTTTTGAAGAGATCCATGCGTTTGTTAACATTTCCATAGCATGCTACCCAACGGGCTTCGCGCGCGCATGTCGAAATCGTTCGAACGCCCTTGCGCGAGTGCCGGGGTGGCACGACTCGTGTCAAATAGTATCATGAGGCCACTTTCGCGCGTCTGCCGCGCGCGAGTGTCGAATTCTTACAAAAACCTTCATCACTGACGCGAAGAAACGCCGTTATCGTCGCCGGCGTGATCAGCATTGGCGCCGTCACTGGCTGCCCCGTCGTCGTTTCGAGCATCGTGACAAGCAGCGCTACCACCATCACCGTGTCTACCGGTGTCGACGTTGCTATGATACCGCGCCCGCCGGAGTCGCTGACTCGCACTGAAGTGCCCGCTGGGATGCGCCGAGCGGTCACCGCCACCTCGGTCGCGTCGGTCGCGCCAAAGTAGCTGGCCGGTGCGCGCGCGTGCTGAAATTGGCGCGGCCGCAGAGATGCACCGGCCACCACCAAGCCCTCATCACAATCGCCGCCGCATGGGTTTTGCAAACCAAATTGCGGGTGGGTCGGCCAAATGATTGCGCGAGCAGTGGAGTTGACAACGGCAAGTGTGTTGTTCCCCGCAGTTCGTTCCCCATATTACACCACGTAGTTTGCACCACATAGCTTCCACCACGTAGTTCGCACCCAATATACGTTTCATAGCGTAATTTGCATTTCATAGACTGCACCACACGCGTTGCACTATCCAGTATGCTGGAGCACGCTGCTGCGGGTCCGCGTTGGTCAACCCATCGAATCCATGTATATATATATATATATATATATATATATATATATATATATATATATATATGTACATACATACATGCATACGTACACGCGTGTGAATATATGCATATATATATATGTATATGTATGTGTATGTATGTAGATGTTGACATGTGCATGTACATGTACACGTATATACACATGCCTTTTTTTCATATGCATATGTGTATTGATATGCGTGCATGGATTTGTATACATAAGTGCAGGTACTTTATCTTATCGTTGTATATGCATATGTGCATATGTATATACACATACGTATACATATGTACGTATACACGGAACCTCCCCGCAGTAACGTTCGTGCACGTTTGGCCGGCGCGGAGGAGCACGATCCGCAGACTGCCGCGCCGGGTCCCCCGCCCCCCGCAGGTGCGCCAGCGTGCCGGCCTCCTGCCCGCGGACCTCGCGGCGTTGCGGGGTTTCTGCGAGACGGATCTTGCCGGCGGCGACTGCGCGCGCAAGGGGTCGAAAACGACCGAATTGCAGTCGAAGAACAACAAATTGTAGACATACATGTTCTGAGTTCCGCGCGGATTTGTTAGATCTTGGAGGGGCGATGCCCCTGGCGCGCTCCGCGCGCCACGGGGTGGCGCCCAGCGCAGATACGAGAAACCTGCGCGGACCTGCAAAACTTGTTGTTTATGCCGTGTTTGTTCCACTCCCATGCATGCCCATCGGTCGTTGAAAGTGGGTCGTCTGGGTCCCAGATCCCAGTGTACTTCAGGCGTTTTCCTGCTTCCATCGTCGAGCGGTGTTCCCTGCTCTCCCGATTGTTGTGGGAGGGCAGAGACCCACTCTATCGGCAACGCCTTCCTATTTCATGGATCGGGCCTGTCCCTCTACAGGAGGAATATCCAAACATAATTTCAAAAGAATGGTCTGGGGACGATGATCCTAGTATGTTGTGACTATGTTTGGATATGCTTTGACTATGGTTTATTTTTCGACCAAAATCCGACTGTAGGGGGACATGCCCGACCTGATTCTACCCACTTCTTCCGACCAAAGGGTAGACATCAGTGTTCGACGGTCCGCGCGCATTCCTAGGATCGGCGGTGCCCCCCCCTCCCTGTCCAGAGGGGGCGCTGCCAGGGGGGCCCAGCGCCGATCCGAGAAATCTGCGCGGACCCCCGAAAGTTTAGGTCCATGTCATTGTTTGCTCCCTCACAGTGGGGGGCCATGCCAAGAAAATGCCCTGCTTGCTTCCAGGATGCCCTGGGTTTCTTGGGTTTCGATGGTTTTGCTGTGGAAGGCGTGACGCTCCCACGCCAAAGACCAATGGACGTCCTGGGGTTTCAGGGCTGGGTTTCTTGTGGAAGGTTTCTTGTGGACTAGCCTCCGCTGTGTTTGCTCCCCTAACAAGACAGCGTGAGCATGCGTGAAGTTCGCGTCGCGTCGGCCAGCGGCGACCCCCCGCGTGTTCCCAGCGTCTCGTGCCATGCTGGGGCCCCCTGGGAACCTCTTGGCCTCGCGAGGGAGGAGCTCTGGAAGCCGTCTGTGCCTCCCTGGAACAACTGGGGCCACCTTGGGCTAAGTCGGGGCTGTCCCTCTACAGGAGGAATGTTCAAAAATAGTCCAAGAATAGTCTGGGGACGGCTTTTGATCATTTTTGGCTATGTTTGTGCATTGTTTGATTTTTGTTGTGTCCAAGCTCCGCCTGTAGGAGGACATGCCCGACCTAATCCTTGGGCCAGGGCCACTGCAAAACAACAGCCGAACAGTGTCTGAACCATGGTACTTGCAAAAGTTCGGGAGGTAGTAAGGGTAACCGCCTTGGGTTGCCTTGGATCTGGGTATGGCTCTCCGCGACGTGCTTCACTGCCTGACATTCAGGCATTCCTGACATCCGTGGAATTCAAACATTTCCGACATTCGATGCACTCATCCACGCGTGCGTTCCGCAGGGCTTTCTTGAAAGGTCAGCGGCGGCGGGGGCCACCCTCGGCAGCTGCATTTCGCGGGGAACCGTCGCGGTGCAGTGGAGCGATCGCTGCCCCCTGGCAGTGACTGCACCTGCAGTCGGGGCGCCGACCCAGGGAACCCTACATGAGGCACGATGCCGCTTTTCTCCACGCACTGAGCTTCGATTTCCCGTGGGAAACCTGAGGAAAACCTGAGGCAAGCCGTGAAGCAACTGAGGCACAGCAGAGGCCGAGAACGGCCCCCGACAAAGCCGCTCCTCCCTCCTCCTTCTCCTCCTCCTCCTCCTCCTGTCTCCCCAACGAAAAGGGCTCCTTGGTCAGCGCCCCGGCTGTACGGGTCCTTCCGGCGGCTCCTCCTTGCGCCCGTGTGGGGGGGGGCGCCTCGGGGTGGGGGGAGCCCCGCGTGCGGCCGGGCGGGTCCGCCAGGGCTCCGCCTGGTGCCCCCGGTGGGTGCCCTGTCCCGGCAGCGCTCGGACGCGTGCCTTTTTTTTTTTTTGTTTTCCCCGGCGACGACCCTCGATGAGCACTCCCCAGACATGATCGCGTGGTAAAAATTAGCCTGGCGAAGGACCCAACCATATGCAGTTGTGAGTAATGCTGGTGTGAGTACCGTCTTCGGTGGATCTCCCTATGGGGCCACGAACCGTTTGAGGGGTGTGCCGAAATGGGTGTGGGGGCGGCATGCGAACGTTGCCACTGGGGCCTTCGGTGGAGCTCCTTATGGGGCCACGAAACGTGTGAGGGGTGCACCGAAGTTGGTGTGGGGGCGGCATGCGAACGCAGCCACTGGGGCCTTCGGTGGAGCTCCCTATGGTGCCACGAAACGTGTGAGGGGTGTGCCGAAATGGGTGTGGGGGCGCATGCGAAACCAGTCACTGGGGCCTTCAGTGGAAATCCCCATGGGGCCACGAAACGTGTGAGGGATGTGCCGAAATGGGTGTTGGGGAGGCATACGAACCAGGCCACTGGGGCCTTCGGTGGAGCTCCCTATGGGGCCACGAAACGTGTGAGGGGTGTGCCGAAATGGGTGGTGGGGAGGCATGCGGACCCTGCCACTGGGGCCTTCGGTGGAGCTCCCTATGGGGCCACGAAACGTGTGAGGGGTGTGCCGAAATGGGTGGTGGGGAGGCATGCGACCCTGCCACTGGGGCCTTCGGTGGAGCTCCCTATGGGGCCACGAAACGTGTGAGGGGTGTGCCGAAATGGGTGGTGGGGAGGCATGCGGACCCTGCCACTGGGGCCTTCGGTGGAGCTCCCTATGGGGCCACGAAACGTGTGAGGGGTGTGCCGAAATGGGTGGTGGGGAGGCATGCGGACCCTGCCACTGGGGCCTTCGGTGGAGCTCCCTATGGGGCCACGAAACGTGTGAGGGGTGTGCCGAAATGGGTGGTGGGGAGGCATGCGACCCTGCCACTGGGGCCTTCGGTGGAGCTCCCTATGGGGCCACGAAACGTGTGAGGGGTGTGCCGAAATGGGTGGTGGGGAGGCATGCGGACCCTGCCACTGGGGCCTTCGGTGGAGCTCCCTATGGGGCCACGAAACGTGTGAGGGGTGTGCCGAAATGGGTGGTGGGGTGGGGCCTTCGGTGGAGCTCCCTATGGGGCCACGAAACGTGTGAGGGGTGTGCCCTGCTGGGGCCTTCGGTGGAGCTCCCTATGGGGCCACGAAACGTGTGAGGGGTGTGCCGAAATGGGTGGTGGGGAGGCATGCGGACCCTGCCACTGGGGCCTTCGGTGGAGCTCCCTATGGGGCCACGAAACGTGTGAGGGGTGTGCCGAAATGGGTGGTGGGGAGGCATGCGGACCCTGCCATTGGGGCCTTCGGTGGAGCTCCCTATGGGGCCACGAAACGTGTGAGGGGTGTGCCGAAATGGGTGGTGATGATGGTGATGATGATGATGATGATGATGATGATGATGATGATGATGATGATGATGATGATGATGATGATGATGATGATGATGATGATGATGATGAGGGAGGAGGGGGAGGAGGAGGAGAAGAGGAACGCGGGGCACCGTCTCTTCAAAACGAGGACCCAACACCACAGGATGGTTGGGAAAAAGTCAGGACGGGGGGTGTTTGGCTATTTTCGGCCCCGGGGGGCCCTCGCCGGGCCTGGGGACTGTCAACAAACGATTCAATACGAAAAACCTGTCCCGGGGAAAGGGTCGGGACTTCCAGGGACGCCGTCCTGAAAAAATCAGGACGTCGCATGTCCAAGTCTTAACCATCCAGCGACAAAGACGCGCGCGAGATCGAGGAATGCTCGGGGCATGGACGCCCGAGCGATGGCGAGTTGTGCGCGGCCGGCGTGCGCCGGTGGGCCCGGCCGAGGCCTCGCCTGGATGCCCGCCGGTGGCGTGCCCGCGTTCGCCTCGCTGAGGCCGTGGCGAAGCGTCCCGGCTCGCCTGGAGGCCCACCTGAGAATGTAACGTGTAACGCGGGGCCTATAAAGGCTAAAAGGGAGCCCACTGAGGGCCCAGGCCCCACTGAGAGGCCCTAGCCCAAAGGGGCCGTCCCAAGACAGGGGGCGGGCCTCAAGGGACCCCTAGAGCCCAGACGAGCCGCAGGAGGCTGCCTCCAGGGCGCATCGGCCCCGAGGCACTGCTCGGCCCGTCAGCTCAGGACCCCGTCAAGGGGCATCAGCGCGAAGCGCTGGAATATATATATATATATATATATATATATATATACACACACAAACATGCAAACATTCGATGGGCGACGCCCCAAACATGCTTGCACTGCCCCAGGCGGCACGGCGAGGCAGGGGAGGCGCAAGAATCTTCACGCCCTCGCGCCGAGGCCCGCGGCCACCAGGGGTCCCACACGCAGTGGAAGGACAGGAGGAGAACGCAGAGGGAGGACAGGAGGAGAGGCAGGCTGGCGCTCCACAGCCAGGAGCAGCGAGAGCTCGGCACACGCGCGTTCGCGCGGACCGAGCGCCCCAAAGCTGGGGCCAGCCAGGACTCAATCACCTCCATCACCGTCATCTCTGCGCCGCTTCCTGCTCTGTCGCTCAGCTCGGGCCTCCTCGGCCTCCGCAGCCCAGCTCTGAAGGCTCTCCTCATCGAGGCCATAGGCTCCCAGCCAGGCCTGCCGCGATCCCGCGCCCGCCGCGGCACCTCCAGCCGCCACAGGCGCCTCTGTCGAGGAAGAGGCCGCACCGCCAGCGCCGCCCCCAACAGCGCCAGCCACCGAGGCGGAGCGCTCTTCGCCTGCTGGGGCATCAGGCTGGACCCCGAGCCACTTCAGGAAGCGCACCCTGGCGTCCTGCGGCACCTCGGCCTCCTTGCGAAGGCGGGGGGCCTCCGCCCCCTTCGTCCGCGTGTTGCGGACGTGCGGCGTGCCCCCAGGGTGGAGGCCACGCTCCCACCGCGACTTCTGGTCCCGCAGCGACTTGGGGAGGCCCGTTGCACCAGGACAACGCTCCTTCAGCTTGGGCTGCGTGCCAGAGCGCCCGCCAAGCCTCGCATACGCTCCGCACTTGGTGCACGCGATGATCTCCTGCTCGGCGCCGTCCTCACCGCACCTGGCGTACGCGAGGGTGTGCCCAGCGAAGGCGAAGACCAGGGCGCCCAGAGCCACTCCGCCGTCGCGCGCCGGCCCACCTGAGAATGGTCTGAGAGCCTGTCGTGTGGTCTGCGGGCTGTGCTTCTATGCATATCCAGAGCGTCGTGGACTTTTTGGAAAAGGGGTGCCGCAACGCCGAGGCGCACTGGATATGGATAAGATCAAGCCTCTTGGGGCCAGATGTTTATCCATATCCAGTGCGTCTACTGTTTCTGGGGAAGAGAGCCCAAGAATCCAAGACGCACTGGATGTGGATATAACTCTTGCCCGCACGGTCTGCATGCGATGTTCCCAGAACAGTTCTGGTCGAGACCGTCATGTTTCGACACATCGGTTTTTATGTTCCGAGGACATGTTTATTGTTATTCGAACGCGTTTGGGCTCTAAGAACTCTTCGTCTTAGGCCTGTAGGACTGCAGGGACGGTCGGTCCCTGGTCAACTCGTGGGCGCCTCGTGGGCGGCTTGTGTGCTGGGAGGGTCAGCCGAGGTTCCGGCTGTGGCCCGCCCGTGGGCGCCTCGTGGGCGCCTCGTGTGCTGGGCGGGTCCGCCGAGGTTCCGCCCGGTTCCCGCCAGTGGGCGCGTCGTGGGCACATGGGGCGCCGGGCGGCGGCATTGCCCAGCTTGCACCACAGATCTTTCACAGATCAACTTACACATGAACTACCCTTCGGTCGGGCGTGTCCCCCTACAGTAGGGAGATCCACAATTAGTCAACAAAAATAGTCTGGGGACGATTTTTCGGCTATGTTTGGTACATTTGTTTTGCGGGTATTTCTGAATATTTTCATTGTTCGTCCAAAATCCGCCTGTAGGGGGACGTGCCCGAGTTAAAACTACCCCCTTTCAAACAGAATGGCAGAGTCCCCCCCCCCTCTGCATCTGCATCGGCGTCACCTGCATCTGGGCCGTCATTGGCCTTGCCCTCGTCACAGTCATCATCGCCACCTCCATTGCTACTATCATCGGTCTCGCTGTTACCGACGTCGTCATGATATCGCGCCCGCCCCGGTCACCGACCCGCATTGAGGTGCCCGCGCGCCAGCGCGGCCTTTGAGACGCGCGGGGAAGTCCCCATCGCATCGCGGCCGCATCATCTGTGCCAAAGCAGCTGGCCGCTCTGCGCGCGAGCTTGCGCGCGCTAGCGCCTGCCGCAGAGATGCGCCAGCCAGGGCCAAACGGTCATCGCAATCGTGGCCGCATGGGCTGTGCAAAACAAGTTTCCGGTGGGAGGGTGGAATGGTGGCGCGAGCTGTGGAGATTGCAAGTCATGGGTTGGCCAATCTCAATTCCACAACGTACCTCGTAGGTGGCACAACGTAGTTCATATGTTCACATGTCAATACGTATGTTTATGCATATGCGTTGTATATATCTGTATATACGTTCAGAGGGTTTTTTGTTTTTAATGTATGTGTACCTCTTAACATATGTATGTTTCTCACCATCACTGTCTAGGGTTCGCACTGTCGAACGCGCTTGGACAGTGGATTCGCATGTCAGAATCTCGCCTGATCGATTCAGAGCATAGTTGCCTGTCCGTCCCCATTCGTTCGAGTGCCGAGACACAGCACCTGCAATTCGTTCCGACAGCACTGCTTCAAGTTTACAGCGTCGCGTCCTCGAGCGAGTCGATGGCGTTCTGTGGCACGGCTGCGCTCAAGCGCAAAATCAATCGATAGTTGCCGCGCTGCTTTTTGCCACGGCCCGTCCATCGATGTTCAGACCCATTCGCATGATCTATAGTTGCCTTGATTCTGCATTCATGATATTGACGGCCGTGTTCTTGTGTCGCCCTCTGTGCCTTGACAAACCAATGATTTTGCGAAGAAGGTAAGTACGCCGGCGAAGGACGTATGTAGTCTTGCCAGCAGGGGAGTAGAGAGGCCTCGACGGTAGAGAGTTCGCACGTGTGCCATGAAGCATGCTTCTTGCATTCGGTTCTCGTGTCCGAATGCCAGACGCGTAACCCTGCAATGCTGATCCCGAGGCGACGGCGATAACAACAACGGTCAGGACGACGTCCGCTCGATAGAGCAGCGTTTTGCCATAGCAGGAGCCGGGGTACTGGGTCAGGTGCGGTTCTGCGCACACCGCTTCAGGCAGACATAAGAGTGGAGTCAAGGGTTTGTTTTCCTCCTACTTACCCATTGGTCGTTGAAAGTAGGTATTTCTGGATTCCAAGATCCCAATCTACTCTAGGCACCTTCCTACTTCAATCCTCGAGAGTGTTTCCTCTTCCTTCCCCTTCAGGGGGCGGGCGGAAGTCCAGTGCACAGTGGGAAACACCCTGCTTTCCTCCAGTGTGCCCTGGGTTTCTTGGATTTCGATGGTCTGTCTGTGGAAAGCGCGACGCTCCCACACAAACAAAAATCAATGGACGCCCTGGGGTCTCAGGGTTGGGTTTCTCTCCGAGGGTTTCTTGTGGTCGAGCTTCTATTGTACCCTTAAGTCGGGCCTATCCCCCTACAGGGGGATTTTCGACGAAAAATATGTTTTAAAAATACCCCCAAAAGACCAACAAGTACTCAAACAATAGTTCCCCGGACTATTTTTACCTCACAGCGAAGACTGATAGGTTTCTAGTAGTGTCAAAAGAGAGCATCATGACTCCCCAGGGGGGTCTGGGCGGCATCCGGACAGGGATCCGCGGAAGTCGTTTTAAGCACACAGTTACACACTTCGTGGTCTTCGAGGTCCCAGAACTCAATTCCCGGGCCACATTATGAATGCCCGGAGCCAATTGTAGGCCACTTCGTGCTCTTCGAGTTCCCAGAACTCCATTCCCGGGCCACATTTTGAATGCCCGGAGCCAATTGTAGGCCACTTCGTGGTCTTCGAGTTCCCAGAACTCCATTCCCGGGCCACATTTTGAATGCCCGGAGCCAATTGTAGGCCACTGCGTGGTCTTCGAGTTCCCAGAACATCATTCCTGGGCATGATTTTGAATGCCCAGAGCTAACTGTAGGCCACTTCGTGTTCTTCGAGTTCCCAGAACTCCATTCCCGGGCCAACATTTTGAATGTTGAGGCAGGCTGATGCTGAGGCTGAGGCAGGCTGAGGCTGAGGCAGGCTGAGACTGAGGCCGAGGCTGAAGGCAGACTGAGGCTGAGGCTGAAGCAGGCTGAGGCTGAGGCTGAGGCAGGCTGAGGCTGAGGCTGAGGCAGGCTGATGCTGAGGCAGGATGAGGCTGAGGCTGAGGCTGATGCAGGCTGAGGCTGAGGCAGGCTGAGGCTGAGGCCGAGGCTGAAGGCAGACTGAGGCTGAGGCTGAAGCAGGCTGAGGCTGAGGCTGAGGCAGGCTGAGGCTGAGGCTGAGGCTGAGGCTGATGCAGGCTGAGGCTGAGGCAGGCTGAGGCTGAGGCCGAGGCTGAAGGCAGACTGAGGCTGAGGCTGAAGCAGGCTGAGGCTGAGGCTGAGGCAGGCTGAGGCTGAGGCAGGCTGATGCTGAGGCAGGCTGAGGCTGAGGCTGAGGCTGATGCAGGGTGAGGCTGAGGCTGAGGCCGAGGCCGAGGCTGAAGGCAGCTGAGGCTGAGGCTGAAGCAGGCTGAGGCTGAGGCTGAGGCAGGCTGAGGCTGAGGCTGAGGCAGGCTGATGCTGAGGCAGGCTGAGGCTGAGGCTGAGGCTGAGGCTGAGGCTGAGGCTGAGGCTGAGGCTGAGGCAGGCTGAGGCTGAGGCCGAGGCTGAAGGCTGAGGCTGAGGCTGAAGCAGGCTGAGGCTGAGGCTGAGGCAGGCTGAGGCTGAGGCTGAGGGCTGAGGCTGAGGCAGGCTGAGGCTTAGGCTGAGGCTGATGCAGGCTGAGGCTGCGGCAGGCTGAGGCTGAGGCGGAGGCTGAAGGCAGACTGAGGCTGAGGCTGAAGCAGGCTGAGGCTGAGGCTGAGGCAGGCTGAGGCTGAGGCTGCGGCAGGCTGAGGCTGAGGCTGAGGCTGATGCAGGCTGAGGCTGAGGCTGAGGCCGAGGCTGAAGGCAGACTGAGGCTGAGGCTGAAGCAGGCTGAGGCTGAGGCTGAGGCAGGCTGAGGCTGAGGCTGAGGCTGAGGCTGAGGCAGCTGAGGCTGAGGCTGAGGCTGCAGGCTGAGGCTGAGGCAGGCTGAGGCTGAGGCCGCGGCTGAGGCAAACTCAGGCTGAGGCTGAAGCAGGCTGAGGCTGAGGCTGAGGCAGGCTGAGGCTGAGGCTGAGGCTGAGGCAGGCTGATGCTGAGGCAGGCTGAGGCTGAGGCTGAGGCAGGCTGAGGCTGAGGCAGGCTGAGGCTGAGGCGAGCCGCGACAGATTGAGGCTGAGGCTATGCAGGGTGAGGCTGAAGCAGGCTGAGGCTGAGGCTGAGGCAGGCTGAGGCTGAGGCAGGCTGAGGCTGAGGCTGAGGCAGGCTGAGGCTGAGGCTTGAAGGCAGGCTGAGGCTGACTTGTGACTGCTGACTGCCGTTGCCACTGCGACTGTCATCGCGAATGCGACTACGACTGCGAGAACAGCAGAATTCTACAACTGGATTTTCATCTGAAACTTAAGGGGAATGATTCCAGATATGCTCCTACACATCGCTGTTAGGTTGCTTCGCCGGGATAATTGGATTATTTTGGGATTATTTCTGGGATATCAGTTTTTTTGTTTTCGTCGAAAATCCCCCTGTAGGGGGACAGGCCCGACTTAATTGTACCCTTCTGAGGTCAGGGTCCCCCGGGGCCTTCGACCCCTGTCACGGGACAAGGCTGCCCGCCCCGAGCCCTGCTCCACGACCCGATGGGGTGCCGCTGCTGAGCCTCGAGGGCGCGCCGCGGTGAAGCTCGACGGCCGCCCCGCTTTTCTCCGCGGCGACGCTTCTGATCGAGAGGGGGGTGATGACTAGGGGGGGGTGGATCTCATGGCGTGGGCCGTGATATTTTCCCAGATTTCATGGCGCCTCTTCTGACTTCGTTACGTCCCTGGCCCCCCCCCTCCCGGGGGCCGCGCACGTGCCGCCGGTCCTGATTTGCACCTCCCCCTCTTGGACCCCCCCCCTTGGCCGCTCCAGATCTGAGGACAGGGCGGAGTTTTCACGAAGGAGATGGGGTCCTCAGGAATGCGGGTTTGGGACTCGCCGGGGCCTCCCAGCTCTCCAGGGGTCGTCCTGTCGGCCGCGCCGGGGCCTGTGGGAGGCCCTGAGGGCCTGAGAAGGTAGATTTGTTTGCTTACAGAGCACACCACCTTCCGCGGGGGAAGTAGCGGTCAGCAGTCAGCATCCCACCTGGAGAATTAGGAAAGAAGGGTTCCCGCCAGCGGGTGTCCGGAATCAGGAGATCAGGGGCCCAGAATTCAGGGAAATCACGAGGCATCAGGGGCCCAGCCAGCCCTTGCCGATAGGGGAAAGGAGGGGGAGGAAGATGAGACGAGCGATGCGCGCCCCTCACAGCTGGAGAGTGGCTGGGAGCTCGATCCCGAAGACATCGGTCAACTGTGCCAGGACCCCTTCTCGGGTGCTGCCAGACGATCCCCTGGCACAGGGTGTCTCCAGGACCCCCCCTGCGGCCCCCACGGCCTCCAGCGCACCACCCGTCAGGCCCAGAAGGCCGCAGGGGGCCCAAGATGAAGCGAAGCGCTGGTGGGGGCCACCCTGGACCAGAGACACGCTTCGCAGCCCCCGACGTTCTTCTCCCGGGCCCGCTTCCCTCGTGCCGTTCGTGGGCGAACACACGCATCCGACACCGCGGACACGGGGCGCTCTTGCTCGCGGATGCCCCGCGGCGGAAAGCATCCGTGCGGCCGCAGTGTCCGCGGGATCGTGCCCCCGAACCCAGGCCGCGAGGGCGCGGATGCGGACATGTCCACCGCTCGTGTGCCTCGAGCGCCCGCGGAGGCTTCCGAAGTGGCGTCCGCAGAGATGGGGTCGGAGGTCGCGCCGCACCGGCGATGCATCTGCGATGCATCGGCGACGTCGGCGGTGCATCGGCGACGCCAGCGTGAAGTCGGGCACGTCCCTCTACAGGAGGAATATTCAAAAATAGTCAAACAAATCGTCGGGGGACGATTTTTTGTTATATTGTTGACAATTCTAGGGACATGTTTGGAGTATTTCTTATTGTTCATCCAAACTCCGCCTGTAGGAGGACATGCCCGACCTAACGCTGGCGCTCCGAGGCCGGAAATTATACGTGACCGCCGCCTGGAGGATGAATTCTCGGGGGCACCTCGACATGCGGTGGATATATGCACAGATTCGGGCCCCGGGGTCCAATACATTATATAATATATATATAATATATATATATATATATATTATATATATAAGTAATTTATATATATATATATATATATATATATATATATATCTCCCCCTCTCTCACCATATCCATGTCCGCCGCCCGCTGGGGCACCAGGACGTCGGTTCCCAGGCGGTGGACATGGACAAATACCCGCCTCGTGGGCGCTGAGAAAAGTGGGCCCCGATGCGAGCCGCATCGGCGATCGATGCATCTGCGAGGCGACGCGGTCCTCCGACCCGAGCTACGCGGACCCCATCCTGGGCGCCTTCCACCTCCGCCGGATGCCGACCTCGAATCCGACTCGATCCGTGCAGCCCCCGAGGCGCGAGATTCCGACCGCGACCTCGCCCGATTTGACGCAGGGGCGCTTCGAAGTGGTGGCCGACATCTGTCGACTTCCTGTCAGTTTCACGGCGCCGACATCGCAGAGCGGATTCCGTTCGGAAAACGATGGGACGGGCCCAGAGTGTCCTGGAGAATTTCGCTTCGGATTTCGAGGAGGAATTCCCGCGGATTTTGTTTGGCCAGGAATGAGGACAAAAAAATACTCACTGCGTGGAGCTCCCCATATGTGCATCCCATGTTTTATGTCATGCCGTGGTGAGCGTCCGTTCATGAGCGGTCGACTACAATAGCGCGTCCACGAGGGCGACAGGGCCGACGAAGACGAGTGACCCCTAATGCGAGTGATTGCGTATGAGTCAGAGTGAGCTTTGAGTATGGTTGAATGCGAGCCTCTTCCTCTTCATCCCCCCTTCTCAGCTGCCAGGCCTTCCCTTTTCAGCCCGTGGTAGCTTTGGAGTTTCCCACATGTGCATATGTTGTAGGATAGTTGGCAAAGGGATATGTAAGACGAGCGTTTAGCCACACAAGGCCATAAGTGCATGTCATGTTGGAGGATCGTGCCACGGTGAGCATTTCCAACGATCCCCGCACACAACCGCCCCCCCCCCCCCCCCCCCCTCGCAGTCACACGACATATGTCTAGATACATGTCTATGTATATATACATATGTTATATATATATATATATATAATGTATATATATATATATATATATATATATATATATATATAGATGTGTGTCCCTGGACCCCTGGACTTCGGAACGAACGTTCTGCTCGCGTCAAGAACCTTCGAGCAAAGCGCCCCTCCTCCTCCTCCTGTTCCTGTTCCTCCACCCCCTCCCTTCTCCTGCTCCTGCTCCTCCTCCTCATCCTCCTGCTCCCCCTCCCCCTCCGCACCCCCATGCCCTTCCTCACGATCCCCCGCCTCCTCCTCCTCCTCCTGTTCCTCCTCCTCATCCTCGTTCCTGTCATTTCCCTCCCTGTTGAGCCCAGAAACAAGCGAACCGCCTGAGACATCCCCACAATATGGCCGCGAACGTGCCCGTGCAACCACCCCTGGCGGTTCCCCATGGGGGTGCTGCAACCAACGCCCCGCTTGAGACATCCTCACAATCTGCTCTTCAAGCGAAGGATGTTGAGCCGAAAAACAAGCAAACCGCTTGAGACATCCCCACAAAATGGCCGCGAACGAGCCCGTGCAACCACCCCTGGCGGCTCCCCTTAGGGGTGCTGAAACCAGCGCCCCGCCTGAGACATCCTCCCAATCTGCTCTCCAAACGAAGGATGTTGAGCCCGGAAACAGGCAAACCGCCGGAGACATCCCCACAAAATGGCCGCGAACGAGCCCGTGCACCCCCCCTTGCGGCTCCCCTCAGGGGTGCTGAAACCAGCTTCCCGCCTGAGAAATCTTCACAATCTGCTCTCCAAGCGAAGGATGTAGGGCCCAGAAACAAGCAAACCGCTTGAGACATCCCCACAAAATGGCCGCGAACGATCCCGTGCAACCACCCCTGGCGGCTCCCCTTAGGGGTGCTGAAACCAGCGCCCCGCCTGAGACATCCTCACAATCTGCTCTCCGAGCGAAGGGTGTTGGGCCCAGAACAAGCAAACCGCTTGAGACATCCCCACAAAATGGCCGCGAACGAGCCCGTGCAAACACCCTTGGCGGCTCCCCTTAGGGGTGCTGAAACCAGCGCCCCGCCTGAGACATCCTCACAATCTGCTCTCCAAGCGAAGGATGTTGAGCCCAGAAACAAGCAAACCGCCTGAGACATCCCCACAAAATGGCCGCGAACGAGCCCGTGCAACCACCCCTGGCGGCTCCCCTTAGGGGTGCTGAAACCAGCGCCCCGCCTGAGACATCCTCACAATCTGCTCTCCAAGCGAAGGATGTTGAGCCCAGAAACAAGCAAACCGCCTGAGACATCCCCACAAAATGGCCGCGAACGAGCCCGTGCAAACCACCCCTGGCGGCTCCCCTTAGGGGTGCTGAAACCAGCGCCCCGCCTGAGACATCCTCACAATCTGCTCTCCAAGCGAAGGATGTTGAGCCCAGAAACAAGCAAACCGCCTGAGACATCCCCACAAAATGGCCGCGAACGAGCCCGTGCAACCACCCCTGGCGGCTCCCCTTAGGGGTGCTGAAACCAGCGCCCCGTTTGAGACATCCTCCAAATCTGATGTGTGTTGAGTCAGTATGAGTATGAGCAGGTCTGAGTATGAGTATGCTTGAGTATGAGTAAGTCTGTGTATGAGTAAGTATGTGTATGAGTAAGTCTGGGTATGATTAGGTCTGTGTGTGAGAAAGTCTGTGTATGTGTACGTCTGGGTATGAGTAAATCTGAGTATGAGTAATACTGTGTGTAAGTCTGGGTATGAGTAAGTCTGTGTATGAATACGTCTGGGTGTGAGTAAGTCTGTGTATGAGTAAGTCTGTGTATGAGTATGTATGAGTGTGAGTAAGTCTGAGTATGAGTAGGTCTGAGTATGAGTAAGTCTGAGTGTGAGTAGGCCTGAGTATGAGGAAAGAGGAGGAGGGGAGGAGGAAAGAGGAGGAGGGAGAGGGAGTAGGAGGCGCCCAAGTAATAACAAGAACCCCATCTTAGGATATGGGGAACAACACGCGAAGATCATGTCGTTTTAAACTAGCTTTTTGGAGTTTTGCATTGGCAGAAATCCGCGCAACAATCCGCTGCAGCACGTCTGTAAGGTCGGTGCAGTAAATCCTGGGAAGGCACGGGCGAGCACGACGGACACGGGCAACACGGACATCGACGACGACGACGACGACAACGACGCTGGCGGCGACCGAGGGGCTTCGAGGCCTCCTAGATGGGCCATCCAGGAGGCCAGGATCAGCAGAACAAAATAGTCGCACATACAAATCAACGCCGCTTCCCGGGGCAATATCGGAAAACATGGGAAGTACATGAGGAAGAGGAAGAGGAATATCCAGAACATATTGAAGCAGACTGGGAACCTGGAGTGTGTGTCGATTCGGTTGTGCCTCCCTAAGCCAGTGTAGCCAGCGTTTCTTTTATATACGATTTCGCCAATCTGCGCGGGCCCCCGGCCCCTCGAGGAGGAGGAGGAGGAGGAGGAGAAGGAGGAGGAGGAGGAGGAGGAGGAAGAGGAAGAGGAAAAAAGGAGGAGGAGGAGGAGGAGGAGGAGAGGGAGGGAGGAGGAGGAGGGAAGAGAGGGGGGAGGGCGATGCTGTAGAATGGATTGATGATGATGAGAGAGTAGGTGAAGGAGGAGGAGGAGGAGGAGGAGGGAGGGGTGAGGAGGGAGGAGGAGAAGGAGGGAAGGACGAGAAGGTAAGAGGAGGACGAAGGAGAAGGAGGAGGAGGAGGAGGAGGGAGGAACAGAAAAAGGACGGGGACGAGGACGAGGAGGAGGACGAGGACGAGGACGAGGACGAGGAGGGGACGAGGACGAGGACGAGGACGAGGAGGAGGAGGAGGAGGAGGACGAGGAGGAGGAGGAGGAGAGGAGGAGGAGGAGGAGGATAAGGAGGAGGAGGAGGAGGAGGAGGGAGGAGGGAGGGGGACGACGAGGAGGAGGAGGAGGACGAGGAGGAAGGAGGAGGAGGAGGAGGAGGAGGAGAAGGAGGAGGAGGAGGAGGAGGAGGAGGGAGGAGGAGGTGACGAGGAGGGGAGCAGGAGACGGAAGAGGAGGAGGAGGAGGAGGAGGAGGAGGAGGAGGAGGAGGAGGAAGAAGAAAAAGAAGAAGAAGAAGAAGAAGAATAAGAAGACGAAGAAGACGAAGAAGAAGAAGAAGGATAAGAAGAATGATAAGAATGATAAGAATAAGAAGAAGAAGACGAAGACGAAGAAGAATAATCATAATAAACATAAGAATAAGAAAAAGAAGAATAATAAGAAGAATAGTAATAATAATAAGAAGAAGAAAATAAGAAGAAGAAGACGAATAATAGTAAGAAGAAGAATAAGAAGAATAATAATACAAAGAAGAATAATAAGAATAAGAAGAATAATAATAATAAGACGAATAAGAAAAATAATAATAATAAGAATAAGAAGAAGAATAATAATAAGAGGAGGGAGAAGAAAGAGGAGGAGGAGGAGCGAGGAGGACGAGGGACCGAGGACGAGGACGAGGAGGAGGGGGAGGAGGAGGAGGAGGGAGGAGGAGGAGAGGAGGAGGAGGAGGAGGAGGAGGAGGGAGGAGAAGGAGGAGGAGGGAGGAGGTGGAGGAGGTGGGGAGGAGGAGGAGGAGGAGGCGGAGGAGGAGGAGGAGGAGGAGCCAGGAGGAGGAGGAGGTAGGAGCAGGAGGAGGAGGAGGAGGGAAGAGGAGGAAGAGGAGGAAGGAGGACGAGGAGGCGGAGGAGGAAGGACAGGAGGAGGAAAGAGGAGGAAAGAGGGAGGAGGAGGAGGAGGGAGGAGGAGGAGGAGGAGGGAGCGATAGGGAGGAAAAGGAGGAGGAGGACGAGGAGGAGGACGATGGGGAGGAGGAGGAGGAGGAGGAGGAGGAGGAGGAGGAGGAGGAAAAGGAAATGGAAAAGGAAAAGGAAAAGGAAAAGGAGGAGGAGGATAAGGAAGGGGAGGAGGAGAGCCGTTCTGATCGTTCCTAGGTGGATGGGGGGGTCTTGTGCGTACATACTTCAGAGCGCCGTGTACGCGTGGGCACTGGTAACGAGTTTCTTCCTGGATGGGGAATTTCCCATCATTCCTCTGTCTCCGCTGCTCTCTCGGCTCCCACGGCACCAAGCGAGGGCCCCGCCGCCCCGTCCCTCGGGGGATCGCGCCCGCCGCGGCGTGTCTCGTGGGCGGACGGCGGTTCGGAGAGGCCCTGGCAAGTGGTGCGCAGGCGGCAGCCGCCGCGCGCTGCTGGCGCTGGAGGGGGCTCGCGCTTCACGCCAGCGCCGTGGCAGCGGCAGAGTTTGCCGCAGGCCAACGACGCAGTCGTCCTGCGCGGCCCCCGCAAGCCGTCCTGGGGCTGCAGGTGCGGCACAGACGGCAACTGGGCGTGCAGGCTGGCGCGCCGCTCGTGTGGGCGGGCGGCCCCGCTGTCAGTGCGCCAGCATGCACTCGAGATGGCGGCCTGCCCCAAGGCGGGCAGCCAGCCCCCAGCTGGCGGAGGTCTAAACAAGGGGGGTCGCAAGGTGCTGCCGCAGGGAGGTCAGTCCGCAGAGGCGCCTGCGGCGCAGACGCAGCACGAGGCCACGGCTGCCCCTGGAAAGGGGCCAGCGAGGAGGCGGTGGCAGCCTGCCTGGTCGTGCTGGCAGATAAGGGTGCGGTCATCAGCGACGAGGATCGGGTCGAGCTTGCCCAGCCGAAGCAGCCTGCCAAGGAGGTCGAGCCCAAGACCCACTCGCAGGCGCTGCGGTCCTGGATCTGGAAGCTGGAGAAGCTGGACAAGCAGGCGGCGGCGAAGGAACCGGCGAGCACCTGGAGCAGGCGAAGGCGGCCGTGGAGGAGGCGGTTGCTGTCCTCGAGGCGGCCCGCCAGCGGCAGGCCGAGGGCCGCGAGGCTCTCGAGCAGGCCGAGCGGACGGAGCAGGCTGGCTTGCCGCCTGGTTCCAACTCGGCCCGCGGCGTTGAGCTGGCCAAGGCGATCGTTGGCTTGGAGGCCCTCGGAGCCATCACCGCTGACGGAGCCGAGGCCGCCAGCTTCCAGGCCTCGCGCGCTGCCCTGCAGCGGAAGGTCGACGCCATTTGGGCCGAGATCGCCGAGGGCGAGCGGGCGGCGGCGCCCAGCGGGGACGCGCGCCCATGGGCGAGAAGGCAGAGCCCTCTGGGCCGCCTGCTGCAGGGCCGCACGCTGCAGGTTATCCGCCTGATGCTGCTGCTGCTGCTGCTGCTGCTGCAGGTGGCGAGCGAATCTGCGACCCTGCGGGCTCCGAGGGCGCGGGCGACGACCACGTGGTCTTTTTTGCCGAAGTCGACCAGCTCGAGGGCGATAACCGCCGCAAGCTCGAGGGGGCGTGTCAGGCCGCAGGGGTCGAGCTCCCCGTCGCCAAGCTCGCCCGTGGGCGCGACGGCCGAGGCCATGATGAGGTTGGCCCAGGCTCGGCGTGATGTCGGAGCGTGGCTGTTGGACACCGCCAACACCGCGTCCCGCGGCAGCATGATGCGCTGGCTGCAGCAGGAGGCGACCGCAGTTGTGGTCTTCTTGCAGGATGTGGGCGTGGCCACAGGCGCGGCGCCCGAAGTGGAGCAGGCCTGCCGCGGAGAAGGCTGGAAGATGGCGCTCAGCGAGTCAGTGCGCGCCGAGAAGGGCGGCCCGTCCAGCGGCGCGGGCATCGGAGCGGGAGCGCACATCGGGATGGCAAATGCGCCCAAGGGGCCCGAGCTGCCACGAGACCGAGCGGTAGCGAAGTGGGTCTTTTGCTGAGTGCCAGGGGTGTTCATTGCGGTGTCGGTGTGCCTAGTGGCTGCCGAAGGCATCGATGTGGAGTCGAAGCTGGTCCTTGGGCAGCTGGGGGAGTACGCGGCACCCCGCAGTTGCGGATGAGAGTCAGGGGGCGGCGGGGACGTCTGCAGCCCGCGAGGCTCTGAAGAAGCCCGCCGCAGGCGCAAATTTTCAAGCTACGCAGCGAGCTCGCCGCAGGCGCTGATTTTTTGTTAAAGCAATGTCGGTGGTGGGTCGGGGGTTGGGTCGCAGGTGGGTCGCGGGTGGGTTGACCGCGGGTCGCGGGTGGGTCGCGGGCTCTCCACCTCCGCCTGGGGGGGATTCAAAAACTCGCCGCAGGCGCCGAAACTTTTGATTTGTATACTGAACGCGGTTTGGGTCGCGGGTGGGTCGCAGGTTCCCCACCTGGAACGAATGCAAAAGAAGCTCGCCGCAGGCGCCGAACATTTCGGGTGGGTCGCGGGGTTGGTCGCGGGCGGGTCGCGGGTGGGTCGCGGTGGGTCGCGGGTGGGTCGCGGGTGGGTCGCGGGCGGGTCGCGGGGAGGTCGCGGGTGCGTCGCGGGTGGGTCGCGGGCGCGTCTCGCGCATGGGTCGCCGGGGGGGTCGCGGGGCGGGTCGCGGGGCGGGTCGCGGAGCGGGTCGCGGGTGGGTCGCGGGTGGGTCGCGAGGTGGGTCGCGGGTGGGTCGCGGGGCGGGTCTCGGGCGGGTCGCCAGGGGGGTCGCGGGTGGGGCGACGACAACAACAAACGACAAACAACTAAAAACAAACACCAAACAACAACAACACCAACAACAACAAACGCAACAACAATTACAACAACAACAACAATCATTTTACCCGAACGCTCAGTGTTCTCCCCAGTGCCAGGGTTTTCTTGCGACACCAGCCAATACCCCCACTTCGTGGGGGGGCCGTTCAAGCTCTACCAAATATCCAAACGACTCTTCGAGACCACCCACACCCAGCTTCCCGCCCTATGACGTTGGGACACTTCACTTCGTGGCGTGCGGACGACCCTGGCTACTACACTGGCGTGGGGTACACGCCCACAGAGGTTGATCACATCTGTTACATATGATGTGGTACACGGTACACGTGAGATGGTACGCAGTGCCAAGATAGTTGGTCACATTTTTGGGGCAAATTCGTGGGGATGGGATTACAGAAGTACATGTGTTACACTGGGGGCCTCTTTGAGGGAGCCTCTTGGGGGCCTCTGGAGTCCTCTTGAAGCCTCTTGGGACCATCTTGGGCGCCTCTTTGGGCCTCATGGACGCCTCTTGGGGCCATCTTGCGCGCCTGTTGGGGCCATCTTGGGTTTTAAAGATTCATCAAGAGACCGCGAATGGATTTCGAGATTTTTCGGATGAGAAAGTAGTGCGTTTTCATATGTTTTCTGAACATCGCATCTTGAAATTATTGAAAACCCATTGTGTTTGGCAGGATTTCGACATGCGCGCGCGGCGGCCGCGCGCATGTGCACTTCGTCTCATATTTTGCAAGGGATGGTGGCCCTCGCAGGCGCGCAACCGTTGTTGGAGAAGTTCAAAGCACCTGAAGAAGTAGCACGCAAAGACCCTTTTGACAGAAATGTTTAAAAAGTGGTGTGTTTCCTATGAATCCGCAAGAGCGCGCGGAAGGACATTTTGACATTTTTTTCTTAAAAAACCATTGGGTTTTTGATGTTTTTATGTTAAAATCGCTACGAAACCTAAGGTTTTGGAAGGATTTCGTCTTGCGCGCACGAATGTCCACTTTACCTTATTTTTTGCAAGGGATTCTTACAATTTGATCAAGTAAAAACAAGAATTTTCATTTTATAGTGTTTTTTGCAAGGGAAAACGAGCGTCAACAAAACAACCGGATCCGGTGACAATCCACTTTTCTGAAGCTTTCGCTAGAAAATGAAGGAAATGAGGCCGCGGCCTAGGTTTGGGAGGGGGGTCGCGCACCAGGGGTCTCAACAATAATATTTCTTTAGAAGTAATAATATTCAACAACAACAACAACAACAACGGCGAGAATCCGCATCGCGGAATTCCACTTCAGCCATGCACCCAGGGACAGTGAATGGACGTTCGGTGCAGCCCCCGCACTCTGATCTCGCATGCGCCGCGGTGCCCCGCGCCATCGGCGGCGACTGGGACTGCGAGCCCCATGGGCTGGAGGCCCGGGGCTGACAGCAGGAGGTAGACGGCGCGGTCGCGGCGCCTGGGGTTCCCACGTGCCGAGTCGGGCCAGGTTCGGAGATCGACTTCCTCGCGGTCTCGAGCGGCCTGGGCGGCAAGGTGCAGGGCTGCAGCAGGCAGGGCGCGGCGCTGGCGCCGCGCTGGCCCGCGCGGCGCATCTCTGCGCGAGGGGTGCCCCCAAGCGCAGGCTGGCCCACGTGGCGGCGCGGGCGCTGCCCGCGCAGCGGCCCGTGGGGTCGCGCCCCGAGCCTCCTGCTCGGGTCCCTTCCTGCAGCGAGCGCGCGGCGCTGGCCGACCTTGGTGTCGCCGCAGGGCAGGAGGCCACCGGGACGGGCGCGACGTGCTTGGAGGTGATCCAGGAGAGGACCGAGCCGCTGCAGCCACCCGCCCCCGACGCCCTTCTGCCTGGTCAAGCGGAGGGCGCTGTCGGAGCCGCGCTCAGGAGTGAGTCGAGTGCCCTTGCATGTGAGCTGGCCAGCGTCGCGGGCGCCGGGGCGTCGACGCGGCTTCGCTGAGGCGTCTGAGTGAGAACTTCGACGAGAGCTGGGCGAAGGCCGTCCACTGCCTGCACGGCGACGCGGCTGAGGTCCCTTTCGCCTGTGACCTGGCGGTCGACGAGGACGTCGTGCCTGGGGGGCCGCTGGGCGATGCTGCAATATGTAGGCGTGGGTGCCGCGGGTCGAGCCGCGCGGGAGACCGGCCGAACCTCGCGCGGACCGCTGATCCCAGAGCGGCTCTCGCCAAGGCCCCGCGCCGACGCGGAGCGGGATGGCGCGGGCGCCAGAACGCAAGCCCCAGCCCCCAGGGGCACCTTCGAGGTAAACGGCGAGAGGGGCTGGGCTCAGTCGCGAGATGTCATGCTGGAGCCTGCCCCCAGGTGCACCCGAGGGGTGCGCTGCGAGCGGAGCAAGCCCGCCTCGATCACGGAATAAGCAGCTGGTGGGGCCGCTGCTTGGGGGACATGCAGCGGAGTCGCCCGCGGCGCCCGTGGGCCCCCCGAGGGCCGCGGGCACTTGGGCAGCCGTCGACGTTGCCGCGGGCCGTCGGGACGCTGTCGGCGATCGGCTGGGGGAGCGCGCCGCTGTTGGAGGAGCGGCGCGGGCGGGGCCGCTGGCTGGAGGAGCGGCGCCTTGGCTTGGGCGGGGGGGGGGGGGGGGGGGGGCGGCAGCTCTGGGGGCACCCCGACCCCCCGCGCCCGAGCCGGGGGCAACCGCGCGACCGCTCCAGGATGACCGACGCGATCGACGGCGCGAGCGCGGCGCCGCGGCAGCAGCAGCCAGGCGACGCAGCAGCCAGGCGGCAAGGCTGGCGGCGGTAGGGGGCTGGACTCGGTCGCGGGGCCCAGCCTCGGACCCGAGCTGCCAGCCCAGCGCCCGTGGGGGGAAGGGGGGCAGGATCCAGTCCTGCAGCGTCACGACCCCTTCCCCGCGCCGCCGCAAGCCTCAACAGCGGCATGGGCGGCCGCCGTCGTGGCGAAGTACCTGCAGCTGGGGCAGCGGGAAATGGTGAACCGGCAGCGCGGGGGGGGTGCCAATCTGATGGAGGCCGACCTGCGCGGGCTGCCTCGCGCGGCGCCAGAGGGCTTCCACCTGCGCGTCGGGCGCGGCGCCGAGGCGCGGCACGCGGAGAAGAACATGCTGCTGATTGGAGAAGCGCTTCACCCAAGTGGCTGCCCAGTGTCTGCTCGGCGGCGACGCATTGCGGCCGCCACCTGGGAGACGCTAGCCCGCCGCCGAAGACTGCGCATCATGGCGGCGATGCCCAAGGCGCTGGAGCAGCAGAGGGCCCTGCATACCACTGCGCGCTGGCGGCTGGGGACTTGGGATGTGGCCCGGTGTCAGGGGAGGAGGCTCGGAAGTGGAAGCGCCAGCTCCACGAGCTCAGTCACCTCAGCTACAGCCAGCTGGAGGCACTCGAGGAGGAGGCTCGTGGGCTTGCGACGAAGCTCGAGGACCGCCGCGGCAAGAAGCGGATCCAGCTGTGGCGCAAGTGGGCGCGTGAGGCGGTGCAGGACGGTGCAGGGGCAGCGCGTCGCTTCTGCCAGGCGCCGCTGGCCTGGGCGCCCGACCTCGACGGGGCGAAGGGGCCAGCAGGGATCGCTTTCACATTCGACGCGCTGGCGGACGAGCACCAGGAGGTCTGGCGCCATGGCGAGGTCCTGCCGTTGGACCTCTACGAGGCGCTTCCAGACGTGGGCCTGGAGGAGGTTGGCCAGGCCCCTTCCCCCGATGACATCAGGAAGGCTGCAGCTGCCCTCAAGGGGTCCACGGCCACGGGGGATCGACTGCATCAAGCCTCAAGCCCCAGTCCTTCGGCCACCTGGGCGACGACGGCCCCATCGCGTTGGGGCTGCCGCTGCAGGTGCTGGAGGCGGCGTGCAGGGCCCCAGGGCAGCTCGACATGGTGCCTATGTTTTCCCGAAGGCGGAGGGGGGCTGACGCCCCATCGGGCTCCTCAGCAGCTTGGTCCGCCTGCTGGGGAAGATATGACGAGGCGAAGCCTGGGACTGGGAGAGGCATCGCCCCGGGGAATTCTTCTTCGGCGGCGAGGGCAAGTCATGTGAGGGCGCAGTCTGGCTTCAGGCGCTCGACGCCGACATGGCGGCAGCGATGGGGCAGCATTCGGCGACGTCGACGCTGGACCTGTCGAGGGCGCACGAGCGGGTGCGCCATGAAGGGCTAGTAGCGGCAGCTCGGAGGCGCGGGATTGCACGCGGCGCTGGAAGCCCACCCCCCGCTCGCATGGCGGGCGGCGCAGGCTCTGCCTGGGCAAGCGGGTGACCGAGGCCTTCTCGCTGGGGACCTCGACTGTCGCAGGCTGCGTTTTCGCCGCGACCCCGCTGAAGGTCATGCTCCTCTCGGCCATGGACCTTCACGCAGAGCTGGCTGAACGTCAGTGCCTACCTGGTCGCGGCCGGGGGGCGTGGAGTTCGGCACCTCCGGCGTGACCAAGTGGCACTGCCAGAGGCTGGGGGGGGGGGGCGGCTTCATCATCTCGGCCACCAGAGGTGCGATCGTGCCCGGCGACGTCGAGGCTGGCAAGAGGACGGCCTACCGCCTCAGGAAGTGGGACTTCAGGTTGCGCCGTGAGGCCATTAACTTCGGGATTTACTTCACGCTCGGCGGCAACGCCTCGCGGGGAGCGCGTCGGGGGAGGCTGGGGCGCCTGGCGGCGAAGACGTCTCGGTACGCGCAGCTGCGGCGAGCGGGGCCAAGCTGGGGGCTGTCTTCAGGTGCAACGGCCTCGCCACCATCCCCCACTGCGCCCGCGTCAAGGGAGTTCGGTCCAAAGTGCTCGGCCAGGCCAGGACCATCACTGGCAAGGTGGCGGCGGGCGGGCGTGGCAAGAGGTGCAGGACGCTGCAGTTCGCCATCCAGCCTGGGCCTGGCTAGCGTCGAGACCCCGCGCGCGCGGCGAACTGCCTGTCGCTGGCGGCGCGGGCCAAGGGGGTCTTCGCCCAGCTGGGGCCTGAGACCAGCACGCCCCGGGTCTTCGAGACTGCTCGGCCAGCCCACTGGGGTCAGTCCACGGGGCCAACAGGTGCTGCGCGTCTCAGCCTAGGCCACACCGGGTGGGCGGCGGGGTCGTGGGACGTGTTTTTTTCTTGACAAGGGGCGGATCCATCGACCTGAAGTCCCACAGCCCGAAGATGGTCAGAAGGTTGGTCGAGCGGGGAGTGCGCAGATCCATTCTTCTACGGGCAGTGCCCGCGCACATCCACGGGCAGCTGGCAGGGCCGCCCACGATGTACCGTGCGCGGGCGGCGCTAGAAGTGCTGAGGGCGCAGGGCGGCGCGGAGCAGGTCGCGTTGGTCGAAAGTTTGGCGCGCGGCGGGCGTGTCTCCCATGCCGACCTGTGCACGGAGCGAGCCGCCACCTCGGCCGACTGCCAGTGGCGCGGCGCTGGCTTGGGCTCCCATCACCACGGGCTCTTCGCATGCGATGGCTCGGCGATTGCGGCGAGGGACGTGGACCTGGCAGACGCGCGCAAGGCGGGAGCTGCAGCAGACATCACGGACATGGGCTTCGCGAGGTGCCTCGTCCCGCTTGGGCTGGAGGCGGCGCCCGCCCCCGCTGAGAGCGAGCCGTGTCTTCGAGCGGGCGCCCTTGGGCATGGCGGTTTCTCGGGCACGGCCTGCATCGACGGTTCCGCCTCATTTCCGCAACTCGCTGGGCTCACGGGGACGGGCTGGGCAGGCATCTTGGTCGCGGAGGATGGGGGCGTCGTTGGCGGCCTGATGGGCGCCGCCCTTGGGATCGCGCAGAAGATTGGCTTCGCTGAGCTCCACGCCCTGGCTCGGGCGCTGCGCGAGGCGGCCCCTGGCGAGCTTTGCGTGTTCACGGACTGTAAGAATGTAGTGGGTGATTTTCGGGAGGGGCCAGGCTGGTGCAGGAGCCCCGAATACAAGTGCGCGCAGCTCTGGGGTGTGGTCTGGTTTCGAGTTCACGACATGGGCGAGCGCTTTGAGTTTCGTTGGGCGAGAGCCCACACCAGCTGGGCCGCAGCGGAGCGCGGGCACGATGGCCAATTGGCACATCGGCAACCACGAGGCCGACAAGAGGGCCAAGATGGGGGCCCAGCTGCGCGCCGACTTCGAGGAGGTCGGCGAGCTCGCCAGGCGCGTGAGCTCGGCGGCCGTCGCCGCGACGTAGCTGTTGCGCCGCCGAGGCGCGGTGCTGGAAAAGGCCGCTGGCGCGGGTTGGCCCGATCGGTCGGCCCTCCCCCCGCCTCGCCCGCCCCAGGTGCTCACCCTGGTTTCGGGCCCCAATGGGCACGCTTCGGGTGTCTTGGGAGGGCCTGGGGCTGCAGCAGGTGCGGGGCCAGGAACGGGTTCCGATCGAGGATAGCTCGCCTCCCGTGTCCAGGAGTGCCTTGGCCCGCGCCCGTCTCTCCCATAGGCTGTGGGTGACTCGGGGTGGGTTTGGAGCGCGGGGGGGTGGGGGGCGGGCAGCGTCGCCCCTGGGCGTCTCGGCCCAGGGATTCGGTCCGTCTGGGGAAGCCGACCCTGGAGCGCCTTCTGTCTGGTCGGGAGCCTTAGTCTGGTGTTTTTTGGGGTCTGCCGTTTCCGCTCTCGCGTGCTTCGACCCGTGGTCCGAGGTCCGAGGGGGCCGAACCTGGATTTTTGGTGTCCGCCCCCGGCGACTGAGGGGTTCTCGGGGAAGGGCGTCCTCCAGAACTTTTTCAGTGCCCCGAGGCGCCAGGCTTTGGCCATCGATTTCGGGGCGAATCCTGCTATGAGTAGGCGGCATAGAGGAACTAGAGGAGCAGGAGGAGGAGGAGGAGGAGGAGGAGGAGGAGGAGGAACGGAGGAGGATAATCCCTCCCTTAAACAAGACCTTGGCTGCTCTTGGCGACCTGTCAGGACTTTTTCCCCCCAGTCTGCCTGCGCGACCGGCAGAAGGCAGATCGACGCAGCGCCGGCCTGGAGCCGGTGCGGCCACGACGGGGGCGATGACCAGTGATGGGCTTGTTTTGCACCACCACCAGCATAAGTTGGGGTGAGGGTGGTCTTCCTCCTCCTCCTCCTCGTTCTCCTCGTCGTCCTCCTCCTCTTCGTCGTCCTTCTCCTCCTCGTCCTCCTCCTCGTCCTCCTCCTCCTCCGCCTCGTCCTCCTCCTCCTCCTCCTCCTCCTCCTCCTCCTCCTCCTCTTCCTCCTCCTCCTCCTCCTCCTCCTCCTCCTCCTCCTTCCCCCATCCAATGTATGGTGGTGGTGGTGGTGGGAAACAGGCCCATCAGACCAGGGGGTGGATGTTAGTTATGGCGGGGAACATGATTCGGGTAACCGAATGCGGGCGATGATAATGTACCTTCCCCACCTTTAACCCGTCCTATGTGCGAATTCCCGTCCAAGTGGATATGATTGTGGAGAGGGGCGCGAAAGCTGAACTTTAAAATCCACGGGGAAAGTTGCGAATCGAAGTTGTTATCATCTCGTGTTGACTAGCAACATCATCAAAAACGTTGAGCATGGCCATGGTGGTCTCACCACACCAGCTTCTGCAATCACGAGCGTGTGGTAGGGGTGTGGGATTCTCACCAGTTCAGTTTGCCCACGTTACGAACGTGCGGCAGGGCAATGGGATTCTCATATTCACGAAGTATCTCCCTGTAGGGACGGTTCCAAAGGATGCCGTGTTTGCATGGGTGAGCGGTTCGACATCCAGCGCAAGAAAGGTTTCTTGGCCAGATCGGCCAAGGACCTTTCTTGCGTTGGCAAAGTGTGCCTGCTTAGCCACGAGCCTCGAGATCTCTCGGGTCAGTCTTGTGTTTTGCGCCTGCTGGCAAGTATCCAAGAGCCTCGAGATCCCTCGAGTCAGCCTTGTGTCGTGCGCCAGGTTAGTCACGAGCCTCGAGATCTCTCTAATGAGCGTTGTGCCGAGTGCCCAGGATCACCATCATCATCATCATCAGCATCATCATCATCGTCACCGTCATCATCATCACCATCTGAATTTACATTTCCCAGGACAAACTTTGATTATCCCCGCCAGAACCCCGAGCTTTTTTCATCCCCGGGGTACTTTCATCGCCTGCGCCCGGTTAGTGGCGAAGCTTCTTCGCTCGCCTCTAGGCCCACCAAGGCGCATGTTCTAGAAACCTTTTCTGGTCTGCACAACATGTTTTCGGGGAATGTTTGGCTGGGGCCGTTTCGTTTCAACACATCGCGTTCACGTTCCAAAAACCCGGCTTTCGTTCTTAGAACACTTTGGGGTCCGAACGACATGTCGCGGTGGGCCCATAGAAGTGCCGGCGCGGTCGGCCCCCGTTCAACAAGGGGTGATATCATGGCGGGGGCCATGATACTTCCCCAGATTACACGGCGGCCCAAAGCATTTCGCAGCGTCCCTGGCCCTCCTTCCTGGGTCGCGCACGCGCCGCCGGCAACGATCTGTCTGCGTTCCCCCCTCCTGGAAGGCACCCCTCCTGGCCGCCAACGATTCCCCCGACCTTTCGGCCACGCGAGCGATGACAAAAAAACGGAGTCGGCTTCGCCGACGTTGGCGCCCAAGCTGCCCGGCGGCGCGCAGAGGGGGGGGTTAGGGGGGGGGGGAGGCTTCTTAGAACCCTGAGATCCGGGCGTCTCGATGTTTTCGGGGCCGGGCGTTTTCGCCTCTTGCCGTGCCCCCGGGCCCTCGCAGGTCGATCCGGTCTGAAAAATGACGCAGAAAGATGGGGTCCGGTGGTGCGGTCGTGATTTCTTACGATGTTACAATTTGGTTTGCAACGTCGGATCTCGGGGAAGGAGGCTGGTTCTTAGAAGGCGCTGGCCTTACATCTGCAGAGAAGAGAGAGAGCCCGCGCCTTTTAAGAAGCAGGGGTGCTTCTGAGAAGCCTTCCCCCCTCCCCTTACCCCCCTCTGCGCGTGGCCGAGCTGCCCGCGTAAGGTCGCGCGTAAGCGCCCGCGCCCTCGTCTCCAACGTGGCTTGCCGCGCTGGCGGCTCGCGTAAGCCAGCGCTCAAGGTCGATGCGTCATCTCTCGAACGACCCCTTTTCGATCGTCGATCAGATGTCGAAAGCCAGAAAAAGAACCCCTAAGGTCGGCCCGAGGTGTGAGATCGAGGTCGGTTCGGGGAGGGTACACCAATGTGTTTCGTGCTTGTTGGATGTTCTTGTGCATCCTGGGGGAGGGCACCCTCGAATGCGCTTCAGTTTGGCCGGCGGAGGGTCTCGTGTTCTTGGAGGATGTTTTTCTGTCTTAGTTATGCTTGTATTTAGAGAACCAGCCTTTTGGGCAGGGAGGGGTTCGGACGGGGCGAGGACGAGGATGAATAAGCCCGTTCCAGAGCGTTCGGGAACGCCCAGCGCTGTCCAAAACGCTCTGAGAAGACCGCGGGCCCGAGACTGGGGGAACGAACAGTTGTATGATGATATGAACATAGGAACTCGGAGGTCCACGCGGATTTCTCGGAGGGACTCAGGCGCGGACCCAAGAAATCCGCGCGGAGCGCCAACAGTTTACGTTTATGGCGTTTTTTGCGTGCGCGGCCCACGTGGTCATGCGGTGGCGCTGATGCGGATGATGGTAAAGAAGTGCGCGCGCAGAAATGCAAGACACTAGGCCATTAGGCTAAACGTCAGTGGAGAAGCGAGTTGCGTTGTTAGAGGAAGAAGAAACGCCATAAGCATAAACTTTTGGCGCTCCGCTCGGATTTCTTGGATCTGCGCAGAACCCCCCTCCCTGGCGCGCGGAGCGCGCCAGGGGCGGCGCCGGAGGCGTCGCCAGGGGGGCCCAGCGCCGATCCGAGAAAGCCGCGCGGACCTCTGAGTGATCATGGTATGCCATGTTTCTTTCCTGTAGAGATGTCCTCCAACGCCGCCGGAGCTCAGATATTTTCGATGTACAGTCGGGGTGCTGAACAAGGAACCCCTTTGCGTTTGGGAGGGGCTCGGTGTTGCTTGATAGCTTCACAGGTTGCCTTCGGTGTTCCTGAGGTTTTCTATGGGGGAATCGAGGTTCCTTAGGTCAAGGCCCCGACTGTATCCTCCCCCGAATTTGTCCTCGTCCTCCTAGTCGTCCGCGGGTGTCAGAGATTCGTCTCAGAGGTGTCGTCTCAGAGATTCGTCTCAGGGGTGTCCTCCTCCTCCTGCTTCTCCTCCTCCTCCTCCTCCCGCCATCCCCCTCCCCTCCCCCTCCCCTCCCCCCTGCCTCCCTCGATCCCCCTTCCCCCCCCTCATCCCGGGGCCCACAGTCAGAACTGATAAGTACCTGAGGATGCGCGATAAGGATGCGAGTCCCCTGGACGCCCCCCTTCGGATGCAGAGCTCAGCGCTGTATCCTCACCGCCCACCAGACCACCCCAACCCACCCGAAGGCTCCGATTTGCCCTCCAGTTCCAGTGGGGGGGGGGGGGTCGGGGAATACGGGAAAAGCACTTATGAAGCCTGGTACCCCCTCCAACCCCCCGAAATTCGGGCGGCACTCGGGTTTTCGGGTTGGGTTGGGGTGGTTTGGGAGGTACAGTCGGCCCGGATTAGGAGGTCGACCCTGCCAGCTCAAGGGTACCCTTGTGTCCTGTGCCTCGCGACCCACGCTTCCCACATCCCCCATGGCGACGTGGCCCTCGGAAGGGTCTTGTGTCCTCTCGCGTGTCCTGTCCAACCAATGCCGACTGTAGTCAGTATCCTCGCCCGAGCTTGGCCTCGTCCTGGCCACGGCCTGGTGGGGCGCGTGCGGCGCGGCGCGCCCCGGGCAGCAGGGCCAAGCGGCGGGCGGTGCCGCGAGGCCCGCACCAGGCCGCCCAGGCGCTCCGCGGGTCCTCGTGGGGGGGATCGGGGAGGAGGAGGATCAAGGAGGGGGAGGGGGAGGGGGAGGAGGAGGAGGAGGAGGAGGAGGAGGAGGAGGGAGGAGGGAGGAGGAGGAGGATGGAGGATAATGGAGGATAATGGAGGAGGAGGGGAGGAGGAGGATCGAGGAGGAGGATGAAGATACTGGTGGAGGAGGAGGATAATTGAGGAGGAGGAGGAGGAGGAGGAGGAGGCGGGGAGGAGGAGTATAATGGAGGAGGATAACGGAGGTGGAGGAGGATAAGGGAGGAGGGTAACGGAGGATAATTGAGGAGGAGGAGGAGGAGGAGAAAGGGGGGGATGCCCGGCTCCGCGCGCAGCAATCGGCGTCACCCCAGCATATTGATATTATGTTTTCGTCGCCCCCAAAGGGGCGACGCGCACGCCGAGACATGTTATAGCATAAGCCCTGCGCCGGGCGCTCTCTGGCCATGCCGCTCGGGAAACGATCTTCCACGCAATGGTTACACTAGATGTCCATGTCGGACGCACGCCTCCAGGGCGGGCATATAGTATTGGTATGTCTTCGTGCGTCCCAAGCAAGGAACCACAACCACGTCCGTCGGAGTGGATTTTTCGGGAGGGCCCCTCGACGACACTGACTTTGCATCGCTCGGACGTGTGCATTGTGTTCTCGGCGAGGACCACCGGGGAGCATCCGACCCCATCTGGGAGGCTTCTAGACTTAAGTCGGGCCTGACCCCCTACAGGGAGATTTTCGACGAAGAATAAAACATACCCCAAGAATGCCCCAAGAAGGTCAAAAAATATTCCAAAAATGGTCCCCAGGCTATTTTTGGAGTATTTTTCGTTGAAAGTCCCCCTGTAGGGAGACAGGCCCGACTTAAGACTACACGTAAGAGTAACCTTTCGCCAGAGTGACCTCTGGTGCGGGCCCAAGGGGGCTCCCCGATCGCGGAACGCGATGCGGTATCGTCTTGCGCGCTCGTGTCCCCAGTGAACCGCGCACCAAAGGTCACTCTTACCCAAGGTCACTCTTGCGTGTATTCGACTCGATGATGCGATGAATACCCAGACCACCTCGCGTTATGAGAGAATGCGACGGGAGGTTTTTCGCTATTGTCGGCCTCCGGGGGTCCTTATCGGGCCTCGGGACTTTCAAAAAACGACTCAGGATTAAGCACCGGTCCCGGGGAAGGGGTCCAGACCTCCCTAGGGTCGACGTTGTGAACAAATCACGACGTCGGGTTGGGGAATATAATGTTGTTCCAGTTTCGTAATGTAGTGGCCATACAGGACTTCGCGAAACCTGCAAGTGGCCTCGCTTGCTGAGCGCTCTGGGCCCCAACCGGCTACGCATGCGACACATGTGTATATGTATATGTATGTGTATATATATAGGTGTATATATATATGTGTATATGGATATGTATTTGTATATATCGATATCAGCTCAGGGGGACAAAACCGTTACGACAGATGTGTGCATTTGATCCCTGTGGAATTTTTCCGGAAGGGTCCACTGTGGGAGAACCCGGCGGCGTCGATATCAGCATTCTGATTGTGGTTGTGGTCGACGTGGCCCGCATTGGGACGCTGCATCGACCATAACCAGTACGAACCTCCGACAACCTCTGGTACGCGCAAGGTATCCCCCCAGGTGTGTCCTCGATGTGGTTGTGGTCGCTTGCTGTCTCCGATCCAGCGGCTGCGAGGTCGGCTTCTGCGGCCGGGGGGTGCCCAAACTCAGACCCCTCGGGTCAGGAACACAGAACGACGGAGGGTCTTGATAGGTTCGGCCGTTGGGGGCCTTCGCCAAGCCTGGGGACCATCAAAAAAGGAGACTCGGGATGGAGAACCGTTTCCGGGGAACGTGTCAAGACTTCCGGGGTTGAAGTGATGAAGGAATTCGGAAATTGGAACGTATGCATTACCAGTTGCGGGCGGTATTTCAATCCCAGGACTTTTTGAGTGTCGGGGACGACGTCGGGTTGGTGTGGTGTACATTCTTGTTCCCCGTGAATCGGGGGACACGAGGAAACATGTATACACCAAGATCCCTTGTACACCAGGATCCGCTTCCCTGTGCAAATTTCAGTGCAGGGCCTGAGAGTTCGATTCCCCAGAAACCATCACATCGGGGGTCTGGGAAGGGTGGGCCCCCGGACTCCATGCCTCCCAAATGGGATGCGAGTGGAGTCCGTAGCCATTTGGCTCAAGCGAGGTCCGCGCCTTTGCCTACCAGTCAGAGGCCCGACCGCCCAGTTACGAGTCGTCCATTCTTGTCGCTGCAGCGCAGCGTCATGATGCAGGGCATCTTTTTAGACGTTCAAGATAACCAACAACATGCTGACCGTGGTGAGGCTTGTCGGCCTTCCGCATCCCTAGAGGTCACCGCAGTTGACGACGGCCAAGGGGGACTCCCGGAAGATATTCCTCGGTCTATTGCGGCTCTGATGAACGTCGCCGAATGTTTCGGCTGGCTCAAGGGGAGCCAGCCGAATGTCTCGGCTGGCTCTTTCTTTGGAACCTGCTCCTTCATCCTGAATCTATTCGTCATGTGCATTTTGTTGGGCCAAGCAGCGTATTATTACGACAAGCATCGCTTAGTATGTGCATTTCAAGTTGTTGCGGCGTTGGAATTCCTCCACTGGGTGATGTTGCAGATGGGCGCGCTTGGGCTTTTTAGCGAAGACCTTCGCAGCTTCTTGCTCAAACGTCAACGTTCTTTCAGTGGTACCCGTTGCCAGTCGGTTTGTGGTGGACAGCCGTTGTGACGTTGACCAACCTAATTGCAGGTGCGCTTGCTTTGAGACCTCCACATGCCTTCGGCAAGAACAGCTTCGCGTTGATATCTTGGTGGGCCTTGTGCAAAGCGGTCTCAATGCCAGCAGCTGCATCTGTGATGGCTCTGTCGGGATGTATTGGTGGTAGTCTGCGAAAGCGTTTGTCGGCGGTGCGCAATGAATTGGAACAGGGTGATTCGGAGGCTGCTCGGCACGCCTACGCGGAATATGTGAAATATCTTCGCGAGGCCAAGGCCATCGCCAGTCCAGTAATCGTGTTTCTCGTGTTGTGGGTGGGTGTTTTGCATCTATCGAAATGTATGACCTTGCTGGAGTTCACATGTAAAAAAGAATCGAAGAGCGAATGTGGGGTTTTCTCCGAATATTCATCTTTCTTTGGGTAGCAGCCCCGCCGACATGGTTACCGATGGAACACGCAGCGATTCAGCTCCTTGCCGCGCAGGTTGCTAGCGCTGCCGCAGATCGCGATACCGATGCAGCTGCCCTTCGTGTGACGATGAACGCCGTGGGGGACCAGGCTGGGCTCAAGATATTGCATACCCCGCTCACAAGGAACAATATCATGAAGGCGACCTCGTACGTTTCCATTGTAGTGAGTATTTAAATAAACAATTGAGAAAAGCATGCTATTGGAGTCGATCTGCAATTTTTGATCTTCGCCCACGGGCCAAGTTGGTTGGGTACCTTGCAGTAAGATCGGCGCAGCGCTTCTGCAGAACGCTGTCTTCATCAGCATATCCTCCTCCTCCTCCCTCCTCCTCCCTCCTCCTCCTCCTCCTCCTCCTTCTCCTCCTGTTCCTCCTGTTCCTCCTCCCCCTCCCTTTTTGTCTGTTCTCCTCCTCCTCCTCCGCCTCGTCTTGTGCCAGCGTGGCACAAGATGGGAGGCAGGCTATCTTCTGCTGCTCCTGCCACCGCTTTCGCGTCTGCGATCATGCCATCCGCCACCGCGGTGGGGGAAGGGACAAAAAGTCCTGCCTCCGCGCACTGGTGGCAAGGCGGTGGTTTGGCATTTGCCCGGGGGGCCCTTGGTGCTCCAGCTCGGGTCCGGCGCGGCTTCTGCCATATTTCATCTCTTGTGCCATCGCATCTATACGACCACCCTTCGGGTGATACGGGGGTGGTGGGGGGGGAGAGGGGGGAACCAACATCTGACTCAATCGATCTCACTATCGATCTCACTCAACGGGACACCACGGGACACCACGGGACACTTGTCGATCTCATTATCGATTTCACTATCGATCTCGTTCAATGGGACACCACGGGACACCACAGGACAACTCAGGACACCGCGGGACACCTTTCGATCTCATTCCCTGTCTCATTATCGATCTCACTCAACGGGACACCATAGGACACCACGGGACACTTCGGGACACCACATCGATTCCATTATCGATCTCACTATCGATCTCACTCAACGGGGCACCACGGGACCACGGGACAACTGTCGATCTCACTATCGATCTCACTATCGACTTCAGTTTTTTGGACACCATGGGACACCTCGGGGCACCACATCGATCTCAGTCTCGATCTCATTTTCGATCTCACGATCGATCTCACTCAACGGGACACCACGGGACACCTGTCGATCTCATGATCGATCTCACTTTTTAGGACCCTCGGGGCACCACATCGATCTCAATATCGATCTCACTATCGATCTCACTATCGATCCCACCATCGATCTCACTATCGATCTCACTCAACGGGACACCACGGGACACCACGGGACACCACTGGACGCTACGGGACACCGCGGGACAATGCGGGACACCTCGGGACACCGCGGGACACCACGGGACATCGCGGGACACCGCCAGGGCCACCGCCGGACGGACGGAGGAAAGTCATTTGTCTTGACTTCGCCCTAGCAACGGCGGGTTAATTGCCCTCTCGCGCCCACGCAGCTTCGCCTCGCCCGCACGCACGACACGCACGAAACGAAACGATTTCCTGGCTGGGGTCTCCGTTCCACTGCGATCTCACCCCCCAACCTCCGATCAGATTGTTGCGAGGTGCAACACGAGATCCGAGCAGCTGGGGTCGAAGGATCGCTCCAGAGGGGGGGAGGAGTGAGAATGAGGAGACCTTCTCAGAAGGCTTTCGGAAGGCCCCCGGCCTCCTGAGAGGTCTGCCGGGCCTTCCCCGACAACACAGAGGACTTCTCAGAAGGCGCGAGTGCTTCTGAGAAGTCTCGCCGCCTTCTGAGGAGGCTTTCTCCTTCTCCCTCCCCCCCTCTCGCTCGCGGCCGAATCTTGGAGGTCATCGTCGTCATGGCCCCCTCGCTCCCCCACTCCGGCAGATTCCTGGGCTCTCTCCCGCCCTCCCCCCCTCAGGGGCAACAACAGGGGGCGATGCAGTCGAAATCAGAAGTAAGGATGGGCAAACTTCGCAAGGGTAACACGCTGGTCGTCAAACGTAGGTATTTCTGGATTTCCATATCCCAATCTACTTCAAGTGCCTTCCTACTTCAAGAACCGGCATGCCCTGGCTGTATTGTATTATTCCTTGGGAGGGCCTGAACCCAACCTACGTTATCTGCCTTCTTACTTCATGATTATACCTACTTCTTCCGACCGACGTGTACATTTGCATCCTTGCCGTCTCGGTCCATCCTTGATCACGTTCCATTGCCAGACCCTCTCGAAAATATTCAGCATGGGCGTCCAAAGGGCTTGCATCCTTATTGCGCATCCTTATGTATCAGTTCTCACTGTAGGCTCGGGATGGGTGGGGGAGGCGGATCGAAGGAGGCAGGAGGGATGGGGTGGGGGAAGGGGGAGGGGAACGGGGGGGGAGGGGAGGGGGAGGGGGAGGGAGGGGAGGGGGAGGGGGAGGAGGAGGAGGAGGAGGAGGAGGAGGAGGAGGAGGAGGAGGAGGAGGAGGAGGAGTAGAGGAGTAGGGATAGGGGAGGGGAGGGGAGGAGGAGTAGAGAGAGTAGGAAAGGAGCGAGAGGAGAGGGAGGGGGAGTTTTTGGAGGAGGAGGGGAGGGAGGGGGGGGAGGAGGAGGAGGAGGAGGAGGGGCGTGTGGGGCTCTGACAGGCTCCCCAGCGCATTGGGAAGAAAGGATAGGAGGAAGGAGGAGGAGGGAGAGGAGGAGGAGGAGGAGGAGGAGAGGAGGAGGAGGAGGAGGAGGAGGCGGAGGAGGGGAGGAGATGAGGAGGATGAGGAAGGAGGAGGAGGGGGAGAGGAGGAGGAAAAGGAGGAGGGCATCGAGGAGGGGAGGAGGGGGGGGAGGGGCGGAGGAGGAGAGGAGGGGAGGAGGAGGAGGAGGCGGAAGGAGGAGGATGAGGAAGGAGGAAGGAGAGGAGGCGGAAGGAGGAGGAAAGGAGGCGGAGGGATGATGAGGCGGAGGAGGAGGAGGGAGGGTGAGTGACGGAGGGCGAGAAGGAGGAGGAGGGAGGATGATGATGATGATGAGGAGGAGGAGGAGGAGGGGAGGGAGGAGGAGGAGGAGGAGGAGGGAGGCCCCCTGCCTCCCCCGATCCCCTCGGCGCGCATTGACCCTCGATCGCCCACTCGTCGTCGACCGTGGGGCCCCAGGAGCCCTTCCCGCCCGTGGCTGTGCGGGTGTGTCGTCGGGGGCCCATCGCCGAGCGATCGGGGCGGGTGGCCGATTCCTCAGAGGAGGAACAGGTACCCATACCTCTACCCTCTCCTCGTTTTCCCTAATTTGGGGCCTCCTGGGAGGCCCTCGTCGCCACCGCTGGCTTCGCCTCGAAATTCTGGTCGGAACGCCCCCAGGATATATCCCGGGAGCAGCGGTATCATGAAGGAGGAGGAGGAGGAGGAGGAGGGCGAGGAGAGGAGGAGTAGGATGAGGAGAGGAGGAGGAGGAGGAGGGGAGGAGGAGGAAATGAGGAGAGGACGGAGTGGAGGAAGGAGGAGGAGGCAGGAGAGGAGGAGGAGGAGGAGGAGGAGGAGGAGGAGGAGGTGGAGGAGGAGGGTGAGGGGGGGGAGGAGGAATGGGGGAGGGGGGAGGGGGGAGGGGGTAGGAGAGGGAGGAGGGAGGAGGGAGAGGGAGGAGGGAGGATGGAGGAGGGAGGAGGAGGAGGAGGAGGGAGGTAGGGGAGGAGGGAGGAAAGGGATGAGGGCAGGAGGGAGGAGGGAGGAGGGGAGGAGGGAGGAGGGAGTGAGGGAGGGACGGGAGGAGGCGGAAGGGAGTAGGGAGGAGGGAGGAGGGAGGTGAGGGAGCCATAGGAGGAAGGGAGGGAGGGAGGAGGTAGGAGGAGGAGGTGTAGGAGAAGGAGGAGGAGGAGGAGGAGGGAGGAGAAGGAGGAGAAGGAGGAGGACGAGGAGGAGCGGTATCAGTGCCTGTTGGTTCCCCCGATGCCAGGTCGACGCGTCCTCCCCCGCGCCGGGCTCCCTCCCCGAACGCTGGATCGGCAGCACCCCAGGCACGCTCCGACTCCAGTGTTGAGTCGGGCCTGTCCCCCTACAGGGGGATTATTTTTGGTGTATTTTTAATTTTTTGTCGAAAATCCCCCTGTAGGCGGACAGGCCCGACATAACTCCAGTGGGGGCCCGTGCCAAGAGACACCCTGCCTGCCTCCAGGGTGCCCTGGGCTCCCTGGGCTCGATGGTTTCGCGGTGGACCGCGCGGCGCTCCCACACCAAAAGTCCACGGACGCCGGGGGGGCTCAGGGTTGTGCTGCTTGCGGAAGGTCTCTCGTGGTCGAGCTCCTGCTGCATGTGTGCGTCGGTCCCCGAGGCGACGCGCGCGCTCTCAGACATTGTATGTATAAAATGTAATTCTACATATATATATATATATAATAATAATAATAAACAAACAAATAACTAAATGAATAGTATATGCTCGGTGGCCAGTCGCTCTCTTGCCATACCGCCTGGGTCACGACGTTTTTTGTTCAAGATCAGCGAGCGACGTTCGATCCGAACTCCTGCTGCTGCCCCATCGCTCTGGGCGCCAGGTGCGGCAGGGTGTGGGCAAACGCTCGGCATCGTTCGGGCGTGTGACTGCTTCCGGCAGGGACGGCCATCGATGGGCATTGTAGGTTATTTGTCGGGCCCAACGAACGGGGGGGGATTGGGAAAGGGGGGGTTACGAAATTTGTTGCATGCAGCTGTTTTCGGCCTCGCCGAGGGGCCCATCCCTCGATACATAGCCGCCTCCCGGCGCCGGGAGGCGCTGGGAAAATCAGCTACGTAAGCTGATTCTCAAATCCCCCCTTTGCTATCCCCCCTTTCGCCTGGCCCGAATTTGGCGAAGGGTACGCGCACGAAGCCGACACGTGCACGGGGAGTGGACGTCCGAGCGATGGCGAGTGTCAGATCAGCGGTCGGCGCTCGATCCATACTGTCTGCTGCCCCGCGCCAGGTGCGGAAGGTGTATGGATAGACATTTGGCATCGCTCGGATGTGAGATTTCTTTCGGCAGGGACCATCGAAGAGCATTTGGGGTAGTCTTGCGATGCAAATGCACGACCGAAACCGACACATGCAGGGGGAATGACCGTCCGAGCGATGGCGAGAACAACGTTGCCTCGGAGGCCAGAATTCTTTACAGTGGCAAACCCATGCAAAGAAACACCCTGTTTGCCTCCAGGGGGCCCTGGGTTTCTTGGGTTGCGATCGTTTTGCCAGGGAAAGCGTGACGTTCCCACATCAAAAATCCATGGACGCTCTGCGGTCTCAGGACTGGGTTTCTTGTGGAAGGTTTCTTGTTGTTGAGCCCCCACTGTAACACGTCGAGCGCCCACACGATGTCAGTGCTATACATACATTTATAATATAGGCAAATACGCTGGGCCCCCTCCCGGGGCGTCCTCCACCTCGCTCACATCTCGAGTACGCTCCCGGTACCGCGCTTCCCGGCCTCCCGGGGAGCCCCCACGATGCCCAAAGACAGCCCAAGACGGCCCCAAGAAGCCCCCAGAACGTCAAAGAATTGCCCAAGACGCTCCCAAGCCACCCAGGATAGCTTTCGGGCGGCTTTGAGGCCTCCCGAGAGCGCCCGCAGAACCTAAAATCGTTAATTGTCATGTTTTTTATAGGGTGTTTGGTCTTCTCACCAGTTCATGCTTCCAACGCTCCAAGACGGCCGAAGAGGCCCCCAAGACCGCCCACGAGGCCCCCAAGACGGCCCCAAGATGGGCCAAGACGGCCCCAAGAGTGCCGAAGAGGCGCCCCGTTCAGCTCAAGACCACCCCAGAACAGAGACAAGATGAGCCCAAGAGTGGGAGCAGTAGGCCGCCAGAAACTTCCGAGAGGACTCCGGGACCCCCCAGAGGCCTCCAACACACCCCAGACCCCTGAGAGGCCCCCCAAAAAGCTCTGACGAAGCCTCCCAAACAGCCCAAGAGAGCTTCGAGAGCCGTCCCGAGAGAGCCCGAAGAGGGTTAAATCGTTGATTTTCAGCCTTCTCACATTTTCCAGCTTCCAACGCTCCAAGACCGAGGAATTAAAAAAAAAGATTAAAACATTTGTTCTGTCTCCAAAATTAGCAAATGCGCGCCCCCTCCTCCCGGGGGTCCCATACCTTCCCAGAACATCTGCGGAACGCT